>CM073775.1:103074566-103539566 GCA_037158775.1 Hetaerina titia
TGTGGTTAATGATTTGGGTTTCCGTCGTGTAGCAGCAAAGTTGGTGCCAAAAGACCTCAATTTCATGCAAAAAAGAGACCGTGTTGACGTCGCAAAAGACATGATTTGCGAGGCTGAATCCGATCCCACATTCATCAAAAGGATCATTACTGGAGACGAGACGTGGGTTTATGAGTACGACACGCAATCCAGACATCAGGCAAGTGAATGGCGTTCATCAAATGAGCCGAGACCAAAAAAACCACGTCGTTTTCAGTCAAAAAAGAAGGCAATGCTGACGGTTTTCATGGATTACAACGGTGTAGTGCATCATGAATTTTTGTCAGAAGGTCAGACAGTAAACAAAGAGTATTATTTGGGCGTTATGAGACGTTTGCGTGAAGCAATTCGCCGAAAGAGACTAGAAATCGTCGCACAGTGCGTCGAGACCGTCGCACAGTGCTATCATTATTCGTAATTTTTTGACGAAAAATGCAACAAATACCATCCAACAACCACCGAATTTACCTGATTTGGCTCCCTGTGACTTCTTTCTGTTCAATCGAGTTAAAAAACCATTACGGGGAACGCGTTTTAGCAGCCGAGAGGAAGTAATGGAAAAATCGCAGGAAGCACTGATGGACATACCGAAAACCGAATATAAAAAAAGTTTCGAGGATTGTATCAAGCGCTGGCATAAGTGTGTTGCAGTCGATGGGGATTACTTTGAAGGGGACAATATAGATTTAGATGAATAAACTTGTACTTTAAATTTTCTGAAAAAATTCCGGGAACTTTTTGATCAAGGTAGTATATATATAAATACATATATATATATATATATATATATATATATATATATATATATATATATATATATATATATATGCATATATATTTATATGTATGTATGTACATAATTTACGAGGTGTGTTAAAAATTTAACGGAAAATTTAATTTTTCGGATAATAATATTTATTTATTCTTATGCATTGATGTTTTCATCTTCAAAGTAGTCCCCATTGGATATTATGCACTTGTGCCAGCGCTTCTTCCAATCCCCGAAACACTTCTCAATTTCGATCTTTGAGATAGCCTTTAGTTCTTCAGCGATGTGATTTTAATGTCATCTACGGCTGTAAAACGACGGCCCTTCAAGGTTCTCTTAATTTATGGAAATAGGAAAAAGTCACACGGAGCCATATCTGGCGAATTTGGAGGCTGGGGCATCGTTACAGTGATGTTTTTGGCCAAATATTCACCAACAAGAAATGAAGTGTGAGTTGGTGCATTAACGTGGTGCAAAAGCCATGAATTATTTTCCCACAGATTCGGGCGTTTTTTTCGGATTGCTTCACGCAAATGGCGTTGTACTAGTAGGTAGTACTTCTTATTGACCGTTGACCTGGTGGCAGGAATTTATGATGCACTATATCGAAGAACACTGTGAGCGTAACCTTCACGTTCGACCGCACTTGTGGAGCCTTTTTCGGTCTTGGCGAGCCAGAGTGGGCGAGCCACTGGGCGCCACAGTGGCGAGCCACTGGGATGATCGAGTCTTAGTTTCAACGTCATATCCATTAAACCCATATTTCGTCACCTGTTACAATACATTTTCGTGATTCTGCATCGTCGCGTTTGCTTCATTTAGCGTCTCCTTAACAACTTCCATTCGCGGGTGTTTTTGTTCAAAAATCAAGAAATTTAGAACGATTTTTGCTGCAACGCGTTTCATACCCAATAAATTGGAAAAAATGTCATGAAATGATCCAATCGATATGCCAACATCGATCTCTCTAATTGTGATTCGGGGATCATTCATATCTATTTCTTTCCCTTTTTCCACGTTTTCATCGATTGTTGATGTGCTGGGACGTCCAGGGCGTTCGTTATCTTCGAGGTCTTCATGGCCTTCTTGAAAACGCTTATACCACTCGCAAACTCTTGATTTACTCATAGCAGACTCACCATAGGCATTTTTTAATATTTCACACCATTTGATACACTTTATTTATTTTTTTACGCAAAAGTTGATAGAAATTCTTTGATCTATTTCTTTTATCAAACGAAAATCGCCGAGCTCATAAAACACGTCTTCCCTTAGTGGCTGTCACAGACAAAGTCCACAAAGAAAACAGGTGAAAGTTCTATCATACTTCAGGGGCATGCCTACCAACATAATAAAAAAAGGTTGACAATCGGACTCTCCAAGCCCGCGAAATGAAAAAAATTCTCGTTATGTTTTGAGCAAGCATCGTAACTCTCAAAATAACGCTTTTACTGATATCTGGGTATAGTGTCTTCTTCTACTTGCTCCCAGAATTGGGCTCCCTCCTGTTTCGGCTTCACTTCAACCATTTAGTCTTGGTTCTTCGGATTTTCTCTTTCCTCGTCCATTGCTGTTCTGTTTATTCTGTATCCCGCGAATTTATTTGAAACTCTCTGGCATTAAATTCGCATAAAATTTTCTTCCTCTTTTGCTTCTTATTGGCACTTAGCTCTTGTGTCTGTATTGCAGAGTCCCTCCATTTCATTGGTACAAGCTTTAATCGGTCGGAAGAGTTTAATTTTGAAGACGCTTCCATTTTTCTGTCCTGCTGTCTCATTGCCAAGTATTCCGATTGTAATAGCATTTTGGGAATTGCCTTTACTTTATTCGATTACCTCTTCTTGTTTTAGTTTTTAAGAATATTCTTATAGTCCCACATATCTCCAGTCAAACGTTAATTTTATACGCTACATGGGTGTCTTCTTTGTAGGTTACATCCCATCCTAAATGGGATTTACTGCACGCTGAGTGAGCGGGGAGAGAGAGGATTGTCGAGAGAAATTCAGAGAAAGCATGTTGAATGCGGAGCACTTCAATCGGAAATGGAATGTAGAAGTCTCCTAGGCAATGCTAGAATGCAATCTTTGATGATGTTTTTGTTCTTATCGTCTGGTTTCCGAAGAATGCCAACGTTTTTGTCTATACTAACGACAGTTTCAGGTTTTGTGTTATGCCGTTGTTGTATTTTGTTTGCCAATTTTTCAGTTTGTATTATATATCCTATACAAGGATATATAAGGAGGAGGGAATTGATGACAGGGACTTTGAGTAAGGATAAGCAAAGTAAAGACTAGTGAAAACTTAGAAACGGAGTGTGGTTTTGTACGGCCATTGATAATTTCAGAGGGATGATAGGAATTTGCAGACTTCTATGATGAGGGTGCCGAGAAAAATGGAAAAGGTTAAATGGATGGATAGGAAAACAAAGAAATCACAACCCATGCTGTGGAAGATGCGAGGATTATTGGTGAAGTTCCTCGTTGTCAAGGAATTGGATATTTGAGCATTTTTGTTGGTCTCTGCTGATACAAGTTGCGAATAATTTCTTCCTTAAACACATATTTCAAAGACTTAGTTTCATTCTCTTTATATTTCCCATTTATTTTAAAAGGTTTGTTTTGTTTAGTTTGGGAGATCTGCAGGTATGCTTGGGTGAACAGGCCGGATTATTTTATTTTTCTTTTAAGCATGTTTATCACTTTTAATACATCAAAAACTATAGTCTCTCGAGTTTTATTCCTTTTTGGTTGAGGTGATCTCCTAAATTTAAAAATTTTTAACTTTGGGACGGGCTTATTCCTGTCTATAGCATATGCACCCCCGGTAATATAATACGATATTTATTGTTTGCATTCCTTTTATATTTCTCTTATTCTCGATAAAATAATTAACTTCGTTCCTCTTTCTCCTCTTCGGGTGCATACGTTTAAACTATTGGCAGAATAAGTTTAGGATATTAACATATAATCTAGACTTACTTCCAGCTTGAGCGCGATGTATATTTAGTCATTGAGCTCGTTTTAATGGGTCTCTTTGCTTTGGTTCAATTTCTGATGAACCTTTAAGAAGTGTTGTAATGGGGTTGAGTGGTTGGTCCTCCCACTTCCCCCTTCCTCTAACTCGCATCTCCACTACTCATCTCTGCCAACACGCAATCTTCCACCCTTCTTCCCACTCTTTTCCTTCCGTCTTTTTTCCCTCAGTTTTAATTACCTCTCATACTAACTAAGGTCTCCTTCCTCCCAAATTTCCTCTCGAGATCCGTCTCCTTACACGCTCTCCGTTCCTTCCGAATCGGTCTTCTTTTCCCTTGCCTCTCCTCCGCGGACCGCGCCCTCTTGTTCTCGCCTCTTCTACCGGAGAGACGCCAGAGACTGCTTTCTCCTCTTCATCACTTTCTAATAAGATACGAATACGTCTTTTATCATTTAAATAGAAATAATCTAAAATTTAGATTTCATTCTCATAAGACAAGGTTTGTATACAAAGTTTCGGTAAAAATGTTTTCCTGACGTGGGCGTGAAATGCCGAATTCAGACCCTCGGCTATAAGTGTGCACATGGTCGCAGATCGCATATTGGCATTGATAAGACAGTGACAGTTCACATATATCATCAATGGAAATTTAGCGATGCGATAGATCTGCGGTAAACTCGTCCCGAAGGTCTTTGGACCAAAAGAGTAGAGTTGAGTGTCTGATTGTGAAGACTTTCTGCGACGACTTCGCGACGATTCCCCAACACCCTTATCGTCCCGACTTGGCACGATTAGACCATTATCTATTCCAAAAAGTGAAATTCTCTCTCAATGGACACCACCATGGACCGTCAAAGAAGCTTGCACCCTGAAGGACCTTCTGGAATCCGCCTACCGGGGGGCCTTCGGATCGTGGAAAAGCCGCTGGTAGAAGCGTGTCAATGCTCATGGGATGTACTTTGAAGAACTTTGAGAGATTTTGAGGCAATATCTGAAATAAATGTATTTTTACGAAACCTTTCCTGATACTTTTTATAAAAATCATGTGTGTATCGGTGGACTACTTATACGAGAATTCTGGATCGGAGAGAGAGCACACTATTATTGTATTATCTACGCCGGAGTAAAAAATTGTCTATCCCTATGTTAGCAGCATCCAAACGACCGGTGTTAACACCTTGGGAGTTTTCAAGAATAATTTTAAAGGTTATTCAGCATGCAAAATAAGGAATGGAGATTGAGGGATATGATGTGGTGTAGGTTAAGAGTGAAACCAATAAAGCCAATTCTTGGAAAATTTCGGCGAGTCTTTATTTTAATTAATTTTTGTCAATCTCAGGAATAGTGGATAAAGTTATAATGTTCATAAAAAAAACAAAATTTTCTCATAAAGTATAGATTTTTGTACATTAACTGAAGATTTAACTTTCACCAAGTCAATTAATTAAATCCGTTTATCATAAAAGACTATTAACTAGGGCCGGGAATAAATATACGCCGACAAGCTATAATTTACGAATTAGTTTAACATACGAAACAGTGTGAAATGCCTTTTTTAAATCAAAATGAAGTCACATCCACTCACCCACTTCTCTTCCCGACAAAGGTACTCCATGTCCAAATCAACCCAATTGAGTCTCGCATAAGCGGATTTTTCTGAATCCGAACTAATCGCTACTTAAAAAATGTATGAAGTTGAGAAATTCCATAGACATTCCATGTCAGTTGGGTAACTGACAATAATTTTTCAAAATTTTGTAGGTTGGTAGGTTTGTAGTTACTGGGATCCTCCCTGTCATTACTTTAAAAATAGGCGTTACACGTTAGGGATTCCAATCCTCAGGTACTTTGAGGAATTAATTGAAATTTATTGCGAAATGTGGCGGGAGCTGGTAGTTCTGCCAATCTAGCCGGTATATTTGCGGGGCCAGGATATTTGTTAGGGTTAATTGCATTTGGCGGTTAATGGCGTTGGCTTACAAGGAATAAACCCCGAGATTAAGGGATATATATTATAGTTATGCACTCATCAAGGAACAGCGTGATTTTTCCGTGCAGTTGCCAGAGGCAGATCCGGACCATAATTTAGTAATTATGAAGCTTACGATTAAAAATAAAAAGCTGGGGAGACTTTTTTAGGGAATGGAATGTTGAACATTTTCTGGGTTGAAAATAATTGAGAACCAAGAGGAAGTGCAGAAAAGCGGGTGAGGATAGGGAGAGGGAGTCAATAGAAGAAAAATGTGAACATGAAAAAAGGGGTCAATAATTTCAATGAAGTAATGAACAATTGGATGACAACCACTGATGAAGATATTACAAAATAAGAATAATACGTATGGGATGACAATTAATGTAAGCAAAACCAAGGTTATGAGGTTTTCGAAAAACATGAAGGCTAATTTAAACGTTAAATTTGGTCTAAACAACAGGAGGTCGATCAGATTACCATCTTAGCCATTGTTTTGCACTAAAATAGACAAGGTAGTACGGACGTAAGAAGATGAATTGGATTAAGGAAAGAATCTTTCATGTATAGGGAGCGGATTACTCGATTCGTGAAGTGAAAATTTAGAGAATAGACCCGTAAGGATTGCATGTGGAGCGTGGTTTTGTAAATCTGGGAAAGACGGTCTTTTAAGGAAGACGATGGGCGGCTGATAATGATGATAAATGTGAAATGGACAGAAAGGAAAACAAACGAGGAAGTGCTAGTGAGAGAGGAGGAGAGAAGATCTTCCAAAAGAACCAGGAAAGATGGATGCACAGAACATTTTAATTGGCATTTGGTTGTTGACAGAGTGGAGAATGTTAGGCGAGCGTGGATCGGTGGTGGGGAGTCTGACCTTCAACACGCGCCAATCGCCTGCGAGCGTCCGTTCAGGCTAGATCGTGTTGTTGGTGGACCCCAGTCGAGTGACTCGGTGCAAGCGCAAAATGCAGCGAACGATTGCTTATTGCTACGCCATAGAATTTTGTGTTGGCTTAGAAAAATCGAGTACAGGGACGTCGGATATGATACTTCCGAGTGTTCAAGGATGAAAGAATGCCACAAGCTGCAGTTTTTAAGTGGCTCAAGCTGTTTAAAGATAGCCAAGAGAGTGTGGACGACGAGCCCCCCACGCTGGACGCCTGTAGACGTCAATTACCAACGACAACATGCAACGTGTCCGTGAAGTACTGAATTCAGACCGTCTGTCAAGTGTGTGCATGATCGCAGATCGTATTGACATCGATAAGATATTTTCACATTCCCCACGCTCGATTCAGACAGACTATTTGAGGTGTTGTAGTTAAGAAAAATAGCCACATATATTTATCATTGAGGAAGTAGGTCCAAACTCATTTTTAATCCCCTGCACATTACATTTTATGATAATTTTACATTCTAGTCAATTTTTAGCAAATTAACTTGATGATTACCACTGAAGATAAAATTTTTGAACTCCCTTATTCCTTTAAATTTTTTCTCCTTTCGAAATGAGCAGATCTAAACGGTGTTTCTCCAATAATTTTTAGTTCAACGGTGTCAACGAAACAATAAATAGTGTTAATTATGGGCGAAGTTTTAAATTTACTCTTTAAATTACAGGTACCAAGTGCCTACCGTTATGACATTCCAGAAACTGATGTAGCATTCACCTTATTGGTTAAACTAAATAAAGTGATGAACATATGATAAATAAGATAAGACTCTACGTGAAAGGTTTGATCTAATAATGTGGATGTTTGACAAAGAGTGCAGTATAGTACAATGTCTGACGTTACAGTGCATCCACGTAATTTGAGTGGAGATCTAACAATCGGTAAGAGTGAAGCACTGGCACATGCTCAACGTCATTCCTGGTTCTCTCCAATTCACTGATAATAAAGGTTGAATTATTTTATTCCTTACAATTGTGTGTGGCATTCTGCATCTAATGTCTTAATCAGTATTTTCACTTTATTGCAAATCCTTATCCTCATAAATAATTTGATGAGATCTGCCACGTCAAATGTCGCACAGAGATGAAATAACATCACTCTTAAATTATGTAATCATTTAGTGAAAGTCGGCAGATATTTTCAATATTGCCTCTTAAAAATAGTGAGTGTAAATATATCCATATTAGACAGCCACTAATCAAACCTTTGTCGAGGAACCATTGACATACAATCCATGTTGTCTCAATCAGTGTTGTGTGCCTTAAGGTGACCGGAAAATGACATAGGTTGCAATTCATTTTAATTGCAGTTCCAATACTGTTTGCAATTGATCACATGTAAATCCTCATTTGTATTTGGCGGGGTAAGACAAACTAATAGTCTTTTGTTTTGTCACTAATATTTGTATGAAAATGTCTTACCTGTTCCACCTTTGGAAAAACGAAAGGAACTATTTCTTTTTGATTTATTTTAAGAATAAACGCAATATAAGTAGCTCAGCGATACCCCGCCCCTTTTGAGAGTAGTTTCGATGATTTCGTTAAGACTTAGGAGGTCAAAAATTTGCAGGTGGAAAAATCCAAATGCTTATTAATAAGCCAATGCGGTGTGAAAATTCAAAGGACCCACCCCAAAATCACAAACAAATGAAATCACGTTCAGTGCGGCACTGGAAACAATAGTGCTATTTCATGGAGCAGCATCTTACCACGAATATTTTTTGAACTTTGAATTATTTTTAAAACATGTATTTTTGGTGTCGCAGTGACCGTTTTCTCCGCAGCTATGCCCGGCGACTTCCAAAGAAAACGATCAATCTGAATTTAACAGTGGAAAGTAAACTACATGGTGCAATATAAAAAGGCGGGGCACGTCAACTGTGCGGCCATTGTTCGTCGTCGCAGAGGGAGCGCCACCACTTTGGCCCATGCCCCGACAAAAGAGGGAGGAAACTCGCGTTTTAAGCATAGAGGGCTGGAGAGTGCGAGATTCCAGGCACGCACACGGGCGGTGCCCTTTCAATTCCTCCCAATCCATCCCCCGCCCCCGCAGCCACCCTCGGCGACACCGTCCGCACCACGATTCTCTGGGCCGCGCGTGCAATGGCCTTCCGCCCACATTCAACTAATTATTTCAAGAATTCAGTTTGATCAAAGATATAAATGTATGGATATTATACTGAGGAACTTCATCTCGATTAGATACCTATTCTGAGATATGTTTAATGGCATCATTACAAGTTCAGTGCAAATGCACGGGAGAGAGATTAGACTATGGCAATCATACTTTGGGCAATGATGCAAATTCAGGGTCTGTCCCAAAAGTAGTGGACTGAGTCCATTAAAAAATATTTTTGTCCAGAATTGAAACATTCAATTAAAAGTCTTCGAAGTAGCACCATTATGCGTCCGCACACCGCGGCCAGAGGGTTTTTCACTCCTCGTACGCCATCTGGAAGGCGGGGACCCGGGATGCTGCTAAGCTCCCTCGTCACGCCCTGATGCAACGCTTGCACCGAGCCGTGGTGATGTCGTTTTATCACTGTTTAGAAGCGGAGGAATAAGTCTGTTTGGGCATTGTCTTAAAAATGTAGATTCTCATTCACATGGTCGAGAACCTCTTGGCGGATCCGCGTGCGAGTTCCCTTTTTTCGCCCGAGAGCACTCTCGGCACTGACTTCGGACGTACCTTTCTCATGCCCATGTTTTCGGTCACAAGTCGATTCACATAACTTTGAGGGATTCCAAGTTCATCAAGAAACATGCGAACACTTAATCTGCGATCCCTGTCCAACAAAGCGTTCACTCTTACGAGATTTTCTTCACTTTTTAAGGTCGAAGGGTATCCTGAACGTTGGGCGTCTTCAAAGTCTTCTCTACTCTCCCGAAACAACTTGTGCCACTCAAAAACACCCGATTTACCCATGGTGTTATCGCCATAAGCTGCCTTGAGCATTTCATGAGTCTCTTTCCCGGTTTTTTCTCAGTTTCACTCAAACTTTGATGTTGTAACGCTGTTCCAATAACCGGTTAATGAGGAAGCGCGACGAGGTCACGCTATAGAGCTCTCCCAAACGAACGATCCGTACTCTCGTAAAATCTGGGAGCCAACTGCCACCAACTTCTAGCCTTTCCTGAGGCCTCCATCTCTCGAATCCAGCCAGAGCAACCTCCCGTCCGTCCTTCTAACCGACAAAAAATAATTCCTCCTACTTTTGGACTGAACTTGTACTGATCACGTCTAAATCACACACATAATATACCACGTAAGTCACGGGGTATTGTGCGGATGATGAAGAGGTGATGTGGTCTCAATCTCGCCCCATGACATTAAAAAACTCCTTTCACGTGGAAGACTAGTTTTCAAAACTCCACAGCGTTTTTGCTCTTGGTATGCAAGGTAATTATTGATCTCTCCTTCACGTTTGTACGTAGCGTAACTCTCATCAGCTCCCTTATTCAGGCAAATGTCCCTTTTCCAACTAATTTATTTCTGTTGTTCCAAATACGAATCAAGCATTTCTCTCATTTACTGCCGAAATAAGTAAGCTGATCAAACGTTATTCAACTTACGTTTTATATATTTCCTGGAAAATCAATTTTTTTCCGTTCGTTGTGAATAATTTGCACCCCATCTCAACTATCACTCTTCTCTTACCACCTATTTATTTTTCAACATATTGTTAAGTTCAATTCAAATTTGGAAAACTTTGCCTGGATCCCCTGCTTATAGATAGATGCTCACCACTACACTTTCATTCCTTGTACCATTTGATTCATGTGCAAATATTCGCCACGTATCCTCTCTCTCCATCATAATCCTCTATTCTCAATAATCATAAGCTTTGCATAATCTATCGAATTCTATCTCATAATCAAAAAAAGTGAAGGCAAAAGTCATCTTGTAATCTACTTAATTACGATTACACTTCTCGTGATTGCATTGATGTTTCGTGTTTCCCTCGTCTTAAATCAGTCTTAAATATCATGATCGTTTGTTTGATTTTTTTTCCCCTCGAGGTCAAATTAAAACCCAAACAAAGAAAGTTCAAAAAACCTCTACGACCGGGTTTTCAGCCAACCAGGACGAAACGATCCCACTCTCCGGTTCTGTGGAAAATCATCCCCCGAAACGAAGTGAATGGGAGAGAATGAATAAGTCTGAGATATCCTCTTGGCAAGGAAGAAGGGGTATGAATTCAGAATCACGAGGAAATAAACGCTATACTGATGCAATTTCATCATGCTTTCAAGTTTGTTATGTATTTGTTACGTAGCAGTAGCAACGGGTTCAATAGGAATGAGAAGGAGCTGGTCGTTTCAATCCGTGATTATGTTTGCTAATGCGCGTCTACAAGAGAACCGCTGAAGACACAGACGGGGGCATTTTAAATAGTTTTTAACGTTAGTAGATTTCACGAAACTAATGATCAGCAACACTAAGGTTGAATTGCCGCCGCCATTTATGACCACCCAATAACACCTCCCAAGTGCACATGAACAGGCCATGGCCCATTTCTAGGGGTGGCTATGGGCGTTTATTTCCCAAAGAGAACCCTGCAACTTCCGGAGGAAACACCGGTTTCCCATCGCAACGCATCGCCCGTCATCTACCCTAACCATATATTTTACTTGGTGATTTAAGGCCAACGATTCCCAATGTAAAGGAGAGGATAAATTTTATTTAGTTTTATCGAAGATTATCACTTAATTTGACTGAGGAAAAGGGAGTAAAGCGGGTTCAATACTTTCACCAGTGGCTCCTCCACCATTGACCTTACCGTTTGTTCGGATAGTTTGGCACAAGAAATTAGGCTCTCCCTTTAGAGTCTATCCCGGCTCTCCAGCCACCACGCCCACCTGAGCAGTCTGACACATTGTCGTAATACCATAGTAACCAGAGATACTGTGAACGCTATTTATTGAGGAATACGATGTTTGTTTACAATCGTGAATGGATGAAACGTATTATTTACAGTCATTGCATGTCTAATGACGGTCATCATGATTTACAGATATGCACGACACTAATTCTTTTTATGAACGGGGGAGCCACAGAGGCGAGGGGGCCGAATTAGACTTCCGTCGCCGTCTTGATATGGTTACGTGACTGTGACTCGCTGTCCCTCTCTAACCGCATTTTTATCCACCGCTTTGGAGGTTCCAAGTTTACATAGTCATGGCTAAAAGGAGGGGACTCAGGCGCTTGGGATACACTGCAAGTGAAGTCATCCCTTTGTCGTCGCCTCCATCCTCCATGCCACATTGTGAGGTTTGAAGAAAAGTCGCGTTTTCCTCTAATCTACTCCTATTTTCTGCGGAATTAATCTTAATTTTTCCCGAATCACTCTATTTAGCGCCTTTTGTGAAATCTGCGGAACCAACATTTGTACTCTTGATTGAAGTCAATTTTCCTTCCTCTTGACTTCATTACTGCCATATGACATCTCGCGTTCCTTTCTCTTTTCTGAATTCAAACAGATTAGTTAGTTCTTTTAGTACACTGCAATCCACCGCCAGGGTGTGTGGCAAGGGGTGAATGCCCACCAGACTAATTTTGACCCGAATATGGCACTATGTTATTATGGACAATGCTATTCTGATCCCCTATCGTTCATGAAAAAAATTACATCTTAACTCTAACTCTTCTACGCTTAATCTCTCTAATTTTATTGAAAAGATCACTTGTACCATAATGAAATGGATTAATAATACATTTTCAATATCATTGATAAAGACACGTCCTACCAATTTATGCACGAGCTTCCATCTGTAGTTTAACCTTCGCTCCGTGAGTGATTCCCAGCCTAGCTGCTCGAGTGTTTTGGAGACGCTACTAAGTTTATCATAATAACGTTTTACAAATCTAGATCCTTTACGCTGCACGTGATCTACAGGGTCGCACCCAAAACTGGTAGGACTAATTTTTTTACAAGAATTTTATTGACGGTATACTTACATCGACTTAACATTTTCAAAGTATACTCCTTGAGCTGCTACACATTTAGTATAACGTTGCTCCCATTCCCCGTACACCCGCTGGAAATTTTCTTTGGGGATGCCGTTGATGACCCTCGTCGAAGCCTCTTGAATGGCCTTTATCGAGTCAAAACGTCGTCCCTTGAGCTGTCTTTTCATCAGGGGGAAGAAAAAGAAGTCCGGTGGTGCCAGATCGGGAGAATAGGGCGGGTGCGGAAACGTGGCAACGCCGTATTTGGCCAGGAGCTCTCTGACGACGAGCCCGCCATGCACGAATTTTCGGCGCCATCTTGGCGCACACTTTGCGCATGGCCAAATCCTGTGAAATAATGCGTTGGACGTTGGATGCAGACAGACCCAACTGGTCTGCAATTTTTTCACTGGTTTAGCGTCGGTCTGTGTTCAGCAGTGTCCTCGCTCTGTCCACATTCGTGTCGGTTCTTGCCGTCGACGGCCGCCCGGGGCGATGGTCGTCTTCAACGAGCTCCCTACCCTCTTTAAACAACTAGTGCCACTGTGGAACGGCTTAAGACAGTGTCCCCATAAGCCTGCTTCATCATATCGAGGGTCTCAGTTGCCGTCTTCCCGAGTTTCGCACAAACCTTCACGGAATAACGTTGCTCTAAATTCAGATTCATTTTGTTTTTCGACGCGGACAAAAATCTTGCTTCACTAAAAACGGTGTCCTCACTCAACGACAGTCCGCAGGCAACTGAGGTTGGTGTCGGTCTGTTGCTAAGAGCCCCTTCCACCTTACCCTGCCAGGCAGACCCCCTCCACCGCTCCGTTCGCGCCAGAGAAAATCAGTTTTACCACTTTAGGGTGCGACCCTGTAAATCGGCAACCGATCCAAATTCGTGAATACCCCTTATACTTTCAGCATACTATATTCTAGCCAGTGATAGCTAAGAGGGCTAACCAGTGAAAGATAACGTTTCTTTTTCACCTTTTGATCGCATTTACCAGGTACTCTTTTAATAAATACTACTTTTTTGTTAGCTTGTCCACATATTCCCCGAATGTGTTTCACCCAGGAGAGGTCGTGAGTGAGGGTAACGCCTCGGTATTTGAGTCTAGACATTCCATTTCGGTGTTCCCGATGCAGTAGGCGTTCGGATTGGGAATTGCCCTTTTTTCTAAAAATTCGTCGCTGTGTACCTTTTTAGGTTTTATTCCGATTGCCAAGTGTCGCTCCAGCGTTGTATAGCATTAAAGTCATCTTATGCATCTTCCGTGCCCTCAGGATCACGGAAATCACGGTAAACCACATCATCGTCGGCAAGTGAACGTATCTTAATCGTCACTACGGAGTTAATGTAGTTAACGTAAAGTAGGAATACTAAATGATGCCCGATGA
Source organism: Hetaerina titia (assembly GCA_037158775.1). Taxonomy (NCBI): domain Eukaryota; kingdom Metazoa; phylum Arthropoda; class Insecta; order Odonata; family Calopterygidae; genus Hetaerina; species Hetaerina titia. Next base: position 103,088,611 of record CM073775.1, read on the forward strand.
CACTTCCCTAGGGAACACCTGAAGTAACTGCTACTGTATTTGAGCTAACTCCATGTATGACTACTCTTTCAACCCGACCATTCAAAAAATCTTTAACCCAACTCAGGATATTTTTTTATGCTATATGCTTCTGGCTTTTTGAGTAGTTTACTATGAGGTACGTTGTCGAAGGCTTTCTTAAAATCTAGAACAATTGCGTCCACTGGAACATTGATCTATCTCGAAAGTAGAATATCATGAACAAAAAGCGCATGTCGTCTTTCGCCGGATCTACCTTTCCGGAAACCGTGGTGTTTTTTCATTAATAACTACTGATTATCGAGGTGTCTTACGATCAAAGTAGCTACTATATGTTCCATGACCATGCGCTAAATGGATGTGAAGGAAATAGGTAATTGCTCGGTTCCTCTTTGTCTCCATTTTTAATGATAATATTGATGCTACGTTAGCCGTTTTCCAATCTCAGGGAACCTTATGTTCTACCAGCGTCTTCTTAAGTATTATTTCTAAATACGGCGTAATTTGCGGAACTACATCCCTAAAAAATCACGGGCCATCGGAGGCATTCGGTGAAACATTGGTGAAGACACTTTGAAAGAAGGAATTTAATTAGTATGCCTTTTCCAAACTGTTGGTTACAGTTTCACTTTTATCATTTTTGAGTAAATTAACGGTTGACTTATTTCCCTGAACCTCTCTAATGTCCGACCGAAATGCTTTCGGATTCTTTTTCATATTTTCCGCTAATCTTTTCCTTATAATTCACTTAACGCTTTTCGAAATTTATGCTTAGGAAAACTTAACATTTACTGCTCTGTGGTCACTAATTTCTTAAATAGTTTCTATTGTTAATACTTTTTCGGGTATATACGTAGCTAACAAATCAAGAGTATTATAATAAGTTCAGCCTCGGTGCTATCAGTGAATAACCAGCTTGCTGCTTCAACAATTATATCAGCGGGCATAATTTGAATAATGTGGTGATATTCCGCGACTTTGTTTTTTAAACTTCGGCAATTAACTCTCAATACAAGTAATGTTTCGTCGACTTAACGGTTATTTGAATATTTACCGGGGATTGCTTTCGTTTTATTGCCTGTTTCCTTTTAAAATGTTCCGTCCGATGCTATCTGATTCGTGTTAACTGTACTATTGTATGCATATCTATCACTGTTCCTCACTCCATTTTAGGCTAAATAATTGGCTAATAACAGAAGATTTTAAGTACCGACTATTTTAATTCCACACTGACCTACACTTAAATCTAAAAAAAAACCCTGCAGTGCTCGGATATCCTACCCTCCACACATTTGGCGAAGTCGGACGGGTAATGAGCACCAGAACGAAGTTTGAACGAAAACATGTTTGGCGCAGCTATTTCTGCTTTATTTGGCTAGTTTTCTCCTGATAAATCATTATTTTCCGCCAATAAATATGCAGGGGCGTGATCGCATGTTTTTTTTCTTTGCCGCTCGCAAATCACGTTTTCAACGAAGAAATAACATGTGTAAAAATCATTGAAGCTAAACGGTATTTCATTATTGGTTGAATATAAATGGATTGCAGTTTCATCACTTGGGGATGATGGCATTATTAGATTCTTTATTACTATTATTTCTTTTGTTTTTAAGGAGAAGATATCCAGCAATTCACTTACAGCGTTTTATTCTTCATACCTTCGCCCACCAGTTGAAACGAATTCATTTTTACGTAAATGGATCAAGAGTCCTATTTTTTCTCCGTCAAGAAAGGAAATAAAATCGCCACCCCTCGCGGGTATTTTTTTTATCCCCGCGAGGTCTCCAGAATTTAAATCGAGGGAATGAGATGGTTTGGGGTCTAAGGAATGCCGCCGCTCGAATCTTTTCTTAAGAATCTCCAGCTCATTTCCTCGCCCATCTTTCCTCCTTAAACTACTCTCTTCCCCCGCAATCGCCTTACTTCACTCAGCCCTCTCCACACCCCTGGCGCCTTAATCCCGGCGCCTCCCTCCCACCTCCGACCCCATGCGTCTCATCCCTTTCGGCTCCTTATTTTTAAACCCTCGGGAGGGAAGTGCGCGCTGGCATTTCTGGCTGATATCTCTCTTCCCCCGTACCCCAAAATCCTCTCTCGGAACAATCGTAACACATTGTTTCCTCGCACGTAGGTGCGTTTTGCTTGGATCACTCGCTACGAGATCATTTTTGTTTTCATTTCCCGTCAGGATCAGCTACAGTTTGTATGGTTCGACGTATGCTGTACGAAATAGCTAGGTATTTATAATACCATAAATGCAATTCGCCCTCGTAAATTCACCATTCTAAAATTGGTAACTTGAATTCATTATCCCTTAGTACATGATAACATAATAGATGCGTGCATTTTTATGCACTTAACAATTTAAATTCAGCATTACAATTCTTCCACTAATTATAGTTTAATTAAATGAAATTAAATTTATAAATTATCTGTGTGTGTTACTAAATGAATACCCACTCTACCGTTGCAAGTTGCCTCGTATGGCATTCATTAGAGTTTTAATGACCATCGTGCTTGCGCTATATTACTTCACTTTCTCTTTAAGCTGGAACTGTAAAACCACGAGTGCAGTATGGTGAAAGTTGAATATTCCATTAATGAAATGTACATGGTAATTTAATTATTTTAGACAAATTTGATTTTACAATGGCTTTATTTGAAATGTCTTAGCCAAAATCGTATGCAGATTGGAAACCATGAGATGAAGTCATAATTTATTAATCTTTCATATCTAATGGGACAAATAAATAACGCATTAGTTACTTTTTACCAGCATCTACATACATCTCCGATATACCACTCTAGGTGCCGCAAGGGCAATTATTCGTCCATACATGCGATCCATTATATATCAGCTCATATACAAAAACAATGGTACTCTTAATCACGCACATGCCTATATATTTTATGCAAAAAATGATATGGTTGACGATATCATACATTTTTTGTCTTTAAACAAGAAGACGCTTTTGTTTGGGTTCCCTTTCGTGAGTTGGAAGAATGAGCGATTGGATCTGTCTCTAAGAATTAAGTAAGATCTGGTGCTTTTCCGGCGTATCTCTGCTTCATGAAGGATTCTCGGGTCTTCCACCGGGTCAGGGGTTCCACGTTGGCCGACATTTCGATGCCCGACTCGTGCTTCGTCTTCAGGGTAGATATTCCTTGATCCGAGAATTCTTCGTGAAATGTCTACAAGAAAGTCTGCCTTATTTTATCACTGTGGTCGTATTCACCAATATTATTTGATGCCATAATGATTCCTTCGATGTCGCAAAATGTCTCGGCTCTACTTTAACTTTGGAAACCATATGCATAGAATACAGGAGGCTATTATTGGGTAACCCTGCGAGGTAACGACCTCATGAACAATGGCGAAATATATAAATGTAGATGTGACTCTTAATGATATTTTTTGTATACAATTATAACAAACTTATTCATGGAATATTCGCAAGTCTTTTTTAGATGGAGGGGGTTTATTCTGAGTAGATTTTCAAAAGCCGTGCTGGGTTCACGTAGATGTCTTCACACACGTAATTTTCATTATGACCATACTTTTATTATTTGATCCATGGAGATAAATGAATTTCGTTGGGGAACTTGCATCTTGCTGCATAGTAATTAATGCGGCATTAGTTTTTTGTACCATAAATATGTGTGCTTTTCACCACACAGCAGTGACATTAGTGGTTCGTTATTCATACCCTTAAGCGCGTTGTATAATTGAAATTGGACCTAAAATAATGGCAATTTTTTTAGCAGTAGTATTTAAGATTTACAGTTGAAATGCCGCATTTTTGATTTAAATTCTAACTTTATCTGGAACGGCGAATAACGCCTTTCATAAATTAAAACGCGAGTGCCTACTCGGCCGCTGGTCTGCGTCGTCGTTAGGTTTAAATTAGATTTTAACTAACCATCAGAAGTCAGCCAAATTGCCCTTTAAACCGGATAGTCAATAACAAAGGTATCATGCAAAATGAAATGAAAGACTTGAATGTAAGACAACTAGCCAAGGCGGCAATCGAATCCGAGACCTCTGGGTCAATGGACTGGCGCTCCATCGCCGACGAATTGACTTCCTTTTTCGTCGCCATGAAGGGTTTCTCCGGTGAGATTAAAGGGCCCTCTATTGTTTTGATGGCTATCCTCTATGGTTTTCGACATGTCGGATATCTGACTCATATCTGCCTTGATATTTTAATGTATGCCACTGTTTTAAAGTTTACGAGTACTACAGTACTCGTATATGTTCGGATAGAAATACTTAGAAATTGGAGAATACCTAAGCGTGCAAGGAGTTTTTTATTTGAAGGCTTAGTTTCAAGAATGTTAATCTTAGTTTAAATAAGAGTTATTGAATATTATATGGGTGGAGATACCGCCGATTTATCTTCTCACCTTCCCTCATTATTTTCATAAGAAAACGGCTGTTTTGTGCGGATGAAAGGTTATAACCTTTCATCCTTATGTTTTCATAATTTGATAATTATCAAAACATAAGAGAAATTTTGGACGCGTGGAAAGGATTCTTTGAGGGGGTCAATTTTGAATACCGTTCTCCGAACTCGTTATTTACCACAAGTTATTTCTAGTTGCTGTTTCTCTGGTATTAAAATTTATTTTCCGTTGTCACAGGCATTTAAAAATGATTTAATATTATTTTAAATTTATATCTGAGGAAACCTCGGTCATCTTTTTCAGTCAAAGGATGTGTTTTAGTACTTTGCATAAAAACAATAATTTCCTATTTTGGATACAATCCTCTAAAAACTCTTATTCATTTAATCACCGGAAAGTTACATTTTTGCTTAAACTTAAGTAAAATAATTACGACAATTAATTTAAAAAGATTTTATCTCCTGCTCCACTGAATTTGCAGGGTGCAATTTTCTCCCAAAAGAAAATATGTACATATCTCCTCTAACTGCTCCAATTTGATGCTGCATCAAAGCTAAAATTACTAACAATTTTATGAATTTTTTACAATCAAGAATTTTGAAATAATTTTGCGAGTAAGATCATGAATAGATAACACATAACACCGATACAAATGTGTAAATTGTGATACATATTTTTGTATACGGAATATGTTTAGCGGAAACTTGGAAATGTTGACACCAAAATCGCTCTAATTGTCACTAATCGATATCCTAACTTAATTTATTGAGAAAGTGTTTGAATAGTACCAAGGACGTCATAAATGTTCCCGTAAACTTCTTATCTCATGCACGAATACAAAGAAAGAAATTCCTAGTACATATTTTGCGGCAAATATAGTATGTCGAAAAATCAAAGCTTTTGCTTATTTCATTTAATATCTTTGTTTCCTTGAAGTTATGTGTTATTAACCCATTTAAAAATCTTCAATGTACTGAAATTACTGCCGTGTATATTTTTCTTTATAAGATAAATTATCAATAATTTTCAGGACGAGGCTGGACTTTTCATCTACTTATTGAATATTTTCAAGCCCTTGCGTTGCCAACGGTCACTCAGCATTTGGTTTATAATGCCGTGAAGAGATTGTTCTTCTTAAATTCATCAAACCTTTTTTTCTTCCTTCCACTAGAGTTAGTGAAAGGACTCCTAGGACTCTAGTGTGACTCTTTATTCAAATCGTAGTAGAAAAATAACAGATAATACAATTCAAGGAATCCTGACGGCGTTCTACAGTGATTTATTTCGGCTAATCTATTTCGCGCCTGTGCTCAATCTATTTCAGCGTCTTCAATTTTCGGAATTTTACAGAAATTCATTTATTTGGAATTAAAAAAAAATTATTTCTGCTGTCTCAATACGATTTGAATCATTTACTGATTTCTTGGTGATCGCCGCGAGCAGTCGATCCCTTAGCGTGTCCCTAGAACACATTTCCATGACTACAGAATGTTTCTAGTCCGCCATTCCAGTGAACTTGCTGCTGACCTTGTTCGTGCCTGACTTCAACTACCGCGTGCTACTATCCGTTGCCTTTTGTTTGCCTCCTCATGGACTTTTCATCCCATTACCCATGCAGGGAAGTTGTTCAATCAATCGTTTTCACGTCTTCTCTTCCAGAGGGAGTTTTATTACTCCGATCCCGTACGATGTGATGATCGTGGATGTCTTGCAAAGAACCTTTGACCGTCCTTTGATGGAAAGCGTGTGCCTATAAGATTCTAACTCCGCATTTAATGGGATAGCGAAATTAAAGGCCCCGTAGAATGGACGCTTTCAAACTGGAAGACAATTCAGTTTATGATGGTGATGGATCATCAAAACACGAAGATAGTTGCCTCGAAAATATCATTGGTTCGAGATAGTAGGGTGAGTAAACATTCATTCATTGGCTTCCCTCGCGTGGGGTCTCCGCCTGTGCTCCGCCCTTGACCAACCCCCAGGATGGTTGTTAGTTAAGGTTGATGGGGGTGGGGTTCGCCCCGAACAAATCCGTAGGCGTCGCCGAGTATGAAATTCACGCATTGGCAGTGCAGAGGCGTGGGGCATTTCCATTCTCTGCGGCTTCCTTTGTGGTGGCCAAAAAATAGTAAATAAAGGACATGTAGATGGTGCGCTGCAAAGGCATCGGCCGGGATTCTCGTTAACCTTCCCCCCCACCCACTGGTAGCCCGGTGGCCCCACTGAACCACCACGCCACTCTTTTTGAGACGGTGCAGTTTTCAGATGTTTCGCAATCAGGGTGTTCCTCGAACAACAAGGCAGTACACCGTCCGCTAAATGGGGTACCTGACTAGGTAGATTTCGTCACCTTTTTTCAGGGGCGTACCGATGCCAGGTTTCCCTCCTAAATTTCTCCGCCCAATAGTAATCCTCCCTCTTCCATACAAGTCGGCTCTTCTCCCCAATTACCCCGGTAAACTAAAGCCCTTGGTCCCTTCTCTATAATTGTGCGAATTTGATATAAAATACATGCAGAGACTACAAAAAACTCTATTCTGCAGTTCCTTTTTTGAATCTGTTTTTTTCTTGAATATTTTTATCATTTATACCGGTGTGAAGGGACGATGATCAATAAAACATTATCCAATAACGCACAGATGAAGCTATTTATCATTCATGCGTTACTTTAGAACATTGAAAGGATCTTCGATGTCCTAATGTCCATAAAGATATTTTAGGATCTGAAAGAGCTTTGAAATAAATTAGGCACGGGTTTTCGCTGCCTCCAATTATTTGTCCCTAATGCGATCCGCATTTTCTTCCCACCCTACTTGCACCACTCTCCCTTGGCTTACTGTAAAAGGATGAAACTAATCCTCATAAATAATGTAACCGAGAATCTCCAGCGGTGCTTCGTAAAAGAGTCTGGAGAAACATTCGATGGGACTTGGGTGTATTTTTTATCGTCCCAGAATCCTTTGGTTACCAGTGGCGAGGCAGGGGGGGTGCGAGGGGGGGCGTCGGGAGGGAGAGGGTGTCGCGGCGGGGGGCTAAAGAGTGGCGCGTGCATAAAGAGGGCGGAGGAACGCCCAGCTGGAAAAAAGAAGAAAAATAAAGGGAGCTCCTTGGTGAATGGGGAGCTAATTGAATCTGCGGTGTTGGGTCAGAGTTTTCGGGTAAAGGAGCAGCAGGGCCTTCTCTTCTCGCGGAGCCCTTTTTTCTATTAGCCCTCCCCGTCTCTTTCTCCCCCGCTCCTCATCCCCCACCCCCTGCCCTCGGGTTTGGAGGACGCCGATGGGGGCCCCCCGAACACGCTCGCACCTCTCGCCCATATTACGTATTCCCCTCCCTCCTCCCACTTCACATCTGATACTGCATTCCTCCCTCCCCTTGCCACTCTTCCTATGAACCCTTTGCTTCTCTTCTGCCCCCTCTCTCGTCTCCTGCCCCTCATTCTTCGCTCCCTATTCTTCTCTATATTATGCCCTCTACGCTTCCTTTATTCTCGGTCGGGGTCTAGCTTGATTTCCGGACACTTATTAACGATGATTAAATCCCGAGTTTGTCTCTCTTTGAAGGGACTTTCCTTTTATTACCTAGTTTATCCAAACAACAGATTTCTAATTATTCCGATGATTTTATGGTCACGGTTTTTTTTACAATTTATGCTGACTTTAGTTCAAAGAGCGTCGATGAAGTTTTCAGATTAAAGGAATTCTCGTTTATAAAAATCTATAATAGCGAGAACGGCCTTTAAACCTATGGTCAATATGAACCTGGGCATTCACATCTTGTGCTTGTTGCAAATACTATCAAACCATTATTTGCAGACGGAGAAAAAATTCATTTAAACGTTAACGCATGATATATAAGTAGTTGTGACTGTAATAGGGAGTGAAATTTAGGATTCGTTTTAATTTGTCGGCATTTCTTAGCGTGTCGTTTATCATTGGATTATTTTTTAGCTAAAATATTATATTTAAGATAAAATATTGAATTACGAGTGAATTTCTGAAATCTCATCGAGCGTCCAATACTCAGAGATCTCTCTTTACTTGATCTAGAGTTTGCTTCCGATTCGATTGCTCCAAAAGGTGGCAGCACGCACTACAGGATCAATACACTCAAATGTGCACATTTTTCTTGAATTAATATCTAGTTTTATTGTAATAAAATTGTAAAACAATACGTAATTACACTGTAAATGTTTTTGTATCCAAGACAACATCTCAAAAGCCCCATGTTATTGACTATCCACGGTTTTCGACTCGTTTAAGCTAGGATATTGAAGAGTGAAATACAACATTTTGGCTCTTTTTGGAAGAGAAAGTAACGTAAAATCTGTGGTGACTCTTTAATTACTCTAAAGAAGGTAGTTAGATTTTGAGATTTTTGGTAGATATTTATTTGCTAATTTAGGGAAGCAGTTGAAATGAGGACTGCTACCCCTCGCGTACTTTCATTTCTCGGAAAATTTCACTTGAAGTGCCCATTTTTTCCGAAATATTATGAAATGACTTTCAAAATAGTACAATGCATAGAGACGTGAGCTGCCTTGGTGAACAATGCACCAAAGACCCAGCTCAAGGCGAGTAGCTGCCGCCTCAGGAATATTTTATATTTCATTCGAAGGGATTAAGACATTTTGTGTCCAAAATGTATTAATATTCTTACGGTATGGCTCTATGAAATATTTACTTACATGGATACGGTGTAAAAACAATTGACACAGGCAATTTTTTATCAAGTGGCGAAATTAAGAAATAGATTTTAATCTTATTGATTGTATAAATTGCTCGTGATACGAAATTATATTTTTTTAAATTGATTTTGTGAAAGTGAATATGAAAATCAATAATCTACTAATTTATATGTGAATGGATTTCGTTCATACATTTGCGATGCATGTCAATTCTTTTTTAATGGAACTAACGTTTACTCTTGTCATTTTCAGGTAAGTTCCTTGTGCTTCTGGAAACATGGAATGTATGATGTAAGTATCATATTTAATTTATTAAATTTTGTGAAGCGGTAACAAATGTTCACATAATAATTGGAAATCATAATCAACTTATTCTAAGCATTCCATAAACATACACAAAATGGTCAATGTTTTTTTGAGAAACTTCTTCAAGCCATGAACAGGTAAACAATGATTTACAAATGCTATACGCGTGTTCCATCATGATGTATTATCGTACATAGCATAGAGTGTCGTTCATCGCACTGCACTGACTTTGTGAGTTTCGCCAAATTGGGTGACCTAGATTTTCCAGTAGGTAGCAATTTGTCCTGTGCTGGGAATGGCGTAATCGGTGGATTAATAATATTAAAGGTGATCTACCGATTACGGTAGGTCTTTGGATTGATACAACCACCCAATGAATATTTTGTGACTCCCAGCAAACCAAAATCCAGCAACCTACTCTACATCAGGTCCCTCTTCATCTCTGTGTACTTCTTTCCTCCCTTTATCCCGTCCAAAATCCCTATCCTGTTCCTGCCCTTTCCTCATTTTCCCAACATTTTCCCCTCTATTACCTTCTTCAACATCCCACTGCCGATCAATACGCCCTTCATTAATTTGTCCTGCCTCCATAGGATTTCTTCAACCAAACCCCATTCCTCGCGCACCATTCCTATTACTTCCTCATTTGTTTTCCTTTCAGTTCATGTCACCTTTCCATTTATGCCACTCCATTTTTCTCCACACCCACATTTTAAAAGCCTCCAATCTACGTCTATCCACCTGCTTCAGCGACCATGTTTCCGCGCCGTACAAAACTACGCTCCATATCAAAGTTTTGACGAGTCTTTTCTTAACCTTCTCACTCAACGTCACGTCAACTCCCTTCTCCTTGTAAAAGACTCTTTGACTAGCGCAATTCTTCTCCTTACGGCCCTACTACTTTGACCGTATTGGTACAAAACACTTCCGAAATATGTAAACTGTTCTACCTACTCTATTTTTTCCCCTTCTATTATAATGTTTTTCTTAGTCTTTTTCTTTCTGGAAAATCGCATAACCTTTGTTTTATTAATATTGAATCTCATCCATATTTATCGCACTGAACTTCCTATTCACTCAGCAATGCTTGCAACCCCTTGGCTGACTGACAAACTAAAGCTTGGTCATCGGTAGACCTAACTGATTTTACAAATTCCCCTCTGACTTTCTTTCCTACCTCCAGTTCTTCCAATTCCTCTTCAATCATTTCCTCCACATATACGTTGAACAGCACCGGTGACAATGGGCAACCATGCCTTACACCTCTTCCTAACACTGCCCATCCAGACTCTCCGTTCCCCACTCGCACCTGAGCAGTCTGAGACATGTACAGGTTGCGGATCAGTCTCCTGTTCCTCCAATCCATTCCTATTTTCTGCAATACACGCATTAGTTTTTCCCAATTCACTCTATCAAACTCTTTTTTGAAATTTACGAAACAGGCAAAAACGTCCTGATTGTAATCAATATTCCTCTCGATTAGTGATCTCATTATTGCAATGGCATCATGCGTGCCTCTTCCTTTCTAAACCCAAACCGATCATTCCCTAAGTAATCATTTGCCCTACCCTATATTTATTTCCTTACCATGTTTCCTTTTGTTGATTATCTTGAGAACAATTTTAGCTGCGTCGGATATCGTACTTACTGTTATGTTGTCATCACATGACGTAGCCTTTACCTTTTTCGGAATAGGAACTAACCTTGATCTCACAAAGTGTTTCGGCCAGATTCCTTCTTCATAGATACTACGAATCAGTCATGATGAACAGTATGTTTTGTGGAACTTAATTTCAATTAAAAAAAAAACAGGAGATGATAGAGTAAAAATACATGGACACCGGGAGACGGGCACGATAGGAATACGGTGGGAATACGTGAAAAATGGATATCAAAAGTCGCAAACATTATCATTATTAGCTCCCAGCCACAAAAAAAGGAAACGCAGCCGTATGTGGGAGTTACGTACCAATGAGTGCAATTTAGCCTAAGTGGTACATGAGATCATAAATAGGAGGATGGGGAGGAGGACGATTATTACTTAATGGACGATAATTAAAGGGGACAGCCACGAAGTGCGATGTAGCAGCTATGAGGTCAGTCATAAAAATGAACATAGTGGAACAATTTCAGCATTTGTGTGTTTGTTTCGTAGAGTTTGATAAGGAATTCGTTTGAAAAGAAATATACGTTTCCACGTATGCATTTAAAAGTAACATGTACGAGGGTCACCCGGAAAGTAGTACCCGTTCGTGCCGCATGAAGTGCTGACGACGCGAGTAGCCGCTGGACGAGGTCAGATAGCTTCAGTGGCTCATCTGCCTTCTCTGAGCCAAGTTGCGTGACGCTAGCATTGCCTGTGTTGTTTCTGTGATTGTTTACAATGTTTAAAAAAATTGAGAACGCCGCCAGTTGTGAAGTGAGGGCAGTGATTAAATTCCTCAATGCAAGAAACGTTCGCCCATGTGATATTCATCGCCAATTAAAGGAGGTGTATGGAGACAATGTAATGGACGAGTCGTCTGTTCGGCGGTGGTGTCGCAACTTCAACGTGGTAAGGGGGAACACACACGACGATGAGCGTTCGGGGAGACCGTCTGTCATTACAGACCAACTGGTGAGCTCAGTTGACGAATTCGTGAGGAACGATCGGCGCGTCACAATTGATGACATCTGTGAGCATTTTCCCAATGTTTCTCGAACAATTGTTCATGAAATTGTTAAACACCATCTGCATTATGCAAAACTTTGTGCAAGATGGGTCCCTCGCATGCTTACAGATGAGCACAAAACCAAGCGTATGGCTGCAGCACTGACGTTTTTGGGACGTTATTCTGATGAAGGAGACTCTTTCTTGACTCGCATAATTACTGGTGACGAAACATGGGTTTGTTATGCATCACCTGAGAGTAAACGACAGTCAATGGAGTGGCATCATGCTCATTCACCAAACAAACCAAAAAAATTCAAGACAGTTCTGTCCACCAGGAAACTCATGGCAACCATTTTCTGGGATCGACGAGGTGTATTGCTTATTGATTTTATGGCCCGTGGAGACACTATTAATGCCAATGCGTATTGTGAAACATTAAAGAAATTACGGCGGGCAATACAAACTCGGCGGCGAGGTCTATTGTCTACTGGTGTCATTCTCGTTCATGACAATGCCAGGCCTCATGCAGCTGGGATAACACAAAAACTTTTGCAGCAATTCAAATGGGAAACTTTCGACCATCCACCGTATAGCCCGGACTTGGCCCCTTCAGATTTTCATCTCTTTACAAAGCTTAAAGACTTTTTGGCAGGAAAAAGATTTGACAGCGATGAAGAACTTAAAGAAGGAGTGACCCTGTATCTCAATGAGCTGGCGGCGAAGGACTATGCAGCAGGAATACAGAAACTTGTCACACGTTATGACAAATGCCTTAATTTGCTTGGAGATTATGTTGAGAAGTAGTTTAAAGTATCCTCTTTCAAATAAAATTTTTTATGTTTGTTAATATTTACTTTTGTGTCTTTATTTCACGAACGGGTACTACTTTCCGGATGACCCTCGTACATGGACAGTGTATGGAAGAAATGGTAAGAGGCTTGGGATAAATTAGAGGTAAGGAGGAAAATCAGGTTCAGGGGGAATCATGAAATTAGTCACTATTAGTTATTAGGGTTTCGTGTGATTATGTTTAGAAGTATCATTGTGAAGTGCAATAAAAATTAGAAGGATTGGCTTGGGGTGAATAATAACGTAAGGATGCCAAAGGTAATGAGGTGTTTGGGTCAGAGGAAGGCTAATATAAATGCTAAAATAGGAGAACTAAGACTAAAACAGGTGGAGCAGTTTACGTACTTTGGCTGAGTTTTGGGCCATGATGTGTTAAGTAGTAGAAACACAAGGAGAATTGCATTAGGGAAAGAAGAGAAGGAGGGAATTGATTGCAAGAACGTTGAGTAAGGATGTTAAGAAATGATTTTGGTCCTGAGAATGGTTTTGTGCGACGGTCGTTTTAGAAATAAGATAGGAGTAGATTGGAGGCTTTTGAAATGTGTGTTTGGAGAAGGATCGAGGAGATAAATTGGAGAGAAAGGAAAACAAACGAGGTAGTGCGAGTATAGTGGTGGAATGTGACGTTCTACGTCACTGCTCAATGTTTCATACTTATTAGTATATTCTGCTAATCGAAAGTAATTCTAATGATTGCTGCATGTGCTGTGATGCACTTCCCACAAACTTTAGGCGTGGAGAGTATTGATGTTATCGAATTGATTTTCCTAAGCATGATAAATAAATATTCGGATATAGAACACATCTTTGAAAGTGCAAATCGGCATTATGGTCATCGGAACTGGAAGTTGGCTCACGGGAGACGTTGAGTCGAGGATTGTTAAGTTCTCCAAAAGGAGAACACCACCTGCAGAAGAGTCGGGCCAAATAGATTTGGTGAAATAGCTTGAATCGCAGTTAACTCGCAGGTACTCGCAGTAGTTACCCCAATGAATGTGATGAAAATGGTTTAGAAAGTATTCGGAATTACTTCGGAGAAAATAGTCATAGAAGGTTAAAGTCTGTTCTTTCCGGTGGACCATCTTACCCTATAATAAATGTTATGTCAAAACGAGATCACTAAATTTTAATACTCTTCCCCAAGCAAAGCAACAGTGTACGACTTTATTTATTTAATATAATTTATATTATTTATTTAAATTTATAATTGTTAAATTTAGAATATTTGATATTTTTTTGTTTGTGTATATGTACATGTATATGTATATTTGACAACGACTATAATCTGCCGGCTATTAATTTGGAAGGTTATTGTCTACGAACTCATGCTAAAGCCACGATTCAATCAGTAATAAATAGTTAAGTCGCTGAGACGAGGTGACATCATGCTCGGCATAATTGGGCAAAATATGCTGAGATTTTTAAAAACGTGAACATTACTTAAGGCATTAGTGATCGCAAAATATCGGTGGAAGTGAAAACTAAATTCTTGAAAGTGATAAAGGAAAAGTTTAGAAGTCAATCCATTAAAAAAAGTAAACTTTAACAGGCTTTGAGAAAAGTTAAGACTCGAACTACGAACATTCGTGTTGGAAACTCACAATACACTCGGAGAGAACTCTTGGAAAAGTTTTTAGATAGTGTACTTGTCGAGATCAAAGTTTATTCTACACAAATTGCAACGCGATAATTAGAACCCACGATGTTACTACAGAGAAGTCAGAGCAGCGTTAATAGCGGAGAGAAAGAAAAGTCTGATGAAATTTAAAAAACAGTTGGAAACACGATGGGGAAAATCTAATGAAGGCGTCGAAAGGTAAACTGGTAGAGTGTAGAACAAAGGCGAAAAATAAGTTGCGAATAGTATTACCTAGTTTTTAAAGGAAAGTTTCATGCGAATGCCTTCACAGCAACCCAAAACAAATTTTCTCTTACTTAACGGGAATAATAGGGAAGAGTCCAACTCTTCATTCTTTTAAGGCAAAATATAGCAGCAATGTTACATAAAACGTTAAATAGGCCAATATCCTAAATATATTCTTTCGGAAAGTCTCCACCAAAAATATTTGTGAACAAAGTGAAGTCTCTAGGACATTTTAAAGCCCATGATAGACATATTATTACTCGAGGAAAGACTAAACCAAATAAAGCCCTGGGTCCGGACTGAATCCCCGCTGGAATAATGAAGTAACATGCGAATTACATCGTCTCTTGTTTGAAAACAGTTTTTATTAAGTTCATAGAAGCTTCAAAGCCTCGCGACTGGAAGCCATCTCACTTGAAAAAGCATTTGGAGAACGCTTTTAACTATAGAAAATTTATAATTGCGCATGCCAGTACTAACAAATAAACTATTAGTATCAATAGATTGTATAACTCTTAGACCGTATCATTGATGGGAATATCATGACCTTTCTCGACAGTCGAAACAAACTCCGCCCGAACGGGTTCAGGAGAAGCACGTCATAAGCACAAGGGCGTGTGAAATGCACACATTAGCAGGGCAAGGGGGGTCAGTTCCTTTCCTTCAGTTGCTTATGGTTCCCCAGGAAGTTCAGGTACCCGAGGCATCACTCAGCTCGGGTGAAGCTTAGAGTGCCCATAGGCGTCCCCGGGAATCGAACTCGGGCCATCTTTTCAACAGTCCAACGCTCTCTCACTGGACTGCCACAAGATCACGTAAGCAACAAGCATAGATTATTTGTCGACTACACATTGATTTACAGATAAATGAGAACGGCATTTAGTGTGCTATTTTATAACGATCTAGGCCATGTATCTATCTATGTCTATCTATAGTGGTGTAAATATGTAAGCATTGCAGTTAAATACCTGGAAATTTAAACGATGAAATGTTGGAAAAGAAGTGAAATTTTTTCGGCCCCGGTGGCGGGGTAACGGCGTCGTCTACCAACCCAGACGTCATGGATTCGATTCTGGCCTTGGTAGTTTTTTCCCCCACCTTGGACTTGGGTGCATGTAATTGTCAAATTTTTATATCAATATTCAAAGTCCGACGTAAAGGTCAAAGTGCTGTTTTCGAATTAAAGAAAAATAAATGAATAAATAAACATAGCATTAGTTAAAGAATCTTTTTTCGGATTTCTTTGAATACAAACGCTCTTTTTGTCGGTAAAAATTTCCCAAGATTATTCTAGGTACAATTTGGCCTTTGAAAATGCCGCGAGTTTTGAAACTCGGACGCGCAAAAAAAGCGCATTACTTGAGTCGCAAAGGTGACGCTGAAGGCCCAGGGAAGCCCAAAGACGATAATATGAAAGTTTATTTCTTCTTCGAGGTTTGCAGGCATGTGGAATGGGCTGGTGGGGATGAGGAGGCGAGGAAGACAAAGCACGCTCGCGTTGGGCCGCCGCTCGTGCGTGGAATAGATGAGGGGGATTCGGGGAGGGGGATTCGAGGGGGGAAGGGGATCCGAGGGGGGGGGCGGTGGTGATGAAGACGAGAAGTGGAGGTGGGGAAACGGCAGAAAATATAATCCCCGGAGGTTTTGAAAGTGAAAAACAGTGGAAGATGAAGGGAACAAATAAGGCCGGGAGAGCTGTACAAATAAGGGGCTCTTTCGAGATAGAAACGTGATAATGGAAGTGGGGGGGGGAGGCGTGGGTCAGATCGAAAGGGTTTTTCCATGGGGAGGAGTGGGCAGCCTGGTGAGGTGGAGGGGGCTTTAGTCATAAAGGTTGTGACGTTTGAGGGCGAGTGACGGAGATGAATGAAAGTATAAATATTACGCTGGTCGGTTTAAAAATAAAGGGAACGGAACTAGGACTGCTGGGAAAATGAAGGTGAAAAAGTCGTCGTCTTGGTCCAAGATCTTTCTCGGAGGCGCGTGTTTTGCCTGCAATGCTCTTTCACATTGTTCCTCGGCACGGAGAGTGTGTGTGTATTGGCGAATGGCGTCGTTGTGTCAGTTTTGGATTACGCTTTTCGAGGCACGTTTAAATTTGGGTGTAACAAGCCGAGCTAATCATGTAAAGTGTTCTTCGGATATTGATTAATATGTTGAAATGGTGGTTTTCGCTTGAACTATAATTAAAATTACTTTATTTTAGGTTTATAACTTTTTGTCTACACAACCCTTGTAAAAATGCTGTTAAATATTCATTTATGATTCAATTCAGTATACTTTCTTTTGGGTCGATCATTAAAATAAATAGAAATATCCTACTACTCCATCATAGTGTGGACCTCAGAGGATTCTTTTACAAATATATCCTCGGTTTATTTATTGTCTCACGTGCTCATGTATGTTATTTGTCTATGTAATACCGCTCACGGATTCCCCCATGTACTCATATTTGTTATTAAACATATAGAACTTCAACAGACAGACCCTTACTGAGAACGCTTACTTACTCGATTGCATGTATACCTGAACAACGGCCAAAGTTCGTTGGTTGGGCTTTAATCTGCACTACTAATATTCTATTCGTTGCTTGCTCTATGTTGTCTACACTTCTTTCTACCCCTTTATTTAATATTACGGCATCCCCTCGTTGACTCTAGTCCCCGCCGCTGTATATTATTCTATAATTGTTACTCCAGTAATCCCCGCTGTATTTCCATCTCACCTCGCATATACTTAAAACATCTATATTACCTCTTTCCATCTCTCGCTTAATATACTCTAATGTGTCCGTCCTCAAAATTGCTCGAACATTCCATGTTCCTATTCAAACTAATTTCGTTTTCTTCTTTTGCGTATTCAGTCCTGCTGCTGTAGACTTTTCCCTGTAAGGGTTTCGTGGGATAAGGACCGCGGAAGCCTTGCCTCCACCCCCTGCTAGGCACGATACACGGCCCATGGGCTGAGTCCCGCAGTTGCCAGGACTCAAATTCTCTCGTGTCCATCATTATTCATGGGAGTAATAATTGAGGTGGTTTCCCGTTGCCTTCCTCATTGGTGTTTTTAACGTGACACCTTCTCCAAATGGCCGGCCCACCGGGATCAGATGGCTTTGCAGCCGCCTCACTGAGGTACAGACGCTGCGTGGGCTCCTTAACTTCGACCTATCTGGAATGGGTGAACATACCAGAAGCACATGTCATCACTCCAGGCAGCACAGCTATAGGGGGTCATCGAAACGTACAAGCCTTTCCACCACGTCAAGGTTGTAGGCCATGGGAGGGATATTCTCGTACTTACTATTATTTATATATATACACATATTTAGGCCTAAATATATATACATGCGTTTGTATATTATTAGGTAATCAACCGAAGAAGGTAGGTTTTCGGATGGACATAATTATCAAATAAATATTTTGTGACTCCTAAGAAAACCTACCCTACATCAGGTCCCTCTTCATCTCTGTGAACTTCCTTCTTCCCTTCATCCCGGCCAACAAACCTCTCCTTTTCCTGCCCTTTCCTCGTTTGCCTAAAATTCTCCCCTCTATTACCTTCTTCAATATTCAACTACCGCTCAAAACTCCTTTCATCCATTTTTCCTACCCCCATACGAATTCTCTCAAAAAACCCCTCACCTAACCCACCAACTCCAGTACTTCCTCACTTGTTTTCCTTTCGGTCAATTTCACCTTCTCCATTCTTCTCCACAACCACATTTCAAAAGCCTCCAATCTACGTCTATCCTCCTGCTTCAGCGACCACGTTTCCGCGCCGTACATAGCTACACTCCATACCAGAGTTCTTACGAAGTTTTTCATTACCTCCCTGTTCAACTTCCCCGTCATCAACTCCCTTCTCCTTGAGAGCGCCTCCTTGCCTAGCGCAATTCTTCTCCATACTTTGACCGTATTGGTCCAACACACTTCCGAGATATGTAAAGTGTTCTACTTGCTCTATTTTTGCCCTCCTATGTTAATGTTAACTTAGCCTTTTCTTTCTGGAAAATCGTATAACCTTTGTTTTATTAATATTGATTCTCATCCTATATCTATTGCACAGAACCTCCAATTCACTCAGCGATGCTTGCAACCCCTTGGCTGACTGAGGAACTAATGCTTGGTCATCAGCAAACCTAACCGATTTTACGAATTCCCCTCCGACTTTCATTCCTACCTCCAGTTCTTCCCATGCCTCTTTAAACATTTCCTCCACATATACGTTGAATAGCACCGGTGATAATGGACAACCCTGCCTTACCCCTCTTCCTAACACTGCCCATCCCATTTCATTCGCACCTGAGCAGTCTGAGACATGTACAGGTTGCGGATCAGTCTCTTTTCCCTCCAATCCATTCCTATTTTCTGCAATACACGCATTAATTTTTCCCAATTCACTATATAAAACGCTTTTTCGAAATCTACGGAACAGGGAAATACATCCGGATTGTATTCTATATTTCTCTCAATTAGTGATCTCATTACTGCAATGGCATCACGCATACCTCTTCCCTTCCTAAACCCAAACCGATCATCCCCTAAGTAATCATTTGCCTTACTCTCTATCCTTTTGTTGATAATCCTGAGAATAACTTTAGCTGCGTGGGATATCAAACTTATTGTTCTGTAATCCTCACATGACGAAGCCTTTGCCTTTTTTGGAATAGGAACTAACACCGATCTCACAAAATCTTCCGGCCAGATTCCTTCTTCATAGATACTACGAATCAGTCCATATAGGGCGTTTTTCCCGCATTTTCCTAAACATTTCAACAGTTCTACAGGTATGTTGTCCACCCACACGGCCTTATTTGTTTTCATCTCCTTTAATGCCCTTTCTATTTCATCGTCGAGTATGCTTGGACCTAAGCTATCTTCTTCTACGGCATGTTCCTTTTCTATGTCTAACCTTGTCGGCCTAAGTTCTTTACCATGGAGTGTTTCTATATATTCCTTCCTTGGATTTTTCCTGGTTCAACTATTATCTTACCACACTTATCTTTAGCTGTTAGCACAGATCTTGCCTTCTTACTTCCCGATAATAACTTAACCTTGCTGGATAGAGCACCAATTTCACCCTTCTTCTGTAAACTTTCCATATCATGGCATTGCGTTTTCCACCATTCTTTTTTTGCTTAATTTGTGGCCCTTCTCAATTAATTGTTTGACTCTTTGTACTTCATTTTGCCTAACTCTGTGTTTACATTCTTCCATCTTCCTCTCTCATCCATCTTTGCAATCATCTCATCCGTGACCCATGGTTTCCTTATTCTTTTCCCGTTAATGGTTCCTATAGTGTCTTTTGCTGCTTCCGATATCCCTTGCTTGATGCATTCCCATTTTTCTTCCATTGTACTCAGTTCTTTACCTAGTGTTGGTGATAACTAACCCCTGTCTCTTGCAGAATTCAATCGCTTTCTCCCCGCGTTCATTGCTCTAGCCTAACCAATAATCCCCCACATCCCCACCCTCTCTTCCTTCACCTACTGCCGCAGTCCAATCCCCCATCACTATCAAATATTTCCTTGCAGGAACACGAACATGCGCGTTTGTGTCCTCTAACTCATCGTACATCCTATCGACTTCTTCCTCCTCGTGGTTGCTCGGTGGCATGTATACCTGAACAATTACCAAGTTGGTCGGCTCTGCTTTAATCTCTACGAGTAAAATTCTATCTGTTGCTTGCTCTATATTGACTACGCTTCTTCCTAACCCTTTATTTAATATTACGGCAACCCCTCGTTGGCTCTCGTCCCCGCCGCTGTGTATCACTCTATAATTGTCACTCCTGTAATCCCCGTTATCCATCCATCTCACCTTGCAGAGACCTAAAACATCTATATTACCTCTTTCCATCTCTCGCTTAATATTTTCTAACTTTCCTGTCCTCAACATTGTGCTGACGTTCCATGTTCCTATTCTAACTACTTTCGTCTTCTTCTGCGTCTTCTGTCCTGCTGCTGTTATTTCTTCCCTGCAAGGGTACGGCGCGGAAACGTGGTCACTGAAGTAGGAGGATAGACGTAGACTGGAGGCTTTTGAAATGTGGGTGTGGAGAAGAATGGAGAAGGTGAAATGGACCGAAAGGAAAACAAATGAGGAAGTACTAGAGATGGTAGGTGAGGAGAGGGGTTGGTTGAGAGAAATCTTATGGAGGCAGGAAAAATGGATGAAAGGCGTATTGAGCGGTAGTGGAATGTTGAAGAAGGTAATAGAGGGGAGAATGTTGGGTAGGCGAGGTAAGGCCAGGAACAGGATAGGGATGTTGGACGGGATGAAGGGAGGAAGGAGGTATACGGATATGAAGAGGGACCTGGTATAGATTACTTTGCTAGGTGGGGAGTCACAAAATGTTTATTTGATAGTTGTGTCCATCCAAAAACCTACCTTAAACGGTAGATTACCTAATTATAATATATATATATATATATATATATATATATATATATATATATATATATATATATATATATATAAACCATAAACACAGTAATCAACCCGGAGGTCGGTTTAGTAGGTGATGGTAGAGCTCACCCATGTACCAAGCCCGACGGCGTGTGAATATTCACACATCAGGGTAGGGGGGCAGTTCCTTTCCCTGTGCCGGTTATGGTTTCCCAGGAAGATCTGGTACCCGAAAAATCTACTAGTTTTGGTGGAGCTGTAGGTGCCCAAAGGGCCTTGCCCGGGAATCGAACCCGGGACCCTCTGGTCAGCAGTCCAACGCTCTACCTGCTAGACCACCGCGACCCGAAATATATATATATATATATAAATATATATATGTATTCATGTATTTAATTGTATGTGTGTGTACACACACACATACATCTATGAAATAATTGAGTAATTTGCCACATAATTTTTATAATTCGACATATTTGTGTCCTTGGCCACGCTTTTGTCGTTTGCGTGTCATTTGAGGAGATACTCGCATTAGTCCGTAACACTCTCTCTCTCTCTTATGTTATTGCTTTTTTTTTGTAGTTGGGCATTTTTTTTGGTTAAAACTGGCCCTCGATTACTTTATTCATATGCTTATGCATAGCAGTAGGGTTCAGCTGGAGACATGTTTCCAGTATTTGGAGCTTTGGGACCTGTAGACGCGTGGGACATGCCTGCAATAAGGACGGAACATTGAGAAGGCAAAGGGAAACATTGCCTTTTACCAATGGATTCCATGGAAAGGGAGGTGCGCGGCCATGTGGTTTCAGAGGCGGCCACTCCCTCCTTCCCCATCTCCGCACCCACGCGCTCCGGGCTGGAACGCCGCTGTCACCGGAGTCGCCGAAACCAATTGCGGGCGTCAATACGGTAGCAGTCTGACACTTCAATTCCGTCGCTGGGAAAATTTATGGAATGGGAGAGACAGTGGTGCGCCTGATGCAATCATAGACGGGGCCGTTTCCGATTTCCCGTTCGCCTGGGCTGGTTGGTGCAATACCCTTAGCGTGGCATTTTCCAATTTTCAATTGTTACGTACTTAGATTCTCCATGGTTATTGGTTTCCAGTAAATAAGGACAATCTCTACTTCGATAATGATAATTTTTAAAAATCTTAGCAGTAGTTTTGGGGAAGGCGACCGACAGCCTAGGCCATTTGCGCCATTAGGGATTGGTGGGAAATGTGGAAAGGTGGGTGGAAACCCGACGTCGGCTGCGAACAACGCGAAAGGGGAAGGTGCTGCTCAAGGTTTTCTTTTGATCAAAATTCAATTCTCCAGCCCGTTACACGTGTTCCAATGAGCAACATTCTCCTCTTATCTCATCCGTTCCTTCCCAGGCACCATTAATATTTCTTCTTCCTCGAGCTCATTAGAAAATGGCAAAGAAAACAAATGCACGCGCGTTATTCTTTAGTTAGCTCTGCATTGCCATTACTTCATTATTGAATGTGTTCGAAGATTTTAATGTGTAACTGCTCGCGGAAACATTACTTGACTCATGCATGTTCAATTGGCAGTTTTTTATGTGCTAACTCTTTTGGATGAAATTGATTTTATTTATTCTATAAAACTCTTAGACCTCATTGATGATCTGTTCGGGAGCCTTCTGCAAAGGCAGGAAAGGCATTCCTGCAAAGGCAGGAAGTGAATGTCAATGAATCCGTGCTTTCAACGAATAATTGCCCACGGGATATGTTGACTCAATGAGCTTCTTAAAAAGTAAACTCATTTGCTGTCGGGATGACCAGTTTACGATATTCCTCCGGTTGTTTAAAGAAATACGTTAAGGGATTAGCACAAATTTTCTCTCGTTGTCCTCGGAAATGTGAGCGATGAAAACGTATTGACGCACCAATTCTTTTGTTGGGAAAGGTGGAGAATCAGTCGAAAACGTCTGGGCGTAGGGAGGAGGTTGGATCGCTGCCGGTGGGCCGCACGCTTGCTCTAGAACTCTCGCGGCCCGCTCTTCTTGCGCGAGTCGAGGGGTGCTTTCTACTGGAGGGCCGTGGCCTCCAGTCCCGTGAGCGGTTTGCGCCGGGCGCGGGGGGGGGCGTCTCCTCCTCGCTGCAAAGGAAGTGTGGGAATGCCTGTGGTGCATTTCGGTGACCTCTTCCGCTTTTTCCGACGGAGGCGGCAAGGCCATCCATCCGCTATCCACGGTGGGAGAGACCGTGGGCCATTTGTGGATGTAGTAGTTTTAGTGGTAGAATGTGTTGCATACACTTTGATATAATTTGCTTTTCCTCTCAGCTTCATGCTAATTCAATCTGACCTCGATACCGATGAGAGTTGTGAAGTCCGACCTTCGCCAGGGAAAATTAAATTATGCGATAGGCGGACGCTTTTTCAGGAATGGCTAACCTCTGTCCCTTCTCATATTGCATAGTAATTCAAGGATTTTCGACTTTTTGTCAATGGGATGTGTTGACTTCGACTCATAACGGAATTTTTATCTATAACTACTCGTACATTTATTCTGAAATAGTGGATTTTATTTTCTTGCTCGTTTATTCACAAAACAATGTTTTCATAAAACTTAAAATCGTTTGTTGTACGCACGTGTGTGTGATTTACTATATTACATTGTGTCCAAGTCCATTCCGTTAATTAACAGAGGCGACCGAGTGATATTTCGTGAGACAATTGAGTATGTTCATACTAAATGCCCTTTAAGTTAGTCGCAACCGTTACACACAAATGAGAAGCCCAATTTTTGCATCCAAGGCTTTGATGAAAGGATTTTAACGACAGCGAGTAGCGAACTCTCCAACGCCGCATCGCGGTCGACGACGGGAGTACCGTGCGTTGGAGTTCACTGTAAAAGCATCGTGAAAATAGAATTTCATCGCCTGGTGGTTTTAATCCTCCTCCGAGACCGTAGAAAGGGGAGGAAAAAATCTTTATCCTTACACGAATTTGAATATGTACGCATTCTCCCTTTGACCGGCGGACAGCGTTAAATTTCATCGGCACCCTTTAATGCGGGCGGCGGCATCGATAGCATTTGGGAGAGGAAGCAGTGAAGAGATGCCAGTCGACTTTAGTGGCATCGTGGGTCCTTTCGGTGAAAAGGCTTACGGGTCGCTGGCACGAGGGGCGTGTGTGTGGGTCGAAGGCAGGGGGTGTGGTTGGGGGATCCTCGGAGGGTCGTCGCAGTTGTCGAGGGGCGGACGTGGGGGTGGTAGGCCTTTTGTCGGGGAGCGAGGGCGTACGCCTCGCTCTGTCCGGCCAATTCGACCGACCAACTTTGGATTCGGGGGGAAAGTGGGGCGGGGACGGATGGAAGGACAGGGGAGGGGGGCAAGGGCGCCACGAAAAGCCACAAACACTTGGCGCGGGGGGGGGGCAGGGCGAGGGAGATATTGTCGGGGTAACCAATTGTCTTTGAGACCTTTAAGGGGGATTCTCAGGCTCGGCCTGACCACCCCGCCCGCCTGCTGGAAAGACGACCATTTCTGTCGACACCCGCTTTCATCCCGTCGACCGAGGATGCTCCACCCCCATGCACTCGGCCCCTATCGCTCCCCATCGCTTCCGCCCTCCGTCGGTGCCGACGAACACAAACGCCCACCTCCCGAACTCTCGCTACCACCCCCTCTGCCCGCCATTCCCGCCACCGCCCTCCAACACACTTTAGTCCCTTCAAATTAACTCGTCTTCCGCAATTAGTTGGAGAGGTGGCCGTCCCGAGGGGCCCGGAGCCAACGTCGCCTTCCCCATCCGCACCCCAGAGTGGCCGGGGAGGGGTGCGGCGAAGGGGGCTGTTGTTTCCGGATTGGGGGAAAACTCTTCGGCGGATAAAAGAGTGTTCGGGGTCAAGAGGGGAGGGAGGGATGGGGAGGAGGGGGCAGTGGCCCCTCGATCCAGGACGCAGGAAGTGTTACGTATCCTTTATGTTATACAGCAAAAGCAATATAGTATATCGAACTAATTGTGGAGTAGGTTATGTGATTAACTAAAATCAGTAAATCGAAATCAGTTGCGGTCGGCCAGGTGGTCAACGCGCTCGCCTGGTAACCCAAAGGTCGCGGGTTCAAGTCCAGTTTCGGACGTGGGTGTGGTGTCAACTCCCGTGATTTTGGTCCCTAAGATGAAACCTACTCTTTGCGATGGACCAAGGAGAGAAACTAATTGTAGTATAATTTTATGTTGAAATAATGTGGTGGCGGAATAATATAAGCATTAATGTCACATTTTATGTAATTGTAATATATAAATGCCCTAAGTACCTATGGCAGTTTTCAATAAAAATCTTTAACGTCGTGAGATGCCATTAGAATTAATTTTTTTCGCGTTCCATTCATTAGTTTTGGAATGTCTTGTACATTCGCAGTTGTTGCGAGCAACGGATTCCAATGAAATGAATGGAGGTACTGGGTGTGCACGACTCGCTTCTTCTTACATTCATTATATTCGTGGGTTGAATGTTTGTTTTCTTCGGTGCATTCTAATGGTTTACATGAAAACTTTCTTTGAAATGTAGTTTTGAAAAATCTTAACAGAATTAATAGATAATTTTGTATTAATCGGTGCATCGCTGCAGTCCTGCGACACCGTCCACCTACTTTTTTCCTTTTCCACGGCCGTTCTGTATATTTCCTCGCTCCCCCGGGGGAGGGGAGAATTCGGGGTAATGGCCAGCGGACGAGGAATTGGATGGGGTGGAAAGGAAGGGATTCTGGGAGCAGAGAAAGAGGACGGGGTGAGGCTACCCGGTTCGCAAGAGAGCCTTTACTTTGGGGGATGGGGTTGATGTGATGGAGACGGCTACGAGCTCCATTTTCTCCCCTCCTTTCCTCTCCCAGTTCATTCCCCCTCTCCCAGTTCATTCCTCCTCTCCCAGTTCATTCCCCCTCTCCCAGTTCATTCCTCCTCTCCCAGTTCATTCCCCCTCTCCCAGTTCATTCCCCCTCTCCCAGTTCATTCCCCCTCTCCCAGTTCATTCCTTCTCTCCCAGTTCCTTCCTCCTCTCCAAGTTCATTCCTCCTCTCCCATTTCATTCCTCCTCTCCCAGTTCCTTCCTCCTCTCCAAGTTCATTCCTCCTCTCCCAGTTCATTCCTCCTCTCCCAGCTCACTCCTCCTCTCCCTTGCATACCAACCCAAATCTTCTCTTTTTATACGCACCGTCGAATCGTCATTCGCTCTCCCTCTTGATCTCGACAGTTCAGTAGTTCTATTAGCCTCAGCGGAGTCCCTTACGACTATCGCCGAAGGTATCTTTTACGACTTCAATTTTAAAAGTGTTTCAGCTGATCTAATCCATGAGAACCCTTTTAATTACGACATTCCCTTTGGAGTTTTTGTTCCGTTATTTTCCTTCCATGAGTTTTTGACCTCACATCAGTCATTTTTTAGCCAAGATTTCAGTGACTTATCTCGATAGGGTTTGTAGCGAGAGTAGAATCTGCCAAAACCTGTATGCATGTATGATTTGGAAACAAATATAATTAAATGAAAACCCACCACCTTCATCGATACCTGTAGAGTGGGATAGGTTGAAATAAGTAGAGGAAAATGAGAAGCATGGGAAGTATTTAAGATGACTCCAACATCGAAATTCACGCGTATGATACCCTTTTCAGGACGAGCATTATCGGAGATGTCCGGTAGACATTTGGTTTCGTCAAGTAGGAGCAGGGGATTTGAGATTTGACGTGGCAGGATTAATCAGTAGGAATCATTTGGCATCTGATGAATTGGCATAGCAAAACCATCACGATCAATGGCTCAAGTATTATTTAACTTGTGATTTAAGCAAAACGCGAATGAAATCAAGACAATTCTTTCGAAGTTTCTGTGAATGTTCAAAGAGCATAGTTAAACCTTAGGAAATCTATACTGGAATCACCTTTGTGCATGCATAGTACGTGCAGTTACTTTGATTATTTAAATAAAAATTGTAGGGTGAACACAGGGTGAACTATTCAAACCTTTCAGTATTACAATGTTTGGTCGGATCATAGCGAGAAGTAAAAGCAATCAATAGACTGGCCGAAGCAGTCGGTATAAGCGACTCATGATCCCATTATCCATTTAGCGAATGCAGCAGAGTGGAGAGTAGACCCATTTAAGTATTACTTGATATACTTAATCGTTCGATCGGGTACTTGATTGGC
Organism: Hetaerina titia; assembly: GCA_037158775.1. Taxonomy (NCBI): domain Eukaryota; kingdom Metazoa; phylum Arthropoda; class Insecta; order Odonata; family Calopterygidae; genus Hetaerina; species Hetaerina titia. The sequence goes on from CM073775.1 coordinate 103,115,954, forward strand.
TTCCAAATGGAATGTCATATTCCTCAATTCGATTTCCTTAGCGGCCTACGTCTGGATCGTTCCTCTGCGAGTATGCCATGCAATAAATGAAACTAGATGGTTGTCACTTGGAAAGATTATTATTATTACCATTACATTTGTCAACAATTTGAACTGTAAAGCGCGGTATAAGGCAAGTGCATGGGGACAAAGGCGAGTGTCTCGCGCAGTAAGCCTGGAATGGGCATGTACATCCACAAAATACTACAACGCAAGCCGCCGCAAGGAAGGGAGGCGGCGGGTGTTAGGACACCACCCACAAAAGAATAAAATCGCATATGCTCAACTGATAAAATATGCCAATTCACTTCCACACAATCGTATATATTCACGAAAATGACATTTTAATAAACAAATGCAAATTCATATACTAGCGGCTAACATACACATGCACCTACGAATGTACCGGTTTTCTACACAGCGTTTAATCTTGTCCCCGCTTGTAATTCCAAAATCTTTACTATTTTTTTATAACTTCGATTTCTTACTATTATGATTCCTGGTTGTCCAAGGAAAGAAAGTATATTTATATCTATCTTAACTGAAGTCTATTGCCCTAATTTCAATTTAGTAGCCTGACCTACCTAAAGAGTGTGGAACCAAAATAATTAATTCCTTTTGTGTCATAGTTAAACGCGTTTGTTCTGAACTTTTCTAAATTTAAAAATGAAAAACCTAATGAAATAAAAGGGTCCACAGAGAGTGTAAGGAAGACTGGATAAGCGTGCAATGCATGTTGTTACAGTCGGGTGGAATCGGTTGAAAAATAAAACTACATCCACATTATTCCCCGCAAGCTGCCGCAAGGGCGTGTGGCGGGGAGTGTTTGGTCACCAACCGCAAAAGAGAAAAAATCCATAAAACAACAGAACAATACAAATTCATGGAAATCTACAATCACAGATATGATTTCGATATTGATGCAAAAGCCTTTATAACTTACACGCATGCAAATACATCTACTATCAACTAACATACACATTCACCCACGAATATACATTATTTCTACGCAACGTTTAATCTAGTCCCGACTTTAAAATTAAAGGTCTTTAATATTTCTATGGTGACTTTGGTTTCTTACTATTATGATTCCTGATTGTTCGGGGAGTGAACGAGTATTTCTATCTATCTATACTGGAGTCTATCTACTTTATTTTATCTTCGTTGTCTCACCTACCCAAATAGGGTGTAGCCATAACAATTCCTTCAGCGTCATAGCTAAACTCGTTTGTTCTGAACCTTTCTAAAAGTCTTAAGTATCGCTTGCTCTCTTCGCGTCGCAAGTGCGAAACACAATTAGATCTTTTCATTCACGACATACTTAGATCGGGGGAAAAAATCACACAAGTCGACGCAGTATTCCTAGATTTAAAAAAAAGCCTTCAATAAGTCCCACACAAAAAAATTGTTACACGAACTTAGATGCTATGGAATCAATGAGAAAATTATTAATTGGATTAGAGACTTCTTGTCAAACCGCAAAGAAATAGTTGTCATCGATGGGTTGTGCTCAAAGGAAAGAGCTTACATCAGGCGTCCCCCAGGGAAGTGTAACAGGGCCTCTTCTATTCTTAATATACATTAATGACTGAAGCGCACACGTTAATAGTAATCTAAGGTTATTTGCCGACGACACGGTGCTATGCGGGGAAATAAGGGGCCAACTAGATCGTGAGCTACTCTCTAGAGACTTAGACACAATCTCGGATTGGTGCAAGAAATGTGGATTAGGACTGCAAATTATTAGCAAATGTGCGTTTTTGAAAATATGAAACAAATAAAGTGGTGAACAGGAAATAAAAAAATGAAAAAGGGGGTTCAGTACTAACTACGGCCAAACAAGTAAAGTATTTGGGGGTAGTTCTCACACCATCCCGTCTTCAGCAAATAATCTGAGGTTACTATGACCGTATGAGCTTAAATCATTAATCCATATTAAGAATAGAAGCCTATTACACTTCTCTGGGGGACACTCGAAGTTACATCTCTATCCGTTTAGCAAAACCAATGACTACTATATTTTGTAATTTGACAAGAAGTCTCTAACCCAATTCATAAGTTTCTCTTTGATAACATTGCATTTAAATTTGTGCAACAAATTATCCTGCGGGAATTTATCTAAGGCTTTCTCGAAATCCAGAAAAATGCAGAAATAGTGGTATGTTGTTTTCTCCGGATCTAAGTATACCGTGAATGAAAAGACACAAATATGTATCGCAATATCTGCTCTTACTAAATCTGTGCTGGTTTTGGCTTAGTATCTTCCTACTATCCACAGCTCTTTAAATGTTACTGACAATGATGCTTAAATTCATGATTTATGAGTTTCCAAAGTCTAGCTCTTCTCAAATATTTCTTACAGCAATGCAAACACAAATATTATTCATAGCTTTGTTTTAAATGTCATTGAGTTTATTGTGTAAAATCTAATTTATTATGTCTATAGCGCCTATGTGTTGTAATTAAAAATAATTCACTTTCACGTGATTACCATCCGTTTCCATTACCCGCTCCTATAAAATGACCGAGGCAATAAATTTCACTAAATCGCCTGGGATTTGGATTGACTTTTTATTCCTCGGGTATGTATGCGTAAAGAAACAATTGTTTGATGAAGTGAGATGGAATATTGCGTGGTAAGATGAATTCGATGCGAGAGAGGGAAAAGGAGAATAAATTTTCCGGTGTCATTTGAGGTGGTTGAAAACGCGCGAATGAATGTAAGTGGCGGTGGAGGCAGAACAAAGGCGGGTGGGGGCGGAGAGTGGTGACGCCCGGGAACAATATGGGTGGCTTTTGGGGAGGATGCTGGGTAAATTGAAGGGATCTCTGCATCCCCCCTCCCATTCACCAAAGGCATTCGCGATGTCCTTTCTGCTCCCCCCGGGGACGTCCTTCGGGTGGCGGGGATCGCCACGGCTGGGGGTGCGAAATGTACGGAGTGGGCGGCGAAGTTTCCCTGCGCCCCTTTGACAATGGAGCGCGCATTCTCTACGGCCCTGATTCTTTCCCGCCGGCCCTGCATCCCGAGTTTTCCCACCGGAATCAAACTTCAATGAAAACGTAGTGATGAGTTGGTCATAAACGGGACGGCATTAGGGGGTAGGGGGACTCCTTTTGACTCTCAGCTCTTGAATTAAACATGTAACGCTTAGCACTAAGAATTGCGGAATGGTAGGCAAATATTTAGGTCTGGACTAAAGTGCAAAATTAGATCAAGCCATTGCTTAAATATTCGAAAATTTATTCATTACAAAATGGTCGTAACAAAAACTGTAGCGGCTGATTTTTCCACCATTTGTTTTGAATAAGTTATTGAAATGTTTTATGTGTGATGTTGTCGCTGGATACGCTCTTTTCCTTTTGAGTCCTATGTACATTTGCGACTATTTGATATACTTTTAGGCACGTTATAGAAGTTATTGTTTAATTCACAAATCCCGGAGGGAGAAAGGGAAGACGCAGATGTGGTTGTGTCCGAAAATATTTTATCAAAATACTTTTGAAAAGGTAAGAGTAATTAATGAAAACTCTGAATGTAGATAACTTGTTATTAAGATAATTTATCATATAATCATGGTGGTGCTTTTATTTTTAATCGAGGTAGGTGTGGCATACAAATGTAATTTATTTTAGCTTGAGCATTGTAATGCTTATGTAGTGCTAATTTTCCGCTCTTTTGACTTATTTACCAACATATTTTACGTATATATGTTAAATTCTATTGAAATATTTTTCTCAAGCTTCTACTTTTACCTCACTTTGAAACTTTAAGGGGACGTAAATGAAAATGTAGGATTTGACTGGTACTAGTATTAATTTTAACCCGATAATTACATACATGTAAGATCCTTTGATGTGTGAAATTCAGGAAAGAAACACAATGTATATTTGAAATATAAATGATTACAATCACATTAATCAGCTTGAATTATATAAATGTTACATATATTAAATATAAAGGATAAATCTTATTAAATCCAAGTTTGGCTTGATGCGTCAGGGTGGAGCTCATATTTTGCTAAGCCTAGTGTCGAGGAAATTCACAGATGAGGGTAGAAGGATGCCGGTTCCTTCCCCTGTGGCCCCAGTGGTTTCCTAGGAAGAGTGGTGTCTCATACATCGGTGAAGCTGAGGGCACCCAGAGGTGTCACAAGGAATCAACCTGGGTCCTCTGGTCAGTAGCCCTGTGCTCTACCCATGGACTACTATGTAAAAGCATAACTTAGTGGAATACTATAATTTTGTATCCAACTCCAAAATACACATGCGAGAATGGAAGAAGTATTCTCTCATTAATAGCTCTTTCCTTATCGAATTTCTCCATTTTTTCCTCAAGCTATCATAACTCAAGTGATTATATAAGTTAATTTGTCTCAGTGAAATATATTTTGTAGCTTTACAATTAGTGCTACCTCAAGCTTTAATGGCTTGTACTAAATGTACTTGTTTCTTAAATAATGAGTGATATGCATTAATTGGCTTTTGACGTATTATATATCTTTCGTAGCTCTGTTTCAAAGCATTTATAAAGAAATTGATTTTTAATTGCTGCTCGTTTTTCCATTTTCTACTACAAATTTTATTATTTTAGTTCGTCGGGTCAAGTTTCATTTTATACTAACTAAACATAGCAATTGAGACTCTCTTAGGAATCGAATAAAAATAAAAAATGAGATGTATTTTAAAATGGAGGTACTTCAGGTTTGAGTGAGGTTGTATTAGTAAGATTATCTCCTTATTTGCTCACTACAGAGTTGAAGGTTTACCGTCATTACAATTAATGACGATATTCAGTATTGTTTTTCACATTTTTTCTTTAAATTCGTGTTTTCTTTGTGGGTTTATCGAACGTTTATTGACATTACAAATTTTAGGATAAAATTAGTCTGGTGTGTATTCACAACCTAGCGGTGGCTCGCAGGGTTATAAAAGGTACAAGAAACATTCATTTTTTTAGATTAGAAGTTGTGCCCTCCATGCCTATCGCCTATTAGTAGTAGTTATTAGGTGAGGCGATCGTTAGTTGAGGATAAATGGGCCATAAGTGTGTAATTTCATGGAGCTAGAATATTCAGGGAATGGGGAAGCGGTGGAGGGAAACCCAGCTTCGGCATTGGATTATCACGGAAAGCGGCAAGGGGTCCACAATTTTCTCATTCGACTGACGGTGTGCCCGACTTGATATTCTCCAAAGAACACCAGCGTAGGAAGCGGTTTACAACAAAAATTCTGCCACAGCCGAGAGTTGTGTATGGTCCCTCGGGATGGGACATAAGCGCACCAACCACCGCATAAACCCAATTATTGCAATTTAAAATTACATCTAAGCGAACTAAGTGAAAGAGAAAGTGCTCTCAAAGAAAATTTGCATCAGTAAGGCTCAAGGAGTATATAAAATATTTACATAATTTTGAAGTAATTGAGCTATTGCTAGCATAGCATGGCAGTATGCGTACAGGTATGTCATGATTTAACGACGATAGACATATCCAGGTTTGGTTCGAATGGTTGAGGAGGAAGATCTCTTATCGGTCTGTCTGTGTGAGATCAACAAAATGTTGATTAGGGCATGTGCTCTCGAACAATCCGAGGTCACCAGGGTTGTCTCCAGAGCACTCCACCGGATGAATGTTTTCTAGTGCTACCCGAGGGCATCGCCCGAATCAGAACCAGGGGCCATCCAGTTAACAGCCAGCCGACTGCCCTACCCGCTGGACCGATGTGCCTAGATACATCCGTCTAGGGTACCCATAGGCATCCTCGTGCCAACTCGGACCAACCACGAGATGGCGATTATTATCCACCGTTCCGTCGGTATGATGAACAGGGAGGGCGGGCAAGGGAAGCAAGTAATGAGGCAACGAAACCGCGATGCGATGCGTGAAAGCGCAGTCGTGCCCGGCGGCCTCTAGTGGCGAGGAATTAACGCCGAGGGAAAAGGAAATGGTCCGATAAGAGAGAGAGAGAGAGAGAGAGAGAGGATTTACAAAGAACCCGACGCGAATAAAGGGTGTCGGAGGAGGGGTCGAAACAACGGGGACTGGGGCGACGGAAAGGGTTAAAATGTGCCAGGGTTTGCGTTTAAAGTGGTTTGGGGGCGGGATTCAAGGGAAAGAGAATTGTGATAACGATGGTAGTAATGAAGCGGGAGGGGGGGGGCGAAAGTGGCGGGCGCGAGGAAGGGGCGATTAGAGGGGGCGCAGTAAATTAAGGGAGGGGCCGGGGGGGGCTCACACCCGCCTCATAGGTCCCCTTTCGGGCCCTCTTGTTTTTTTTCTTCGCGATTTGTGGAGTGAGTTTCGAGGGCCCTGTACAATTGCCCCACAGCGTTGTGGGGCCGGGGTAGAGGGGAGGGAGAGAGTGACGGGGGCGGAGTTTCGCGAAAAGGGGAGAAAGCTGAGGAAATAAACGGCCGGGTTGGGATAAATAACTGGGAGTTGTGGGAGAGACGGAGGTTGAGTTCGCAGCTTGGAAATGGGAGGAGTGTGGACAGCGTAATGAGTAAATGGGAGGATTTGGCGAAGTGCGTTATTTTGTGTTTTTTTGTGTGGGTTTCGTGCGTGTGATTGGTGTGCCATCAGCTGAGTATCGCGTGGCGAAGTGAGCCTGTTTTTCGTCCGATGAAAATCATGTTTCATAATGTCATAGCTCCTTCAGCGCTTTAAATGTGTCTGCAAAGGGTCTTCCTGTATTATGCCGTTAAATTACATCAATTTTTTTATATTTAAAGCCTTCAAAGTTATGCGTCTTGAATTCCTTTGCTAAACGATAAAAACCTACTAAAAAAGTAGTTAAGGGGTGTCATCGAATACCAGTGTGAATTGGTTGTCAAAAACAAAGGAGGATTTTTATACTGCTCGCCTCGACACTCAAAATTTTCGGCGCCATCTTGGCGCACACCTTGCGCATGGCCAAATCCTGTGAAATAATGCGTTGGACGTTGGATGCAGACAGACCCAACTGGTTTGCAATTTCTTCACTGGTTAAGCGTCAGTCTGTGTTCAGCAGTGTCCTCGCTCTGTCCACATTCGTGTCGGTTCTTGCCGTCGACGGCCGCCCGGAGCGATGGTCGTCTTCATCGAGCTCCCTACCCTCTTTAAACAACTTGTGTCACTGTGGAACGGCTTAAGGCAGTGTCCCCTTAAGCCTGCTTGATCATATCGAGGGTCTCAGAGACCGCCTTTCCGAGTTTCTCACAAAACTTCACGGTATAACGTTGCTCTAAATTCAGATTCATTTTGTTTTTCGACGCGGACAAAACCTCGCTTCACTAAAAACGGTGTCTCCACTCAACGACAGCCCGCAGGCGACTGAGGTTGATGTTTGTCTGTTGCTAAGAGCCCCTTCCACTTTACCCTGCCAGACAGACCCCCTCCACCGCTCCGTTCGCGCCAGAGAAAATCAGTTTTATCACTTTTGGGTGCGACCCTGTATGTCATCGTGACATTCTTCCATACAAACTGACGTCAGAGTCGTGTTCAATATTGAGAAATAAAAGAAATGGGCAATCCTTGTGAAGTGTCCGTACCTCATTAAAGACCTTCCCAGCGTTGTAGTGACCTTTTAAAAATTTGAAAACCTTTTCCTCCCGTGCTCAAGTGTTTTCTTGTGCCTGGACTTAAATCATCGAGTGCGTCCGCTGGCTGGCGGGATGACCCCTTCATGTAGAAATTAGCTGTAAAATAGTGAGCATATTCGACGAATAAGCATTACTCAGTGGACCTCTACATGCAGTGATTAGCTGGAAAAGAGCGAGCGTAGTCGAAGAATAAGCAGTCGTAGATTATTAGCGACGGTATTTGGAGGAAGTAAGAGTGGGGTGACCTGCATGGCATAACGATCATGGCTCGTAGCATAGCGAGTAGCTTCCGCCCATGAAACAATAGGACACCAAGTTTTCGGATATGGAGCCACCAGCCGTACTTTGCATAGTTCGTATAAAATGTATCGGGAAAAGTTTTGAAAACAGAGATTTATTTCAGATATTGCTACCGTGCCTCAAATTTCTTGAGCTTCGACACACTTTCGCAAGAGCGGCTTTTCCACGACTCGAAGGCTCCCTGGTGGGCGAATTCCGGGAAGTTCTTGAAGGTACGCGTTCAAGCTTCTTTTACGGCACTTGGGGTCCCATGGTGGTATCCTTTGAGGGATGATTTCAGTATTGAGATCAGGAATTAGTCTGCTGGTGCCAAGTCAAGATTGTAAGGGAGTTGGGGAATCGTCGCGATGCCATTGCAAAAGATCTTTGCAAGTAGACACTCGACTCTGCTCTTGGTCGTCCGTCCAAAGACTATCGGGAGGATGAGTTTAGCGCAGATCTTTCCAATGTCAAAAAATCAGTGATAATGTTACGATGAACTGTCATTTTATCAATGCCAAAAACGATATGGGATCATGCGCATACTTTACAACTGACGGTCTGAATTCAATACGTCACGTACCACACGTCAGGAAATAATCGCTAGCAATAATTTTTACATAAACCTTGTTTATGTAAGAGGGGAAAAAATACGAACACCGACCTATTTGAACGGTAAAACAACACTCCTTTCATTGGAGGCGTGGTAAGAGTTAGGTTAGTGGCTAGAGCTGTGCGATATGAATGGGAAAGGGGGTCTGCCGCAAGGGGCAGAGTCCGACTGATTCTCTCTGCCACTTCTAGTGACTGAAATAACAGAAGTGACTGAAACCTATCAAGAAATATTCCAGAGGTAAACTAGCTCCCAAGTCTGATCTACGTCCGAGACTAACCAGAGAGAATAAGTCGAAAAACGCGTGATTTATATCAAGATTGGGACTTGGAACGAGAGGCGAGCTGGAAGATGGAGAACTTCAAGGGTAGAAATTAAGGAATAGATTGACATATAAACGTCTTTACTCGGGCGAAATTGAGACCATAATCAGGCATCATACGCGAGAGTGAAATGAAATTACCCAAAGAGAATGCACAAGTGTTCAGTTACGTTTACTCCAGGTTCCATGAATGGAAATGGTGGAGTATAGTATCCACGTCTACGGAAGAATGCCTAAATGAGAGCGAAGAATTTCGTGAAATATTGAAAGGTGAATTTTGTGTACGGCAATACCACCAGAATCAGAGGAAGAATATATGTCTCCACTGGTATGATGGCCTTCGCAGGAAAAGGGAAAGGAAGGAAAGGCCTTGAGAAGGTTGCGATTAGATAATAGAAATTAATTAAAAGGGTGAAGGTTATCGCTGATCCACGAAGGATGTGGCTCGGTAGTGGAGAAGAGATTCTCATGGAGTTGCGACGTCGGGGACGCATGTAAAATATGCCAGGAGGTCTTTCCTCGAGTGCAGCACCCTATGCTTTCTACGTGCCACCGTCTGATGTTTCATATCCTAGGTCGTTCAATGGCATACTCTCACTTGCAGGGCAATTATAAGTTGCTGCAAATTGTTGAATGTGTCACCTAAAATGATTCTTTAAGTTAATTCGACTGCAATTTAAATGGATTTCTTGCGTCAATCACAACAGATCCCTTCAGATAGGCAATTATGACGTAATAACTTGGTGAATTCCCGAAAAAAAAGGTATCTGAAGGAAATTCGCAATCCGATTGAATCTCCGCCCACGGGCCCGATGCTGGTAGTCCAACATTAAATTCAATTCAAATTCGAAGAATATTACATCGTGACTTGAGGGGTCAGAAAAAATTGACTGATATTAGAAGTTGAAACAATCTTGCGAAATGATTGATGGATTATATTTCTGTGGTACCATACTGAAACGTGATCAAATTGTGAATAAATTATTTTTTCGTCTCCTGGTCTTCTACACGACGACATGATTCGTATGGTACGGATCATTTCCCAATTATTCTCACTAAACATCTCTCTGTATCTGTCTCTCTTCATTTTATATTACTCTCATCTGATGCTCGGCTCAAATTTCTTTTCTTCTTGAAGAAGTCCAAGTGAATCTTTCTTACTTGTAAAATGTACCTATGACGTCTTTCGAATCGAAGATATGTGTGTAAAATTTGATTTGAAGAAATTCACGATTGCGGGTTCGCATATCAGTGCGTGGAAAAGTAATGAAATCGAGCAGTGGGGAAAAAGGACGTGGAATAAAATTTTGCTCGGATTCCCAATTAATGGTCATTTGGGAAGATTTATATCGCTCCATCTCCCAAACGCAGCGTTGACTTTTATTCTCCTTGGCAATTCCCGATGATGGACATCTTTCGGATCAAAAATTCATTTCCGATTTTTTCCGTTGGGCATCCGCTCTATATTTCTCCGCGCTTTTATTTCCCGCGGAATATATAAAAATCGAGCGTGCGTATTATTTATGGCCCTCCATTTGTACGAGGGTGGGGGAAAGACCCTTGACGCGTGGGAAATTTGGAAGATGGGGCCGCATCCAACGAATGGGGCGCAGCTTAGAGAGGTGGATCTCATGGTTTGGGGAGGGGAGGCGTAGGAGTTTCTACCCTTTCCGGCCTTTTGGACGATCTGCATCCACGTGATGTGCACTCTCGAATCCGCAGTAAGTACACGTGGCGGATGTTGGAGCGCCAGGCGTACATGCAGGAACATTCGTCCATGCATTAATTGCGGTACATATTAACTAATGAACAAAACTCAAGTTCTCGTTTCATGCCTAACTTTGTGGAATTGTTCCATTGTGAATTATGTCATAATAAAACTTATTAAATCCGCATGAAAAATAAACTTCAACGCAACACTGGTTTCACTGCGGTGCAGTATCATCAGGGTGCAGCATCATGATGAAATCATTGATACTGAAGATAATTAAGTTAATTTTACGAGCCGCTGGGTTCGATTTTGTATCTGTGTATCGTGCGAAGGAAGAGCAAATACTTGAGTATTCTCTCTGGCTATTTTATTACTAACAATGGTACGTACCATCATTTTGCAGGGGATCAACGCTAAAGCTATCGTTCTTTTGTTTTTTGGTGTCCTCCCAATCGCCGCCTTTGCAGAGTTCGTCAAACTAACTGGCTTCCAGTGGCAAAGTATGAAACCTCTTCTTCCGTGGCCTCGTTAAACACTTCTAAGATAAGTTCCTTCGGTATTGCGGCGCGGAGGACGCGGAGGCAGCCTCTCTCCTGCGTCATTTCCTCCAACGCGGGGGCGTCCGCTCCCCTCTTATTCTTTATCACTCGGTGTAACACTTATCTAAAACAGCCTTGCCGTGACCTTTGGTGCCATGACCTCATCCACGGCACTTATCCTTTGGAAATTAACAGAAATCATTTCTACTCATTCCGTTCCCGAGCAAAACTCCAATTACTAACTCATTGAAGTACTTAAGAAATTAAATATTATCTTTGCTTTCTACGGGAATAAAACTTTATTTGTCGACTAGTTTCGTTTACACTGTAACATCCTCAGGACTAGTGATACAATGTACATTTTGTTTGAGTTATATACTCGGTCGGGTAGGGGTAGCGGATGGGAGGGTGTAAAAAAAGGGGGGGAAGAGGTGTAAGAGGGGGGGGAAAGAGGGAGGGAAGAGCGTGGGTCTGTGTCATGGGGTTTTCGGGTGTAGAATAGGAATGTCCAGGAGGGGTGAGTGGAAAGGGAAAAGGTGGTCATTAGTTTCCTTCTTCTTAACCATTTTTAGAATTTCTAACTGCTCACGGATGTCCAGCTGCGTTCCTTTCTTCACTCCGTGCAGTAATGTGGGGGTGAAATCCGCACGGTGGCCTTCCTTCAAGAGGTGGGTTGCGAATTGGGACATCCCAGCGTTCGTCATGAAATCCCTCCGGTGTTCTTCCGCTCCAACCGTTATGCTCCTGCCTGTCTGACCGATGTATTTAGCGTCACAGTCGCCACATTGCAAATGGTAAACCCCGCTCCGGAGAGTTGGTTTTATGGGGTCTTTGACTGTAGGTAGCAAGCTCCTTAGGTTCCTATTATTGTAGAAGGCAGGTTTTATGTTCATATCCTTGAGTACCCTGCCTATTTTAATGGAGGGTTTTCCTACATATTTAATGCGTCGCCATGAAGCTAGGTCTCTGGGTGGGGGGCAGTAAAATTGTCTGAGTAAAAATTTTTTCTTTTTGTTTTCTAACAAATCGTCAATCAATTTTTCTGTGTCGCCATTGGCCATAGCAATCCTTTCAATATTGGAAATTTCCAACGTGAAGGCTGAAGGGTCTAAAGGGATAGCTAGTGCCCTGTGTAGTAAGCTTTGAAAAGCTGCAAGTTTTTGGTGAAAAGCGTGCTTTGAGGATGCATGGATAATCTGGTCTGTACAAGTGGTATCTTGGAATGTGAAGTGATTAATTGAAATCATACGTAAAATACATATTACCTGTCTTTGCAAGTTGTCTCATTAATGCTTGTAAATATTAGTTATCCAAATTAATCATACAAATGGAGTTATAGTATTATTGTAAGAAAAGTATAGGAATGGAATAAAACTATACATTTTAAGAATTATGGGTAAATTAGTCTTTCAAATAAACTGGAAAGATGTTTGGTTAAATTGGCGTTGAATAGCGTCGGTGGAAGTGTAGGTCAAAATCTGAGGGTTACACCGTTGTTGTAACGCAAGAGAGGGATGCACGCAAGAAGTTGGAGATGGACAAGTGCTGAAGAAATGTCCGGATTTGGTATAAGAAAGAAAATTGTGCATGGATTGAGTTGTAGGTGCATGGCAGTGAGTAATTCTAGAATATATTTATAATGTTTTTCGAGATTGAGAGTGGTCGTGGAGTGAATGAGTAGTTAAAAGTAAGAAAAATGAAAATATTATGGTAATTATAGTTTAATAAATAAATATGGTAAGGAGAACGAACAAGTTAATGAGACGGTGGGGGACTAGCTGAAACAAAGGATAAATGAGAAGCGAGCATTTAAAAATTGTCCTTGTCTGTTCATTACCAATAACTTGTTAAACATGCAGCATACATCTACATCTACATAATACCCCGCAAGCCGCCGCAAGGGCGTGTGGCGGGGGGTGTTAGGCCACCACCCAAAAAAAGGAAAAAAGAAAAAGGAAAACAGAAATACCGCATTCAAAACCAACACACACATGCAAACCCCAATCCACAGCAGTGCACACATTCATTGCAACACCCCATCATTCGACGCGCATGCAACCACACATCTACCTATCCTCACTCCAAAAGCATGCAAGTACATACGCTTACCTACAACAAATAATTCCACCCTAGGATGCAGCAAGACACCTATCACGAACATGCCCGCTAGTTAAAACCAACACACACATGCAAACCCCAATCCACAGCAGTTCACACATTCATAGAAACATCCCATCATTCGACGCGCATGCAAACACACATATACCTCCCTTCACTCCACAAGCATGCAAGTACATACGCTTAACTACAACAAATAATTTTACCCCAGGATGCAGCAAGAAATTAATCACGAACGTGCAAGCTAGTTTCTAGCAAGTAGCCATGCGAATTACCACCACCACAAGAACGTTCAGCATAAAAATCTCTCCTACTCAAGACGAGGAATTTGGCCCAACGCTGCAGGTGGGAGGAGGGCACACCCACGGAGAGGGACAAGGGATGGAAGTGGAAATTTAGGGTAGCAAAAGAAGAGAAAACAATACTGTAAACAGCAATACATTACTTAATGGCATGCGGGAAGGGTTTTGACACAACACACAGGAGGTTCGTGAAAGTGCATGCAATTGAGTTTAACTAATTGTAACCAAGACGCCGAGGGTGGCAAGTGGCATTTTTATTATCTCCGAGTGTGACCCTACAGTTGTTATCCCGTATTGTCCGTGGGAAGAAGGAGTCCTTGAGTCTGCTAGTCCTGGCATCTATTTCCAGAATTTTGTACCCATGATCCAAGCGACCAATGTATGTTGGAGCGCGAATAATTTTCGAGACCTCGGTGCTGAAACATGCGGATCTGAATTTATTTAGTAAGTTTAACCTAGCATTGAGTCGTCTTTCTTCCAATGATTCCCATCCCAACTCCATAAGCATTTCAGTGACGCTTTTCGTTTTATCGTAACAGTTTTCCACGAGACGAGCTGCCCGTCGTTGGACCTTCTCAATTTCCCGAATGAGGCCTTTTTCACACGGATCCCATACGCTGCATGCATATTCTAAATGGGGCCTTACAAGAGCGTGATAACAACGTTCCTTGACCTTGGAGTCACTTCTGCCGACAATGCGTCTAATAAATCCTAATTTTTTATATGCTTGCCCGCAGACTTTACGTATATGGGTCCCCCAAGTTAAGTCTTTAGTGAATGTAACACCTAGGTATTTCACCGTATCAACTACTTCAAGGTCAACTCCAGCTAATTTGTAAACTAATCCCGTGGATCTTTTAAAGAAATTTACCACCGAACATTTATTAAGATTTAAAGGCAATCCCCATTTTGAACACCATTCATTAATGCTATTTAAATCACGTGCTAGAATTAAACGATCATCATCGCCAGATGTCTCCCGATAAATAACTGTGTCATCCGCGAACATCCTTATCTTACTTTTCACTTCGCGGTTCAAATCGTTAACAAAAATCAAGAATAGTAACGGTCCGATAACACTTCCCTGAGGAACCCCCGAGGTTACTCGTACGCTGGTGGAACTAGCGCCGTCAAGGACTACCCTCTGTTCCCGGTCTGAAAGGAAGTCTTCAACCCAATTTATTGCCCCCTTGTGTATACCTGCGCCCTTTAATTTATGGATGAGTTTACCATGCGGAACCTTATCAAATGCCTTTTGAAAGTCTAAAAAGACCGCATCCACTTGCCTACCACTTTCACCCGATAAAAGTAAGTCTTGTGTGAACAATCCTAATTGGGTCTCGCATGAGCGGGTTTTTCTGAATCCGTGTTGATTGTCACTTAAAAAGTTAATGTTATCAAGATATCTCATTATGGAACTGACAATTATGTGCTCTAAAATTTTGCAACATATAGAAGTGAGAGAAATGGGTCTGTAATTGCTGGGGTCCTCCCTGTCACCACTTTTAAAAATAGGCGTTATTTGCGCGGTTTTCCAATTCTTAGGGACTTTGCACTCAGTCAGTGATTTGTTAAATATAAATTCGAGATACGGGGCGATGTTAGGAGCTAAGTGTTTTAGCACCCTAGCTGGTATGTTTTCGGGACCCGCGGATTTGTCTGGTTTAATGTCTTTGAGCAATTTGGTAATTCCTTGCTCGTCCGCTGTTATTTTTGCCATGGGTTCAGTATATATTGTTTCTTGGAGATACGCGGTGGCTACATCGTTCGTGAAGACGCTCTGGAAGAATTCGTTTAGAATGTTGGCTTTACCCTCACTGTCAGTATGAATGATATTGTTGCAGTCCCTTAAGCAAGCCACGGTTTGTTGGTATTAAGTAATGTATTGCTGTTTACAGTAATGCGGTATTTCTTTCTTCCTTTTTTGGGTGGTGACCTAACACCCCCCGCCACACGCCCTTGCGGCGGCTTGCGGGGTATTATGTAGATGTAGATGTAGATGTACTTAATGGCATGCGGGAAGGGTTTTGACACAACACACAGGAGGTTAGTGAAAGTGCATGCAATTGAGTTTAACTAATTGTTACCTAGACGCCGAGAGTGGCAAGTGGCATTTTTGTTATCTACGAGTGTAACCCTTCAGTTGTTATCCCGTATTGTCCGTGGGAAGAAGGAGTCCTTGAGTCTGCTAGTCCTGGCATCTATTTCCCGAATTTCCTGAATGTTAAAAGTAATGGATCAAAGAATTAGTATCAAATTTAGCATAAAAATTAAATAAAGTATAACAAAGTGTGTAAAATGTTAACAAAGGCCTATGGTGCGTCTGCTATGAGTAAATCAAGAGTTTACGAGTGGTATAAGCGTTTCCAAGAAGGCCGTGAAGACCTTGAAGATGACGAAAGCCCTGGACGCCCCAGCACATCAACAATCGATGGAAATGTGGAAAAAGTGAAATAAATGGTTATGAACGATCGCCAAATCACAATTAGAGAGGTCGCTGATGGTCTTGGCATATCGATTTGATCATGTCATGACATTTTTTCCAATTTTATGGGTATGAAACGCGGCAGCAAACTTCGTTCCAAAATGGCTTTTGCACCACGATAATGCACCAGCTCACACTTCATCGCTTGTCGTAAACTTTTGGCCAAAGCAATACTTTAACGATGCCCCAGCCTCCATATTCACCAAATAGGGCCCCGTGTGACTTTATCCTATTTCCAAAAATTAAGAGAACCTTGAAGGGCGATCGTTTTACAGCCGTAGATGACATTAAAAGCGCATCGCTGAAAGAACTACAGGCTATCTCAAATATCAAGTTTCGGGGATTGGAAAAAGCGCTGACACAAGTTAATAAACTCTAATGAGGACTACTATGAAGGTGACAACATGCGGGAAGGGTTTTGACACAACACACAGGAGGTTAGTGAAAGTGCATGCAATTCAGTTTAACTAATTGTTACCTAGACGCCGAGGGTGGCAAGTGGCATTTTTGTTATCTCCGGGTCTTGTACCTATATCATGTCGGTAAAGTGTAAAGTTTATTGGGAAAATTTCTTGGTCATTGATGTCATTACACAGCCAACTCTCTGTGCCTAATATTATATCAGCCGAATGACATTGGATTATGTGCTCGAGATCCGCTATTTTATTTTTGAGGCTTCTGCAATTTAATACAAGTATATTTAGGTTGTTTTTTTCTTGAGTAACGCCCTTGTTTGTGTCTGACCGTAATTTACGACACGTTTGTGGAGAAGTGCGTGTCAAATGTCTTTCTACGTCAATGCCAGGGTTGTCGGTTACTTTTACTTGTCGGTTGTACAACTACTTGTGGAGCACTGGAAATTGACCAATGGGTCATGGACAACAATTATCGCACTATGTGCTTAGGAATGTATGTGCACGATAGTTGTACATGAGCTAACACATATTCAATTGAACGTATATGCTAATATTTCTCTATGTATAGCTGACATACTCTACCACAGGGACATACGACGGCTTGCGGTGTATTGTGTACGTATATCATGAAGTTAAGCAGAAACTAATAATAGAAAATTCATCCTCTCTAAGTATCGTCTAACCTAATCCACGCGTTTTCATGTGTTTATCCTCTTGCCTTTTATCTCGTTGGCATCCAAATTCCAAGTCCTCACCGTTTTTTCATGTGTCTGTTCCTTTCAAGCTTCATTCTTCTTATCTACTGACTTCGGGTGTGCAAGCAGATAGTGCGCTGATTGGTTGCCTGACCTCCTCCACCGCCTGGCCCCGACACCCTTACCTCATAATGCTAATCCCCTATTCGGGGGGACTCAGTGGCAAATTTGCATGAATTATTAATTCAGGGGATATAGTAAATACATCGGTTTCGCATTGTATTTTTCGATAATTTTTAACTTGAATCCGACACTCCCCAAGTCAGGATCGCTAAGGGGGCACATAATGCCGCTTTACTGCGGACAGGGATGGGGATTCAATAGAAGAATAAACACATTTGTAGAGAAGTTTGGAGGATAAAAATTGCTTACCAAGGAAAAGAATCAGTGATGGGCATTTAACAATACATACTCTAATTTTCCGGACTGATTCCCTAAGGCGTGGTTCAAATCCCGGTTCAGGATCTTCTATTCTTTGCTCTGCCCAGACTCTCTTGGAATCTTCTTCATCAAATTTTACCCCATCAACCTTGTTTATTACTTTTAGATGTTCTTCAACCCCTTTTCCTGCCCTTGATTCTTAAAAATCTGTGTGTGTAGAGATAGAATCAGCTGAGTTTCGTGGGTTCAGGCTTAGAGTACAATGTATTTTTTTAGGACGCGAGGATGATTGAGGCGCTAGGTATAGAGAAAGGGTGAGATTCCTCCTAAATTGGTAGTCCAGGCAATGGATGGAGGCAATGGATATTCACCCATAGGGTAGGGTATTAAGCTTGA
Source organism: Hetaerina titia (assembly GCA_037158775.1). Lineage (NCBI taxonomy): Eukaryota > Metazoa > Arthropoda > Insecta > Odonata > Calopterygidae > Hetaerina > Hetaerina titia. The sequence continues at coordinate 103,133,892 of CM073775.1, forward strand.
CATAGTCAATCAACTATGGTCGAGTGGAACCGTTGTCTGCAATACGCCGGCAAAAATAGAGGAAAAGAAAAATATTTTTTGTTCTACAATCTTACGTGTATGAATACCTTCTACAACTATGGTTCCCTTGATTAATGCATGATTTTTCCACTTCTCTTAGAGATTTCTTGTGAGATTGATTATGCATTCACATGGTTCGGCATGGTTCTTCTGCATGCCAATGGTTAGGAATAGAGATTCCGTTGACCATAAGAAGATGAATGTGGAGTAATTGTGTGAAAAGTTTTCACAGTCCGTCCTCGGACGTAGTATTTTATAAACTTCTTCTGCAATGCACCTTAAAATTCGAAAGAAATAACTTCCATTATAATTTTCTCGTTTGTAAATAGTCGCATAAATTCCATCCACGCACCTCACAAAACAACTAGAATCAAGTCAGCGATCGGCCTGTCATGTTAAAAACAACGTTAAAGCTTCATTTCGTTTCTTACGAAGTGAAGCTTACAAGTTTTTAAATAAAATGAGAAAAATTTTAAATTTATAAAATGTTAGACTTTTAACTGGATTTTATCGAAATGGTGTTGCACATAGGCGGCAGGAGTGGCTATTTTCACCCGAGAAAGTTGTCTTTCCACTTTGGGCGGAGCCATTTAGTATTTCATTCAATTAATTGGAAAAGGGGTCTCTTTTTGGCACCGACAAGGTCGGTCGTATGCGTTTGAGTTGGTGAGTGATACGGTGAAAGTAAGCCAGCTTATTAAATATCTGCATTTGGAATCTCCTTTAGGAGAGGAGAGACGAGGTGGAGTTTAGGGAAGTGTTTTGGCATAGAATTGGCGCGGACCCCTCGGAGGCGCCCTGCGGAGATGGGTTTTATATCCCATTATTTTTCCGGAGCGATCTGCTCTTCTCACAGCAGCTGTGTTTTTTTCCTTTTTGGTGGACTTTGGAACTAAAATCATCAAATCATTTTGAAGAATGGAATTAGCGAAAAGGTTGCAAATGTGAAGCCTTTTATTTTAACCGATTATTACTATTACGATATTATTCAAGAGTCGATCACATTTTTGGATAAATATAAAGTAAACTTCCTAATTATAAACCATTCTCACGCGAAAAATCCCGTTCCTTAGTCGTATTATATTCCTATCCAAATCTCGTAGCAATTTTTTCTTAGCCAGAATTTCCAGGGAAGTAGTTTGCAGGAATTAGGTATATTATCTAACCTTAGATTTTGTATTTTAAAGCTATAGTAGATCAACGTTGAAAGCTTAGTAGTTGCATATCCTCGGAATTGGTCTTCTCAATATCTTACCTTCCTTTCTTTTCTCTTTTTTTTGACACTCGGGTATTAGCGAGACTTATTTTTTTCTACTGGATTCTTGGCCTTCATACCGTAATCTTCTCGTTAACTCTAGTCCCGTTGTTACCACAGGTGATGTCGTTGTATGTTCATACACATTTTGATGTTTTGGGTGCATAGAAACCAAAATTGAACATGAAAATGTTTCAGTTTTAAAATGGAGTGGCATTCATCTTTCATTTATTATTCTGAAGGATATTGATTTGCTGGAATTAACTCTATTTAATCCTCATAATTTTTCCATAAGACCTGCGTACTCTCTTCCCTCGACCATCCACATGCACTTAATTATAGCAAACGGTGGATATTTCATGGGTTGAGTGGGCGCTTCCGAGTTGATGTCCGTACGAAGTTCCAGGCTCCGAAATATCATCCGATCGGTCTCTCGAGTCCCTTCTTCACCCTTGCGATTAATCTCGTCTCTGCCCTTGGATGAGAAATCGGTCACAGCGACGTCCCCTCTACGTGCGAGAAAAGGCCCATGCTTTGTCAACTACAGCAAAAAAAGTAAGTGCCACTAAGAGTAATTCTGTAACGAATCCTAGCTATCATGATGCTCAAATTCCATGAAACTGAGGGATATGCCGCAGCAGTAACTTTTAGCGTAGTCATCCGGTAAAATGGGCTCCGATGGACCAATTTCAGTGCGTTGAAATCGTTCGCCTTGAGTGGGATACGAATCCTGCTCAAGGCGAATGTAAAGGCCAAAATGTGCTGTTTTCGGACTAATGCTAAATAAATAGATAATTCATGGAATCTGAACAAAAAAACTTATTAAGCCGCGTGGTGTGTGTGTGCGCGCGCATTCAAATGATGGAAAAAGAAATTTGACAACGGGTAGAAAACTGGTTCCTGGTGCGGGACAGGCCGGAACGAACAAAGTTCTGTCCCAAAAGTAGCAGGACTTATTTTTATCTGGAAAGATGGACGGAGGGGGGGTGATTCCTCTAGCTGGGTTTGAGGGAGGGGAGGCTCAGGAAGGGCTGAAGGCCGGTGGCAGTTGGCTCTCAGCCTTTACGGAGTGATCGTTCACTAGCGAAACTTCTACGTGACCTCATGCGACGCTCCGCCATGAACTGGGTATAGGAACAGCGCTACCCCATCAAATTTTGCGTGAAACTGGGAAAAATCGGGAAAAAAGACTAATGAAATTCTTGAGTTTATGGTGACAGCGCCATAGTTAGTTCGGGTGTTTTTGAGAGTCACAAATTGTTGCAGGAGAGTAGAGAAGATGTTGAAGACGCCGAACATTCAGGACGTCCTGCGACCTTAAAAAGTGACGGAAATCTTTCAAGAGTAAGGAAGGCTTTGTTGGACAGGAATTGCAGTTTAAGTATTTAATGAACATGGTTTTTGACGAACTTGGCATTCCTAAGAGTGAAGTGCATCGACTTGTGACCGAAAACATGGCCATGGGAAAGGTGTGTGAGAAGTTGGTGCCGCGAGTGCTCTCGGACGAACAAAAAGAAACTCGCATGCGGATCCGTCGAGAGCTTTTCGACCAGCCTCACACGCCCCTACAGCCCTGACGTTGCCCCACCAGACTTCTTCCTCTTCCCCGCCACAAATCCGTGCTTAAAGGATGTCACCACGGCTCGGTGGAAGCGTTACAACAGGCCGTGGCGAGGGAGCTTAGCAGCATTCCGGGCGCCGCCTTTCAGAAGGCGTACGAAGCGTGGAAAACCCACTGGCTGCGGAGTGTGCACAGGGGTGCTACTTCGAAGACTCTTGAGTGAATCCATCATTCTGGCACTATATTTTTTTAATGGAATTAGTCCCACTACTTTTTGGACAGACCTTGTAGGCAGTGAGGAAGCCTGCGCAATTCAGGGATTCTCGTTATAGCTATCGGTGCCAACCAATGAGGTTAACAACCGCCCTTTTGCGAGTCATCTCATTGGGTGAGGTGGAGGACGAATTCGTATCCATTCGCCTTCACCTTTATTCCTTTCATCCAATTGCTGTGATCTGCTCCGGATAAGGCGTGGTGGGGGAAGGGACGCGGGGCTCCTGAGACGGCGCACTTAATCTGCCTACTTACCCCTCCCGCGCCCGGGCGGAGGGTGTGCTTTCATCGCTTCTTTGCGAACCAGGGGGGGGGGAATGGCACGGAGGGTTGTGGCGGCCCCTTTTAAAGGGAATGCTGCTATCGGCTAATTCCGATGGAAATAAATCTCCATTTCGGAGTCACCCTGGTGGGTTTCTTTCTCTCCGCCTCTCACCATTCACAATTCAAGCCAGAACGTGTGGCCGTTAAGAGAGCCCCGGTTGCTGCACCCGGGCAAGAGATCGTCGTGGTCCCTTGGTGCTTGGCCACTTCCCGTCATCTTGGCGCCTCAACCCCTTGCGCATTGGCCCCCGTGGGGAAGGGGGAGAGGAAATGGCCTCCCCGAGCCTATTGAGACACCCGGGGAGAAATTCTACGTCTGCATTGTAGCCTCCAATTCACTGCTAGGGTGTGCAGCAGGGGAACATTCAGGCCTTAAACATAAAAAAATAAGTTCTCCTCAATTGTTAGGAAATGCAGTTACGTCAAATTATTCAAATAAATTTGATAGCGACAACTAAATTTACATACACTAATATATCGTAGTAATTCACTAAGTAGTGAAATACCTCGTTACGCACAAGTGACGAGCCTATAGTCACAAGAAGAACACCAAACTAAGGTTAGATGAAATAATGACTATACACTAGGCTACTTAGAAGGAAAAAAGAAAATTACAAGAACTCCTATCCCCACAGTGCAATCGCGTACAGTTATTCTAATCCCTTATCGTTCGTGAAAAAAATGGCATATTCGCTTCTCCACTTCATCATTCAAATCTTACGTTGTCATGACCACAAATCCAGTATTACAACGAGCTTAATAATGCATTTTCATCATCATTGTCGAGGAGAACTGCTTCCAATTTATGCAAGGCATTTAATCTGTAATTTAGCCTTCGCTCCGTGAGTGATTCGCATCTGCGTTCATGGTATAATCTAGGCATTCTACTCTCTTCGTTAAAAATCACTTTGTAACTTCCACACAATTTGTATTCGTACTACCGGTTTCAACGCTTCGGCGTCATCATCAGGTACAAACATTTTTCTAGCACAGGGTTATATATATGTATGCACTCTTCGGAAAGGAATGTCGGGGGAGGGGGGTGGTGGGGTGAATGGCTAATGGGAGGGAGGGGGGTTAGGGGGGATAGGAGCGTGGCTGGCAGGTGAAGGTCCGTTGGCGGGGGGGGGTGGCATGTGGGAGGTTAAAGAGAAAGGAAGTTTTTGGGTAGGGCTAAGTGAGGAGGTTAGGGGGAGGTAAAAAGAGACATGCAGTAGGGGTCTAGTCTTATATTCGTGATCCCTTCGACCGTAATACGTTGGGGTTCGTATTATATCCATGATGTCATCGGAAAAGGGTCCATCTTTAAATGTTTTTAATAAGATTATTCATATTGTAAACGCCACTGTGTAAGAGAATCCATCCTAAATTGTCTAGCAAAGTAGTTCCGCTGCTGAGTTGGTCATAACAATGTTTGACAAATCTAGCTCCCCTCCACTGAACTCGATCTAATTCCGAAATCAAATTTCTATTATGAGGATCCTATATACTGGCAGCATACTCTAGGTGGGGCCTGACCAAGGCAAGGAAACAGCGTTCTTTCACTTTTTCGTCGCATTTACCTAATTTTTTATTAGCACCTGGCATCTAGCAACATTAGGATCTGCCTGTCTGTCCGATGTATGTGGCACTGAAGTCATTACACTTCAATTTGTTTATACCACTATTGTTGACCATATCCACCTTTTCCTTGGTATTATTTAGGAAGGACCTAAGATTATTATTGTTGTAGTAGGCTATCTTAAATTTGTCCCTCGGTAGGAAATTACCTATTTTTTGGGCCGTATAGGGGAGTATATGTGGTGCTACACCCCCTGCCACACACCTTTTTTGGGGGCTCGCAGGGTATTTATGTAGATGTATATGTAGCCGTAATAGGGGAGTTTACACCAGCGATGGTATCCGTCCATAACTTCACTCGATTTATGAAGAAATTTTCTCGTTTTTGCGAAAGAATTTTCATAATTGATCCACTATAGCCATTTTTGGATACGATCTCCTTTATTATTGACAATTCTTTTTTGTAAATATCTTTTGAAAGGGGGATGTTTAATAATCTGTTTATGATGAAGTGGAAAGTGGATAACTTTATGCGTATGTGATGGAGTGAGTCGAAGGGGATGATACAGAGTCGTACCCAAAAGTGATAAAACTGATTTTCTCTGGCGCGAACGGAGCGGTAGAGGGGGTCTGTCTGGCAGGGTAAAGTGGAAGGGGCTCTTAGCAACAGACAAACATCAACCTCAGTCGCCTGCGGGCTGTCGTTGAGTGGAGACACCGTTTTTAGTGAAGCGAGGTTTTGTCCGCGTCGAAAAACAAAATGAATCTGAATTTAGAGCAGCGTTATACCGTGAAGTTTTGTGGGAAACTCGGAAAGGCGGTCTCTGAGACCCTCGATATGATCAAGCAGGCTTAAGGGGACACTGCCTTAAGCCGTTCCACAGTGACACAAGTTGTTTAAAGAGGGTAGGGAGCTCGATGAAGACGACCATCGCTCCGGGCGGCCGTCGACGGCAAGAACCGACACGAATGTGGACAGAGCGAGGACACTGCTGAACACAGACTGACGCTTAACCAGTGAAGAAATTGCAAACCAGTTGGGTCTGTCTGCATCCAACGTCCAACGCATTATTTCACAGGATTTGGCCATGCGCAAGGTGTGCGCCAAGATGGCGCCGAAAATTCGTGGCATGGCCCGCGCTAGTCGTCAGACAGGTCATGGCCAAATACGGTGTTACCACGTTGCCGCACCCGCCCTATTTTCCCGATCTGGCACCACCGGACTTCTTCTTCTTCCCCCTGATGAAAAGACAGCTCAAGGGACGACATTTTGACTCGATAAAGGCCGTTCAAGAGGCTTCGACGAGGGTCATCAACGGCATCCCCAAAGAAAATTTCCAGCGGGCGTACGGGGAATGGGAGCAACGTATTACTGTGTAGCAGCTCAAGGAGCATACTTTGAAGATTATTAAGTCGATGTAAGTACAGGGTTCGTCCGGAAAATAAGTGTACTGAGCTCAGGAAATAAAATTTATTACATTTTTACATCTACATCTACATAATACCCCGCAAGCCGCCGCAAGGGCGTGTGGCGGGGGGTGTTAGGTCACCACCCAAAAAATTAAAAACCGCATTCAAAACCAACACACACATGCAAACCCCAATCCACAGCAGTGCACACATTCTTCGTAACATCCCATCATGCGACGCGCATGCAAACATACGAGGGTCATCCGGAAAGTAGTACCCGTTCGTGAAATAAAGACACAAAAGTAAATATTAACAAACATAAAAAATTGTATTTGAAAGAGGATACTTTAAACTACTTCTCAACATAATCTCCAAGCAAATTAAGGCATTTGTCATAACGTGTGACAAGTTTCTGTATTCCTGCTGCATAGTCCTTCGCCGCCAGCTCATTGAGATACAGGGTCACTCCTTCTTTAAGTTCTTCATCGCTGTCAAATCTTTTTCCTGCCAAAAAGTCTTTAAGCTTTGTAAAGAGATGAAAATCTGAAGGGGCCAAGTCCGGGCTATACGGTGGATGGTCGAAAGTTTCCCATTTGAATTGCTGCAAAAGTTTTTGTGTTATCCCAGCTGCATGAGGCCTGGCATTGTCATGAACGAGAATGACACCAGTAGACAATAGACCTCGCCGCCGAGTTTGTATTGCCCGCCGTAATTTCTTTAATGTTTCACAATACGCATTGGCATTAATAGTGTCTCCACGGGCCATAAAATCAATAAGCAATACACCTCGTCGATCCCAGAAAATGGTTGCCATGAGTTTCCTGGTGGACAGAACTGTCTTGAATTTTTTTGGTTTGTTTGGTGAATGAGCATGATGCCACTCCATTGACTGTCGTTTACTCTCAGGTGATGCATAACAAACCCATGTTTCGTCACCAGTAATTATGCGAGTCAAGAAAGAGTCTCCTTCATCAGAATAACGTCCCAAAAACGTCAGTGCTGCAGCCATACGCTTGGTTTTGTGCTCATCTGTAAGCATGCGAGGGACCCATCTTGCACAAATTTTTGCATAATGCAGATGGTGTTTAACAATTTCATGAACAATTGTTCGAGAAACATTGGAAAAATGCTCACAGATGTCATCAATTGTGACGCGCCGATCGTTCCTCACGAATTCGTCAACTGAGCTCACCAGTTGGTCTGTAATGACAGACGGTCTCCCCGAACGCTCATCGTCGTGTGTGTTCCCCCTCCCCACGTTGAAGTTGCGACACCACCGCCGAACAGACGACTCGTCCATTACATTGTCTCCATACACCTCCTTTAATTGGCGATGAATATCACATGGGCGAACGTTTCTTGCATTGAGGAATTTAATCACTGCCCTCACTTCACAACTTGCGGCGTTCTCAATTTTTTTAAACATTGTAAACAATCACAGAAACAACACAGGCAATGCTAGCGTCACGCAACTTGGCTCAGAGAAGGCAGACAAGCCACTGAAGCTATCTGACCTCGTCCAGCGGCTACTCGCGTCGTCAGCACTTCATGCGGCACGAACGGGTACTACTTTCCGGATGACCCTCGTACATCTACCTCCCTTCACTCCACAAGCATGCAAGTACATACGCTTAACTACAACAAATAATTTTACCCCAGGATGCAGCAAGAAATTAATCACGAATGTGCAAGCTAGTTTCTAGCAAGTAGCCATGCGAATTACCACCACCACAAGAACGTTCCGCATAAAAATCTCTGCTACTCAAGACGAGGAATTTGGCCAAACGCTGCAGGTGGGAGGAGGGCACACCCACGGAGAGGGACAAGGGATGGAAGTGGAAATTTAGGGTAGCAAAAGAAGAGAAAACAATACTGTAAACAGCAATACATTACTTAATGGCATGCGGGAAGGGTTTTGACACAACACACAGGGGGTTAGTGAATGTGCATGCAATTGAGTTTAACTAATTGTTACCTAGACGCCGAGGGTGGCAACTTGCATTTTTGTTATCTCCGAGTGTGACCCTTCAGTTGTTATCCCGTATTGTCCGTGGGAAGAAGGAGTCCTTCAGTCTGCTAGTCCTGGCATCTATTTCCCGAATTTTGTACACATGATCCAAGCGACCAATGTATGTTGGAGCGCGAATAATTTTCGAGACCTCGCTGCTGAAACATGCGGATCTGAAATTATTTAGTAAGTTTAACCTAGCATTGAGTCGTCTTTCTTCCAATGATTCCTATCCCAACTCCATAAGCATTTCAGTGACGCTTTTCGTTTTATCGTAACAGTTTTCCACGAGACGAGCTGCCCGTCGTTGGACCTTCTCAATTTCCCGAATGAGGCCTTTTTCACACGGATCCCATACGCTGCATGCATATTCTAAATGGGGCCTTACAAGAGCGTGATAACAACGTTCCTTGACCTTGGAGTCACTTCTGCCGACAATGCGTCTAATAAATCCTAATTTTTTATATGCTTGCCCGCAGACTTTACGTATATGGGTCCCCCAAGTTAAGTGAATAAGCTAAGCTAACATATCCTAAGCTAATATTCCTCAAAATAGGACCGTTGTGAGTCGATATACTTGTTCCAGCGGCGTTCCCATTCCTGGAACGCTCCCGCGAAGGCATCATCGGGAACCTTTCGATGACACGTCGTCACGGCCTCTTTGACGGCGTCCAAAGTCCCGTATCGCGTTCCTTTCAAACTCCTCTTTATCTTCGGGAACAGAAAGAAGTCCGGTGGTGCCAAGTTCGGGCTGTAGGGTGGGTGCGGCAGCGTTGCCACGCCGTGCTTGGCCGAGAAGTCCGACACGACAAGCGCGGTGTGAGACGGCGCATTGCCGTGATGCAGCCGCCAGATGTTTTTGATCGCTGGCCGGACGCGGGCGACTCGTTTTCGAAGCCTGTCGAGCACTTGGACGTAAAATGCAGCATTTACAGTTTGTCGTTCAGGCACAAATTTGTAGTGGACGACTCCTCTTTTGTCAAAAAAGACAATGAGCTTATTACACTTATTTTCCGGACGAACCCTGTATATCGTCAATAAAATTCTTGTAAAAAATCAGTCCTATCAGTTTTGGGTGCGACCTGGTATGGTTTGTGGCAGTGGTTTTTCTAAAAATTGAGAAGTTAAAGCCATTCCTCTGTTTTGAGACTGTAATGTCCTAGAAGTTGAGTTTCATGTTGAATTCCTTTTCGCATGTGAAATTTAAATTGCGGTCGCGCGAATTTAAAGTGTTCAAAAATCTCTCTAGCTGTCTATCGGTTCCTGTCCATAAGCAAAAATAACGTCGACATATTTAATATATTTTATCATGCATATCTATTTAAAACGAACATGAACCTCCACAAAGTTCAGCCTGAGACCATAGAATTCGTCCTTCTCTCTTCGTCATAACATTTAAAAATATATCTTGTCTACGTTGTGCGCGATCTAAGTCGTCAATAACTGGCGAAATAGGAATTCGGTATAAGAAAACTACCGCGAGAAATACAGAATGCGCATGGACTTATTTACAGCAGCAGAATTTTCAAATTTGCCATTGTGTTTATTTCCGCGTTTATTTTTAAGTATTCCCGAGTTTCTCATTTGCGGGTGGGACGACACGGACTCCCGCGGGCGTGAATAAGACACTGCGGAAGGCGGAGAGACAGGAACTCTCTATTGACCTCATTTAGAGGGTCTCTGCAATATTATCAGTCCGCGCAGCACATGCAGGCCCTCGTCGTCGTCTGAGCTAATATTTCACGTTACGTTAATGTTATATACACGTGTCGCGTCTTCCACTTCAGCCTCAGGCACTGTCACGCGGTACTTTTCGTCATAGCGTGTGTGCGCTTTGTTAAAATTTAAGAAATCATATCATAGAATCTGCCTAATGAAGGTAGGCTTCGGGAACTCTCTTACAACTTTGACTGCTTTCATGGAATTACTCTTGTTTACACTACGACATTTATTATTCAGTTGATCATACCATCTGCCACCCCTCGTGACTTCTAAAAGTAAGTTCTCTTCTCCTCCCCGTTCTTTTACGACCAACTATATCCCACCTTCACCTTTTGTTATTTTATCGGAGACAATAATTATATTGCCCGTCTTTGACAATTTCTCTGGGCATCTTCACACCATTCATAAAACTTCGTCGTTAGTCTTCTTCTCTGTCCAACTTTTTTCCTGAATTCTTTCCTAAACCCGTCGCCTCCCAACCAACGCCACGCTTCCCCCATGCAAGACCGTAATGGTTTCATGTTACATGTGCAACTGAGGTAATTGTGGGTGTGAAAGTTAATATTCACTTCCCAGGCGCTACGTAAAACATAATGTCGATGCTGAGCTGTGCACTGTCCAGGACTTATCCTTGCCCTAAACCTTTGCATACATTTCGATCACTTTGGCTAATTTTTTAACAAAGCCGTTCAATTCATTACTTATTTTATTTATTGCTTTAGTTTGCAGACTAATTTGGATGTGAATATAAGGAGAGTTTGCACTTTTCCACAGATTTAATATAGCGTACGACGCGTTTCAACCCACAGAACGGTCTTGTACCTGATGATGACTCTGTGAGTTGAAACGCGTCGTACGCTATATTTAATCTGTGGAAAAGTGCAAACTCTCCTTATATTCATTATGAAGAACTTCCACGACCTTAAGCATGAATCTGTTGAACTGAATTGGGTGGGCTTGAAATGATAAAATTTTTAATATTTCCTTGAACACAAAAGCCGGAATTTAGTGATAATAATAAATATTTTATTTTACATAATTTAATATTTTACTACTTAGTTCGTTTACATCGAAAAAATGAACTTTTGGTTTAGTATGTATTCTCTTTGGTGGGGGAAACACGTTGAGAAACACCTATGATTGCCTAATAGACATGTCGCGATATTTTGGTATATATGTAACTTTTGGTATATATTTAAATCTTTTACATATCTGGATAGAATTATTAATTGTGTCACCCTAACATGGTTGTTCCCGTCCCATAAACATTACAGGTAACGTTGGTTCATCGACCACGGATGCGACTATGTATTAACTCCCATTTTTGGTGAATAAGCATTCTTCTCATCAGAGATAATATTTGAATTCCAGTTAACTTCTTCCCATTAAAAGTATTATTTGCATCAGATATTGCGCTCTCTTACAATGATTCACAACGTATCCCTGTTCTTAGTACATGTACGGTCAAAGCACGGGGGGAGAGTGAATAGCGCCTAGATATAATGTTGCTTTCTTCGTGATTACTTTATAGCATAGTGAATCGCATGAGAAATAGACATGCGAGTTACAAGTCAGAACAAGATTAAACGTTGCATAAACATAAGTTTAATGGTATGTTCATCTGTATATTAGTTGATAGTGTATGTAATTGCATGAATTTAAGTTAAAAAGGTTTTCGCATGGATATTACCTTCGCCTCTGTGGGTGTAGATTTGTATGTATTTGTTTTGTTTTTCGTTGTTTTCATGTGGTTTTATTCTCTTTTACTGGTGGTGACCTAATACCCCCCGCCACACGCCCTTGCGGCGGCTTGCTAGATATCTTGTAGATGTAGATAAGCGAAGGCATCGGATGAAACCTTCTCCGCATTGGAAGCTCTTGACCGCCTCCCTCTCTCACGCAAGATATTAAAAACTTTTCAAATGGATTGGTGTAGTCATGGGCATGTCGACCGAATGTTCCTGGGCAGCAGGGGCGTCCGTGCGTGTGGGCAATGAGAGGCGCAGTCCCTAAGAGCCGGTCGCTGCCGTCTCACGCCCACACTCTCAGCGCGTTCATCTTCCTCGGCCCCCCCTGGCCACCCCCGACCCCCGTAGTACCGCTCCCTCGCCAGGGTAAGAACTTTTGGAGCGTTTTGTCGTGGATCGGAGAGAGCGCCCCATATCACAAAGTGGTTGAACGGTCAACTCTGCGAGGGGTGGTGGAAGGAAGGTGGACCGAGAAGGGGTTGGAAAGGCCTTTTAAGGGCTTGCGGAAGGGGTGAAGGATGGGATGCCAAGGGTACAAGACAATGGTACGTGGGAAGGATCTCCATGTTAGGGGAGGAGACGAACCGTGAGAGGACTGGTGTCTTGCGGCCCGGTAGACGGGTTGGGAAATGGGTACGAGGGTGTCTGTGGAAGAGGAGGAGGGTGTTGAATGTGGAGGGGGTGCGTGGACTGGAAGTTTGGAAGGGGCTAAGTGGAGGAAGATTATGGCAAGGCGTAATATGATGAGAGAAAGCGGTGTGAAAATGAAGAACGCGTTTTCAGCAATCTGGTAGAGAGACCAACGACATCGTGAGCTATACACTTGTTGAAAGCATTGACAAAAATATATTTAGAAGTCTCAGTGTCAACAAAAATGGAAGTTTTCGGCCCATTAAGACTGTATGCAATAGGTTTACTGATATTAAATATTATTTGACGCACAACAGAATTAAATATCATAAAACCTTCACCCAACTTAAGAAAGGAAAACCTTTGATTTAAAACTTTATTTTAGCCCTACTTTATTTGCACGGCTTATGATTAAAACTCATTAATATTTTGAGCTAAGTTTTGAGGAAGGATTTCTACTTCACGATTAATTTCGTGTCTTAAATTCGGATTTCTGCAATCAGCTTTTTATGATATGGATCCCACATACTCGCCGCATACTCTAAATTAAATCTTATTTAAAAAATACTGCGCCTCCTTCACTTTCTCATCGCTACATTTTTCAACTACACGTTTAACGACTGCCTGCTTCTTTAAGGTCTCGCCGCATGTGCATGTAGTTCGCATGCGCCTTCCCTGTGTAAAATCTGATCAATGCGATGGTGTCACTGGCATTTGATGCTGTCTGCGACACCTCTCAGTCTGTAAGTTGGTAAAGTCTGATCGTGTTTTTTGTTATTTTTGAGAAGTGCATAGCCTTAAATATTATAGTATTAAAATCCAAACCTCATCCTACACACAATTTCTAAATTTTTTAAAGTCATTGTTCAGTATTTGGCGATTAGTGTTACTCGCTTATTAACCTTTAGACGACAGTGTCTCCGGCCAACAGTCTTACTCAGCTTTTTTATTTTTGAGGCGATACCAGTAACTTAAAAAAAAGAGCAAATTGCCATTGACGTCACCGTGAGATTTGCCGATGGCATGTATTTTTACGTAATTACAGCTTGAGCCATCTACATCTACATTATACCCCACAATCGGCCGCAAGGGCGTGTGGCGGGGGGTGTTGGATCACCACCTGTAAAAAGGAACAAAGCCACATGCAAAATCAACACATAAATGCAAAACTATACCCACAGTGACGCATACATTCACGTAAAAAACCTTTCATCGTACACGCATGCAAATACTAGTACCATAATCTAACAAATGATTGCATCTTAGGATACAGTATGATATGTATCCAATAACGTGCAAGCTAGAATTGGGTAAGTAGCAAGGCGAAATTCCACTATCACATGAACATGCAGCATGAAACGCTCTCCTCCCCAAGGACACAGGTAGGGAATGTGATCCAAATGTGACCTATACATTTTTATTTTATTTCATCAAAAATGTCTTCTCTCAGAAAGAGACCACCTGGGAAATACGAGTATGTTTCCTTCCTTCGTGATCGAGTTGGGCGAGGGCCTTTGAAAACCGGCTCTAAATCCACCGGGTCACGTATTACCTCTCTTTGTTTGCGGTTTGGAAGTCGGTCCTGAATTCAGTTGACTGCATACTCTTTTATTTCGTATCCTCACAACGTGCGTCAGTTTGGCGAGAGGGGCTTTATTGAACACCTTAAAATCAAAGCAAATCGCATTTACTGTTCATTTTCCCCGACCGTAGGATGCTCCAACTGCATTTCACACAGTCTTCCGTTTCTGAATCAGAGTTGATTGCCGGATATAATGTTCTGAGTGCCGAGAAATGTCATAAATCTTTTAGAAATGATAGGTTACAGACTCATAAAGGATAGGGAGGTTAATTGGTCGGTTATTACTGGGATTTTGTTTATTTCCACTGTTATAATTAGCGTGACGTTAGCTATTTTATAGAAAAGTGAAACTTCGCCTTCTAAAGTCGTTAATTTTCTAAATAGAGATCTTCTACACCCCCTGCCACGCACCTTTTTTGGTTGCTCGCAGGGTATTTATGTAGATGTAGATGAAAAGGTACTCTAATAAGGGTGCAATTTCGCGCGCCAGCTCTTTCAGTAATCCTGCGAGAAAATCCTCTGGTCAGAGGGTTTGCTTTGAAGTGAAGTTAAAGCCTTAATCCCTTTGCGCGTAATCATGATTTCATCCGTATTTATATTTGAACTGGACCTTGACTGAGTATGTTTGTGTCTCGAGTATGGACGCTTTGAAAGAAAGTATGTAGAACATTAGCTTTTTGGGTCTTTTCTTCCTTGATAGAGACTGCTTGGACGTTTATTCTGAAATTCTCTAGTACCTTTATAATACTGAGTAATGAGGCAATGTAATTTTATCCTATTGTATTTTCCAGGAGAAACTAGATGCATGCATTTTACATCTTGTTTATCAATATGCTGTATATGCAGTATATTTTGCATTATACACAGAACATTTTGGCATTATAGCTCTCACGGGGACGAATGCGGTCATTCGTTTACGACGAAGCCCAAATGGCCATTGGTCGGAATGACCTCGCCAGCTTCCACGTCCTCTCCTTTGCCTCCCTTCTTCCTCCTTTTGACCTCTTCCGTCTTCCCACTCAAACCTATCCACTCGGGCGATCTCTCTCCCCTCGGCCCTATTTTTAACGAGCGAGTTCCCTCGGCGCGCCCGGCAGGGAGGGCCCGAACACACGGGCAAGGACGGATCGAGTCGGCGTGGGTGGCGGAATGGGCAGGCGCCCCGAGTGGGTGGGTGAGTGGTGCGGGCGGCCCTGAGGTGTGGGTGCACGCGATCTCGGCCCGTGCAATCGGGGGCCGCTCCGAGATTATCGTCGGCGACCGCCCCCGGGCCAGACGATTGGCTCGCCACGAGGCCTCCCGCTTCCTGTTTTACGGGGATCACGGCGGCGAGTGCAGACGGAGCAGACGTGCGTGTCGCGACTGCGTCTGCGAGGACGTTTCCTGCGGCGTGATGCAGTGCGCGCGAGATCAAGGAGGGGCGGTGGCGACGCCCTCGAAGATGAAGGCCAATGGTCGATCCTCCTCGATAATGGGAACGCGTAATCCATTAACAAAGGGGCGATATGCATTTCGAGCAGAAGCATCACACCATTCAATTATTCCGCCGCCATCTGAGATGGAATGTTGACTTTAATTTTGTTGCATGCGGTATGCGAATTTCAGATCTATATGAAAACCTGATATTCTCCTTACGAGCGGTTATCTTTTAATTAGTTCGATTAATGTTGCTACTTTGTTATGGCTTTGGTAATATTAGATAACATTGGATTCTCTACTGGCTATGGATTTACTTTGTGGGCGAAGTTATTATTGAACTACTGATGAGATTGCTTGTCATTTTTGTGAAATAGTTTTATATATTTTGCATGTGACTACAGCGATTTTCGGCTAAGATTAATTTTCACCTCAAACAACCATCTCTCACTCTCCTCACCCAGAGGGACATTAGTCATGCGTATCATGTTTCGATGATGCAATTGTTTATTTTCGGTTTTCCAAGTGTCAAAACATCATTGCACGCCACGGGTGGAGTCACCTCTGAACGAATTTCTTTATAATTTCTGGGGGATGAAATTATGAAATTCATTGACATAAATCAACATGAAAATGTTGAAATTGGCAGGTATACTTCAAAAGAATTAGTCAACTTATGGAGCTGTACTACTAATGCATGGCGGTAAATATAACAGAAAAGAATATAAGGGTAACATGCGCATAAAAATCAACAAGAACAGTAATTAAAAAATATCAACGCATGTAGAAGTGTAATAAGTAGGTTCTAATTACTTTTCGGAGATGAACGAATTCGAATAAACTTGTTTGAGCAGAGAGAAAAACGATCAGTGCTGTCGGGAAGTAGAATTTACGGTCAGATTATTAGAGCGTAAATAAATCACACGGAAAAGAAATATGAAATATTTGGAAGAGCAGGATTTGTAAAGTAAAATTGTAGTGTATATACGTATAGCAGGAGTAATTATCAGTGCACCCGCTGGTGCGTTACCGATGCCGCGACACTTCCCGAGCTGCATCTAGGTCAATACCCTGGAGATGATATGAATATTCCTGGCACGTCACGGCCAATATCTAATAAAGTGTCCGGACAGATAATCAAGCAATTTATTGGAATACAATACTGGGATAACTCGGTGCTCACAGGGAAAGCCCAAAATATATCCAAGTGCGTGGAAATAAATTTTAAATTTAATGCAGCACGTTTTTCCTTTATCCGATTATAAAAATATTTTTTTTAAATTTATTTAAAATATTATGGAACAATTTTATTGACATTCAAGAAAGAAATATTTTTGAATTATTTCATTCTATGATTGAAAGGGTGCCCTAATGAGCAGTCACGGAACCAACCGTACGCTATTTTTTCTCCTTTCCAGTTTTTCTGCAACCACCGCGTGGGTGGCAACCATTGACATTTCAATATTTTCCATTGTGTTGTTAGCGTTATTGGACGATTTTTCTTGTTTGATTTTCCGCATTTTTATCGTTACAGTGAATTTCTCATTAGTTCGATGTGAAAATAATTTTGTTGTTTCACCACAACCAATCGTGAGTGACACATTTTCAGGAAGTCACTAACTCGTACTAAATCGTTGTCACTGAGCGGTCTGAAATCGCATCTCTCGTCCATTGACTGGATTTTAATGCGGTTTGCTTTTAACGGCTTCCTTGGGGAACCGACTCTACTTTGACCCTGTTTCTTCGTTTCCATGTTAAGCTTTATCCTAATGTTTCGCTCTTCTTTAAAAATCCGCGTTCATTTGCATCATCATATTTTAACTCTCTTGGTACACCAAGAAGACGTATTTTGACTTCCCTAAATTACCATGTGCAGGAAAGGTTGGGGAAAATTACCAAAATAACACAAACGTTTCTGTGTGTGATTAATTTGAAATTTAAGCAGCGCTGTTATAATTTCGTGAATATCAATTGGTTATGCTCCTCAACTCGGAAATCTGTTTTCGTAGGTGTGGGTAAAACTCAACGCTAAGGCAACCGGAATTACCAATCAGGGTTAGGGTTATGTTCCTTATTCCCTGGTCCGTCTACGATTTCGAAAGAAGACGCGTAATCCAGAAAACGGGTGGGCTCGGATTGTTAGTTTGACCAAGATTCTGATCTTTTGAGGGAAATCGGCTGAAGCAGAAATGTGAAAATGGATCCGAACAACTCGAATGCGAGGTGCAAATAGTGAGCGGAATGAACGAAGAGTATCATCGCGATGGAGTGAGGGGGCGGAGGGTGGAGAGAGGGGGAGCTAGGAGAGAAGAGGACGTCGTGTTTGGTTTTCTCGACTCCTCTCGGTCTCGCCTACTTAAATACTTCAAAAAAACGCAATGAAAATCTCCTTGCAGAAAGGCATCCAATTAATGTGAGTTTGGCTAATGATTACCAAGAGAAAGAATCGAATTATCTGCAAGATCCTAAGTGCTTCTGCTTATTTAATCAATAGTAGATAATGAAATACGAGTGGTTCGGCACGAAGTTCTATTTATTCCGTTGATTACTGACTGTGGCGGCTCTTTTTTTGCCAGTAATTTCTTTCAATCATCTTCCTAACCCAAAATCTTGTCGTTTCAATCATATTATTATAAAATGGCTTGCAGTGATACTTCACTTTTCTAATACCTTCGTTATTCATGACGAAATAATGTTTTGTACTGTGTTTGCAGTATTTTATTCTGTTTTCGTCAAAATGCCCGTTTGTATATATTTATTCTACTTTTGTGTCAACATTGATTTTATCATTTTTTTCAAAATATTCATCCTACCGCAAATTTGATTTTTTTCTTCTTTTCTCTCGAAGTATCCCTCTAGTTTGAATAAGCTACAATTGTGGTAAATTTTATTTATGAATTTTTTTTAATATTTATATTATGCTTTGCTATTTTCATAGGGTATTTTAGTCCTGGAATTTTTCCACTCCTAAAAAATGTCTAAGTAAATCACCATATCCTACTTATCAAAAATTTAATATATTTTCCATGTACTGCTTATTTATTCTTATTACGAAATTAACATATTATGAAACTTGGGCGATATTAATAGCTTTAGCGAATAATAGGCGCGTTGCGAGCGATAACTCCACAGTTTTTGCATTCTCTTTTCTCCTGTATCAGTTTTCAGAATACACGGAGAGTTTCGCTTTCATTGCCCATGATCCGATGTCGGTGGATGTGGATTGTTCGTTAGAATTAGTGTGGCGGGGCGCTCCCCTGGTGCTCCCCTGGCGCCCCCCGTGGCGCCTCCTCCACTTCTACCCACCCGCTATTCATCTCGTCTGGAGATTCTCCTGCGTCATCACTCCATTGAAGACTCCTCCTCCTTCTTCCACCGTCAAATTATTTCCCGAAAACTTTTCACCCACTCTTTCTCAATGTCCCTTCAATTCTCCCGAGCCGAAGTCTCTAACCTCCACTTTGAAAACTATAACTCCCTTCTCAATCTCGCCCTCCCTCCATCCCCACCCCCATCTCTTTCCTTTCCCTCGGGCGTTTCTCCCCAGTCCCTCTCCCGGTCCCCTCGCCCCTTTAACCCCTTCCCTACGCCCACGAAATACCTTCCTTCCCCCTGGTGTGGTGAAGGTTCTCACTCGGCGTTATTATGCTTCAAAACTTCCCGACTTCCTGACTCCTCCTCCGGCTGCCTATGCGTCAATTTTTAAGTGTGCTCCGGGCGTTTCGAAGAGAAAGAATCAATCAAACTTAATATCCCTCTTCCTTCGATTCTGGGTCTGGGATGGGGGTGGTGCTACATTTTGCCTCCCACCCCTTCCCAACCTCCTCTCTCTTTCTTTCATCCACACACGCGTACGTCCTCCTTCCATCTCCTAGAACACGCCATCACCTTTCTCTGGGGCAAAACCTGTTCGTGTTTTTAATTTCAACAATTCTCTCACCATTGCCATCACCACTCACATATCCGTTACCACAGTCACCATTGCTGGCGTTATACTATTCTGAAAAAAACATATACATAAACATACATATATATATATATATATATATATATATATATATATATATATATATATAACTTAGACAGCAACACACAGCACGAGAACACATAAAAGGAACACTCACACGTAATATCACGCAATAACACGCATTGCCAGAAGAAGAGACGAGCCACATTGGCCAAATACACATTCTCTTCTTCTGGCTATGCGTGCCATGAAATGCACCGTTCCTATCCTTTATGATGTTGTGTGCTTGCTAACCTACTGTCCATTCTCCTCTTTGTGTTTGTCTATTTCTCCTTTGGTGGGTGTAACAGCTCCCTAACGCCATCTTCTGGGCAATGATTCGGAGCAATTTGGCGCTTTATAAGATCGCAGATTTCATTGTAAAGTACATTTTCTCGATAGCTCAAGTGGTCAGAGCATCCGCCCGGCAAGTGGAGAGATTCGGTGTTCAAGTCCTGGTCGAGGAAAATATTTTTCCATTTGTGATCTTCTCACATCGGCCATCCCCACCTCTCTTGTGTTCGTCCTTTATGTGTGTTCCTTTCCCATTTCCTTATCACTATTTCTATTTCAATGAATCTTTATTTGCCGTATGGCGGGATTTCGAGTTTGAATGTGTGTGTATAAAAATATAATGGTGTTCAAATCCCGGTTAAGGAAATATTTTTAAATTCGTGATCTGCTCAAAAAACCGCCTTCCCCACATGTCCTGTGTTCGCCTTTTATGTGTTTCCTATCCCCTTTCCTTATACCTATTTCTATGTTTGAATGAATATTTGTGCGCCGTATGGCGGGATTTTCAAGGTTGAATATGTGTTTGGCCAATGTGGCTCGTCTCTTCTTCTGGCTATGCGTGCCATGAAACGCACCGTTCCTATCCTTTATAATATCGTATGAATGCCTTTCTACTATCCTTTCCCCTTCTTGTGTCCCGTCTATTTCTCCTTTGGTGGGTGAAACAGCTCCATAACGCCATCTCTCGGGCAACATCTATCGGAACACTTTGGCGCTTTATAAGATCGCAGATCTCAATGTTAATCAGGTTTCCTTATTAGCTCAATAGGTAGAGCATCCGCCCGGAAAGTGGAAGGTCCGTGGTTCATATCCCGGATAAGGAAATATTTTTACTTTCGTGATCTGCTCAAAAACCGCCTTCCCCACATGTCCTTTGTTCGCCTTTTATGTGTTTTCGTATCCCCTTTCCTTATACCTATTTCTGTTTGAATGAATATATATATATATATATATATATATATATATATATATATATATATATATATATATATATATACACACACACACATAGATATCCATAAATACAAATAAATAAATGTAAATAAATGTGTATGCATACTTTTTTACACCAGTGTTCAAAATAGATATACATGTATATGTACACACACACACACTCACATATAAGCTTAGTGTATTTGACATTATTACAACTTTTCATGTCTTCATTATCGCTCTCATTTACTAGTTATCCTTAACAAGCGTTTTTATATAAATCAAGTTCCTACAAACTCCTCAGATACTGTAGGTAAAACCATCAGAATCTGTTGTTCGACCAGTAATGGAATACATGAATTTTAATTAAATTCTTCCTCTAAGATCTGATGGAAAATTTAAGACGGTGTTAACATTTGTCCATTTTAGCGCAATGATCATTCATTATTGTAGGAAATGTCATGGGATTTATTCCAAGTCATCGCAGCTGTTAAAACAATTAGAACTTATCCATCGCAATTATATTTTTGCGTCTTCATATCGGGGCTGGTAACACATTACGAGCGACTTTAAAGGATAGGTGGATGACTTGGAACACCGCACGGAAATATAGTATTTAGCGATAAATCACGTTTTCAAGTTTGCGCTGATATTAATGAAAAACGGCGAGCCTATTTTATCGTTTTCAAACCAATGTTTCACATCAAACTTATCAGCCTTTTATGTGAAACACTCCTCTTAAAGTAGAATTCGATCCATGTCGGTTAGCTTTTTCCGGATATCTCGTTTAATTTTTAACGAAGCTCTTGATAAAATGACTCCGGCGCCATTACAAGTATGTAAACCACCATATTCCCAATTAAACACTGCGATCCTATTATCCCACGCTCATTCAAAGATCTTCCATCTTCCTTTGTGCGTTGGTTTTATCGGCAAACTTAGCCAGAAGAAGTGGGATTCTGTTATTTTAGTTTGATCGCGCGGAGAAAGTCGGGCATGCAGTAGGTGGACTGTGGATAAATGGTTTTCTATACTCAAATAAATTTAGTGAATAAAAATAATGATCATCCAAACAGTGTCCCGAATAGTCCTTATATATGCCAATAATTCGCTATTTCTAATCCAAAGACACAGAAATCCAACGCAAGTATTATTTTTTCAAAAAGTTTTATAGCTTGAAAAATGTCAAGTGGATTCCAGTGAGAACAATTTTTGGGTTTGTAAAAAGTGAATTATTTTATACGTGGAATTTACCTTCTATTTATTCTGCTCGAACTAGAGACGATATAAATTCTCGTGGTAGATTACGATTCATGAGATCCATATATTTTTTCGTTGAAATTCTTATTGATGTGGATATTTTGCTTATAATAAGATTGCGCTTTGAGTAATATTTTATTTTAGCAAGAAAAAAAACTGATGCCCAGATAAGATGTTGATACATGCCTATGCATTGCTTTGTTGTTATCTTCACACCTAGTAACGTATATTTATTTCATAAACTACTCTAATTGTTAAATTCAAAGATGCCGTGACTTAAATTTCAAAGGAGTCATACGCTATTATGAATTGAAGCTCAACAATTACCAAGTGGAAAAGTCATTCACTTGGCCGGAATCACATGAACCCGTAGCATTATTCGTACGAAATTTTGTCATAACATCTTCTTCTTCTTATTTTAAACCTCCTAAAATTTCGGTGAATGAGGACGCCTCGTCAGTTCAAAAATGAACTCGGACGTCGAGGGATCCGGAATCCCTGTCAATGCGAGTGATTTCTACACTTTGAAAGTCTTGAATATAGCTCTAATGTACTATTTCCTGTGAACTGTTTTCCATGTTATTATTTGATGTAGATCTTGGAGTTGATAGTCGTGCCTTAAAGTCCAAATTAATGTTTTCAAATTCTCTAGAACTCGAAATAATCAAAGAGAGAGATTCAATACTCGACTGATGATGCATTTCCAAATTCGTCTATCTATCGGATTAATTTTAGAAATGAGTGAGTTTTCAAATCTTCGGCGTAAAAAATAGGACTGTCATAGACTCTCTCGTCCAAGACGGCTACTCTCTATGCGGAAAGGGATAATATTTCTGTCATCTTCCCCGTCGTGCGTTCCTTTTTCGTAAAAATCTTTTCACTGCACCAAATTCCATATTACTCGTAAATGTTCTTTTTAGGTCATATTTTAAACAAATTCGGAGGATTGGGTTTACTCAAGTCAGAAATATTCATCAAACTTTCCTTACATGCATTTTTTTGAACACTAGGAAAAGTTAAACTTTCCTGTCGTGTGGCTGCTTAGTGGTCGGGGTCTTTATTTTGACTCCTCCCCAATTCCCTTCCCCCACATCACTATCTTTCGGCGGCCAAAGGGAGCCAATGCCTTGCTCCTCCTCGCCGTATTCCCTCCCACCACATCCATCACTCCGCCTCCCCGTCACACGCCATTCCCTCTCCCCCAACCACTCGCTTACTCCCAATCCATTCCCTCCCCTCCCGCTTCTCTTTTTAAACAGCCAGAAGTTCACCTGAAATACTAACCAGACCAAAGATACACTTGGTGGGGACAAGAGCTTCCTGCCTCGACCCCGGCCCTCCACATTATCTCCTCCCGCCTCGTCATACTCCCTCCCCCGCCCTTGGCTTATCTCTTTCTGCCAAGTCACCCCCACCGAAAATATTGGATATCTTTGACTATTTTACTTTTTGTAACTGCATGCATGAAATGTAAATATGAGTAAATATAGAGCTGCATAAATATTTTGTCACGTCAGCTCTTGTAGAAGGAAAGCGATATAGTTGATATTGGGGTTGCCATTACGGTGCATGCTCCATTCGGTAAAATTTTATATTTAGAGAGTATATTTAAAAATACCACCAAAACTGCAATATGAAATCCTTTCCTGCACTTAATCGATAATTGTTTTCTGTGGCCTACGTCTGGCAAATAATGAAGTCCTTTCCTGATGCACTTCAATAAATCCAAATCGGTTTATCAGGAGTGCTTTCTATCTCAGTGTCTATGTTAAAATAAGAAAATCTTACATTTGAGTTTTTTATGCTTGGTGGAAGTTTGGGGTCATATTTATTTTTATTCTAAGTTTATCTTCCCTGTCTCCGAACAGTATTTGCCTTCAAAACCGCTGTGCCAATCGGAAAATGGAGGGACCAAATTTGCCCATCGAGAGCGAAGAGACACCACCATATATAAATTTCCATTCACTTGTGTGGAATATTTTCTGAAATTAACCTTAAAATTTAATCATCGATTCTTATGAATTTTTACATCCGTCAGGCGGGAAATTGGTTTTATTTCAAGGTGTTCGTTCTGCTGTTTCCTCCGAGCAATGTTTTCTAAGTATGAGTGCAGTAGTTACGGAAAATGAAATGTGCTATCCTGCCAATGCTCTTATTGGTTGATTTTGAAATATTCCGGGAGGGTGTGCGTTGATACTTTACACATTAGTGACTCAAGAACATTTGCCATTTTACCTTTGCTAAATGTAACCATATGATTTGAATTATCTCCCCTCTCTCTCTCCCATAATTTTCCTCCTCTCATCTCTTTGCTTTTCCCTTCCTTCCTGCTCTTCCCTCACGTCAAACGATAAACCCCGAAAAACTTCCCCCGTGTTCTCCCCCATCCCGCCCCACCACCAAACTCACTCCTCCCCCGAGGGAATGCCAGCCAGCATGTCATTACTCTCTCCACAGTTTTAAGAACTCCACAAGAGCAGCAGGGGGGGGAGGCGGTAGATGGGGGAGGGGGCAGGAAGAGAAGGCGGAATGTGGGACGATCTCGGGTCGAGAAGGGGAGGTCACCTCTTTAGCTCCAGGAGAGGGGCGACCCTGCAGGGGAGACGTGTCGAAGATAGATTGAGCGCGCCTACTCATGATATTATTAAACATGCTTGTTGGGAATACAGTACAATATGTGCTCGGCACCGGAAACCTTACATTGAACTATAATAGAAAAGATCGCCTTCTGGTGTGAAGGGTTTGGAAAATTATTCTCCGCTTTGGAGAAACTGGTGTCCAGTTTACCTTGTCATTCTGATCAGGTTGATTTCTTTTAGAAAGGTGAATATATGCGAGCATAAGCATCGGCCCGGCAAGTCGAACGATCCGTTGTTTGAGTTGCGATCAAGGGAACTTCCACCCGTTGGTGATCTGCTCGATTACACCTTCTCCATCATTCATGTGTTCGTTTTTAAAAATGTACCTATCCTTTTCCCTTTTGTCTGAAACCGTATGAGTTGAAAATATAAATTTTTAATAAGTAATCTACCGGTTAAGTAAGTTTTTGGATGGACAAAACTACCAAATAATATTTTGACTCGAACAAAACAAAATCCAGCAACCTATTCTACATCGCTCTTCATCTCAGTGTACTTTCTTCATCCCGTCCAACATT
Organism: Hetaerina titia; assembly: GCA_037158775.1. NCBI lineage: Eukaryota > Metazoa > Arthropoda > Insecta > Odonata > Calopterygidae > Hetaerina > Hetaerina titia. The sequence continues at coordinate 103,159,091 of CM073775.1, forward strand.
CCTATCCTATTTCAGCCCTTTCCTTGTTTGCCCAACATTCTCTTTTCTATTACCGTCTTGAACATCCCAATGCCGCTCAATACGCCTTTCATCCATTTTTCCTGCCTCCACAGGATTTCTCTCAACAAACCCCTCTCCTCGCCCACCATCCCTAGTATTTCCTCATTTATTTTTCTTTCAGTCCATTTCACCTTCCCCATTCTTCTCTACAACCACATTTCAAAATCCTCCAATCTACGTCTATCCTCCTGCTTCAGCTACCACGTTTCCGCGACGTAGGTTGAACAGCACTGGTGATAATAGGCAACTCTGCCTTACACCTCTTTCTAACACTGCCCATCCCATCTCATTCGCACCTCAGCAGTCTGACACATGTACAGGTTGCGGAGCAGTCTCCTGTCCCTCCAATCCATTCCTATTTTCTGCAATACACGCATTAATTTTTCCCAATTCACTCTATCAAACCCTTTTTCGAAATATGCGAAACAGGCCAATACGTCCTGATTGTATTCTATATTCCTGTCGATTAGTGATCTCATTACTGCAATGGCATCACGCGTACCTCTTCCCTTCGTAAACCCAAAATGATCATCTCCTAAGTAATATACATCTACTCAATACCCCGTAAACCAGCACAAGGGCGTGAGGCGGGGGGTGTCAGGGCACCACCCGTAAATTAGGGAACAAAAACCGCATGCAGAAGCCACACATTTATAGCTCACAAACCAAACATGGTAAACATGCAAAAACCCTTTCCCCCCAACCCTTCCACATACATACAAACTCACAAACTACCAACAAACATACACATGAAAAATCTTTGAATTTTTAATATTGTTCCGACTTGTAACTTAAATGTTTTTAATATTTCTAAATGGACTTCGGTGTCTTACTATTATGATTTCTGATTGTTCTGGGGAAGAATGAGTATTTGAAGCTATCTGTATTGGAATCTATCTCCCTTATTTTATCTTTGTGGTCTGATCTACCTAAGTAGTGTGGGGCCATTATTATTCCTTTTGTGTCATAGCTAAACTCGCTGGTTCTGAATCTTTCTAAAAGTTTAAGTCTCGCTGGTTCTCTTCGTATTTCAAGGGGCTCCCGGCCTAAATCCTCTAAGGACCTGTTACATTTGTGTTCTTGTCATAAATATTTTTCACGAATCTGGCGGATTTTCTCTGGACTTAATCTAGTTCTTTTTGCCAGATTTTCTCCCAAGGATCCCAAATACTTGCGATATATTCCAAATGTGGTCTAACTAGAGCAAAATAACACCTCTCTTTAACTTTCTCATTACATTTTCCCACCACCCGTTTAATGAAGCCCAGTTTCTTTAAAGCGGATCCGCATATTGTCCTGATATGTGCTCCCGATGAAAGGCGTGGTGTTAGAACTACCTCCAGATATTTTACTTGTTTGGCCTTAGTTAGTACTGAACCCTCTATTTCGTAGTTTATGTCCTGTTCCTTCCTTCTTTTGTTTCAAAATTTCAAATCTACGCGTTTATCTATATTAAGCACTAATCCCCACTTCTTGCACCAATCCAAGATTGTGTCTATGTCTCTAGAGAGTAGCTCGCGATCTAGTTGGCTCCTTATTTCCCTGTATATCATCGTGTCATCAGAAAATGACCAGATTATTACTAATAACGTTTGCTCTTAGGTCATTAATGTATAATAAAAAAAAGAGGCCCCATTATCTTCCCTGGGGGACACACTGAGTTAGATATCTTTACTTTGAGTACAACCCATCGATGACAACCATTTCCTTACGGTTTGACAAGAAGTCTCTTAACGAATTAATATTTTTTTCATTGATCTCATAGAATCTAAGTTTGTCTAACAATTTTTTTGTGTGGGACTTTATCAAAGGCTTTTTTTTAATCTAGGAATACTGCATCGACTTGCGTGTTGTTTTTTCCCGGTCTAAGTATATCGTGGATGAAAAGACCTAATTGTGTTTCGCAGGATCTGTCTTCCTAAATCCGTTCTGGTTGTGGCTGAGTATCTTACTATTATCGAGAAACCTCATTATGTTACTGACATTTCTATGTTCGCCAGAGATAAGGGTAGGATTAGGAATAAGAGATCACCAAAGATTTGGGTCGGTAAATGGTTGGTTTATCCCTATCCCCACATTTATAAATAGGAGTTATGTGGGCTAGGTTCCAGTCGCGAGGTACTGAGCCAACATTTGATGTAATCATTTGCCTTACTCTCTATCCTTTTGTTAGTGATCCGGAGAAAAACTTTAGCAGCGTGGGATATCAAACTTATTGTTCTGTAATCCACACATGATTTAGCCTTTACCTTTTTTGGAATAGGAACTAACACCGATCTCACAAAATCTTCCGGCCAGATTCCTTCCTCATAAATACTATGAATCAGTCCATATAAGTCTTCCTCCCACATTTCCTTAAACCTTTCAATAGTTCCGCAAGAATGTTGTCTACCCCAACGGCCTTATTTGGTTTTCATCTCCCTTAATGCCTTTCCTATCTCGTCGAGTATGCCTGGACCTAAGCTATCTTCTTCTACGTCATGTCCCTTTTCTATGTCTAACCTTGTTGGTCTAAGTTTTTTCTAAACAATGCTTCTATTAATTCCTTCCATCTCTCTTGGATCGTTTCTGTGTCAACTATTATCTGACCCCACTTATCCCTAATTGTTAGCACAGATCTTCCCTGCTTACTTCCCGATAGTGATTTAGTCTATTTCGCTAATTTCACCCTTGCTCTGCAAACTTTCTGTATCCTCGCACTGCGATTTCTACGATTTTTTTGCTTTGTTAGTGGCCCTTATCAATTTATTGTTTAACTCTTTGTACTTCATTTTGCCTAACTCGGTGCTTACATTCTTCTATCTTCTTCTCTCATCCATATTTGCAATCATCTCATCTGTTACCCATGGTTTCCTTATCCTTTTCCCGTTAACGGTTCCTATAGTGTCTTTTTCAGCTTTCGAAATCACTGTCTTGATACATTCCCATTTTTCTTCGATAGTATTCAGCTATTTACCGTCATCCATACATTTCTCTACAGCCTGCTGTTACTCCTTCCTCGTTAATCCATTTAATGCTTCTAAATTCCATTTCCTAACCCGCCGCCCTTGCCTTATCTTCTTGAAACACACGTTACATTTCATAACAACTAAATTGTGGCCAGAGTCCGTGTTCGCTCCTGGGGAACTATGCGAATTCATCAAATGTTCCTTAACCTGACTTTTCCGCTGTCGCGATTTGCTCCGGAACATATTTACATGATCTTAAAAAGTAGACAGCAATCAACCCGAAAGTCGGTTTGGTAGGTGATGCTGGTTCACCCTTAACTAAGCCCTGGGGCGTGGGAAATTCACACGTCAGGGAAGGGAAGGGCAGTTCCTTTCCCTGCGCCGGTTATGATTTACTTTCAGTAATGCATGTAGCTTAGGAATGCTTTCAGATCAATAAGGCCAAAATTTAATCATTCGTTTCAAACTTTGGTACATTTTATATAAATATATTGAAAAATAGAAGCACTACCCGTATTGGATCAAGCCACTTACAGATATGTTAATTTTGCAGTCGACATCTTACGTAAGGTCAAAGTCTTAATTCCCACGGAAACCCTAATTTTGATCTCCTTGTTCATCCCATTTGTCGAGGTACAGAAGGAAATTAGATCAATCGTACCACAATGAAGTTTATCAGTGTATTCATCTAATTCCTCGATTTCCTCTGCAATCTCGATTCAGTCTCCGCAAATTCTTCATCACTTTCTTCCAAAATCTTGAGTATCCTCAGCATGAAATCTTCCTTTCCATTGAGAACTGATGCAATGAATGTACCTTGATGAACATAATTTTGAGTTCAGAAACTAAGTGTACATTGTTACGTATGTTTGGATCCGTGACTTTAATTATTACGCATTGCATATATTAGTCTGAATGATTCTCTCTAGCGTAAATTAATTTGCTCTTCAATATTCTGTCACCTTCGAATTTCACCTTGCCAATTCCTTCTCCGCTGCAACACCCCGTCGTTAGTCTTCCTTCCCTTCCGACTGAATTCTACATTCCGCCCTAGTATTGGGGTAGTAATAATATGCACCCCGTGAGATGGTTTTCCTCTTGACTGGAAACCAGAAACTCCACTGGAAGTCGGGAGAAATTCGAGATTATTTTGAAATTCCTTGAGTCCCGCGACAAGTCCTGGAAGTTGGGATCCGTGGGGTGGGGAGTGCTGTAGACTCCCTCCCAATTGGGGGGGCGGGTACGGATCTAAGGGCATTGAGAGCGTCGCGAGGGTGTGAGTGGGCCGAGGGGGGGAAGTGTGCGTGGGGGGAGAGATTAGAATGCAAACGCCAACAAAAGGAGACGAGGCTGCCGTGGAGGCATTAAAAAAGAACCCGCATCGATGAGAAACGGTGGGAGGAGGAAAGGCGTGCGGATTCCTGGGATATTTGTAAGTTTACTTGGAGAAATGATGCTGGAACGCGGCGAGGCTTTTCTTTTCTCGAAAGCAGGCGTTGGTCGAGTCTTCAAGCGGCTCTCCCTGACAGAATTCCTTCGTGGACGCTCGAGGAATAAATGAGGCGATTTGAAAGAGTGAAGAGGAATATGCCCCGACGAAATTTGCCACAAAATGGACGAAATTCTGGCGAAATCATCGCTTGTTTATCTCTGATGGTGCGCCACTAAAGAGAGGCTCAGCATTTTGTCGCTTTATCAAAATTATAGTTACTCTAGGAGGGTACTTTAACGCTGCGCTTGTTTATTTTTTCCCAGCGATTATGTACAAGGGTGGTCTGAAAAGTTTCCGACTCAGAAAATTTCAGAAAAAATGTCTTGTATCTCTGTTAGGTACAAGATACAAGAAATGTTTTCTAAAATTATCTGATTCGGAAACTTTTCAGACCACCCACATAATTGCTATATTTTCTATGAAAACTATATTTTGTTATTTTCCTTAGTCTCATTTTATTCATTAATACACCATGATTACCGCGAACTGTATTGAATGAAAAGTGATTTTCTTGACATATACGTGGTGTTGCTGCTTATTTATTTGTTTCAAAATATGATGTGCATTGGCCGCCTAATATATGCACCGTCTAATTGAAAAACCTTTTCTTTTCAGGTAAGTTTGCTGTTTATCTCTTCTCTTTTTTCTTCGAGACCCGAGGAAAATGTAAGGTATGTTTTATTCAGCCACCGTTTATCTGCATGGAAATATTTGTTATTTATGCAATTTATTTTGTGAACATTTGCCACGTGTGCATACCACCTGGTGAACGTGGCTAGATATGACATTATAAAACGGTCAGCCGCCTATCTTAGCTTTTCACATTTCTCTGCTTTGTGATTTTGTCATGTCTGTCGAACATTGTTCGCAGGTACATACTTATTTATACCTGCTCTCATATGCACAAGAGTGTCCGCCTGCTTTGCGTGGGTGCATACAAGTCAGTGGCGGTATTTTTAATGTCAAAGGAATTGTATTTCAAATGCTTTGTGGAGACTCATTTCAAGTAGTTTTATCGCTCTAATCTTAACTGCATGGAAAAACGGAGTTATGAAATATATTACCGAATACATTTTTAATTTCATTTCCCTTATATTTTGCAAATAATTCCACATCCATCGGCGTAATCGGAGTAGTAACCCTTGGTCTTCCAAGCTATGGTTGAAATATTTATAACTCATGTGAAAATTCAATCACTGATTTCACTTGAACATTTCGTCTCCTACCTTAGGAGTCAAAATTGACGTCATCTTCTTTGGAAATAAAAAAAAATTGTGAATATTTTTTGTATTTGCACTGTCCTCTTCATAACGATTCAATTTAAATGTTAATTGGGAGGAAAAAGAACGTTTTATGTTTTTCCCTGTGCCCTTGATTTAAGGTCATTCGATACCTCCGAGCTGCGCTGTGAATGTTATGGGCATTCATCCACGTTTAAAATTCCACTTTGTCTTTTTATAAGTGGATTTACAATAGGTTATTAGAGAAAAGGAAATCGAAATTGTTCCCATTTGTTATGCATGGGAAACGTTAAATAACGCAATTGACTGCTCAGCGTAGATAATGATATGATAATAGAGTAGGGAAATATCAATCGTAACTTAATCATGCACAAACCTTGGTTCTCCCATTAATAATGCTAATCGGAAAAGAACGGTGTTGGAATTGTTATATACAAGAGAAACTTGAATTTCATCAGTTTTGTATTTTATACTCAGACCAGGAATGTAATTCAGTATACTGTATCAGGTTAGCATGTATACCATTTCGTAGCATTTATTGGTCACACCCAAGATTTTATCATCTTCCGCTTAGTGGCGTTCTTCATTCAAAAATATGTTTTACTCCTGCGTAAAAGTAATTCTCAAATGTAAATCAAATTCTTAATACATTTTTGACCCACTACATGCCAAAGGATAGTTTTTAATATTCCAGTTTTTAAATTTTTTGTCATTTTCAAAGAGAGGATTTAATGAACTGATCCAAATCATTGTGTCCAAATATTTTTAAAAATTCCCTGGCATAATGTAAAGCATGGGAACTATAAGACTCTCCACTAAAATAATTATACAAGGTCCATACATCTCCATTAAATTACGTTTTAAACCAGCGCAATAAAGTATTACAAAATATAGATTAGAATATAGAAAATACAGCTGAGTGCGTTTAATTGATTGAGCATTTTTGAGTGATTTTACAGATATTTGACTCTATTCCTGGCGTTATTGTTAAAATCATAATTAAAAATCGGTTTGCCCTAGTGTAAATTATTTGAAATTAGTCGTGCTTCATAAATAATGTGCATCACCACGAAACCCTATTTAAAAGGGTTGGCTGATTTATTATCCCACTTTTATTTGACAGTTGCGTTAAAATAAGCGAAAATTAATATTCTTTCCACCAGGAGAGATTAAATTTCTCGCCTTTTTGGTTGGTATTGCGATGGGCTAGGATTCCGCGGGTGAAAAATAAGTGCTCGGTTAACATCATACGGTTAATAATTAAACTGTAAGAAATCCAAACTTGGATAAATAGCAAGCATTATCGAGGACTTCAATTTCTCCCGGCGGATGATGGCAGTGAATTCTTCTCGGGATTTCATCCGGGTAATCTCCTCCATCTCCATCGCTGCCGACGTTTCGATGAAATCCTTTTTCATCGTCATCAGGGCCGATGATGCCAGTCTGTAGGTGCCGGTTTATATATCCTCGGTGGTCATGTTGGGTCCCTTCTGATTGGCGGAGGCCGAGCACGTTTTCTGCCATTTTCAGGATCGGGTTCCATGTCCTGCTTGGGCTGAAACCCTCGTCTCTGTTAAAGTTTTTCTCAGAGAGCCGTATTTCAATTGCCTCCTTGGTGAGGCGGTCCCAGTAGCCTTTGGAATGGTGGAGCATTTTGGTTTCTTCCCAGCGTATCGCGTGGTCGCAATCAATGGCATGCTCCGCAACCGCCGATTTTGATGGTTGGTAGAGTCGGAGATGGCGCTTATGTTCTTTTTACCCGACCCGAATTAAAGAACATAAGCGTCATCTCCGACTCTACCAACCATCAAAATCGGCGGTTGCGGAGCATGCCATTGATTTGATTGCGACCACGCGATACGCTGGGAAGAAACCAAAATGCTCCACCACTCCAAAGGCTACTGGGACCGCCTCACCAAGGAGGCAATTGAAATACGGCCCAACATGACCTAAGCAGGACATGGAACCCAATCCTGAAAATGGCGGGAAAACGTGCTCGGCCTCCGCCAATCAGAAGGGACCCAACATGACCACCGAGGATATATAAACCGGCACCTACAGACTGGCATCATCGGCCCTGATGACGATGGAAAAGGATTTCATCGAAACGTCGGCAGCGATGGAGATGGAGGAGATTACCAGGCATTACATTAGCCACGACAGCTAAGGTGGCTGGAAATATCTTGGTGAGCAATCCGGCAGGATTTGCCTACCTGACTGCATCTGTAGTACAAAATACCGTTTGGAGACTCCTGATGACCCAAAACGGATATTTTTTAAGCATCTTGAATAATTATCACCATGAAGAAAGTACCCGTCTACGTTTGTCCAGCTATAAGGTTTCCATTTGTCTTCCGATGGTGTAAGACTGAATCAAGGGAAAGATCCTCTTCTCTGGGAATGGCAAAAAGAGTCTACAAGATGGCAATGTTGGTTTTTTTGTTGAGTCTTCTCTTCCCTCTGTTTAAGCGTCCGTTCGATTCCATTCTCTCTTGCTCCAGGAAAGTTTTCGAGCGAGAGAGACAGAGAAAGGAAGAGTGATGGAGTCCATAGCTGGCTGGAAGCAAGGGGGGGCGGCGGAACTCTTTGAGAGCTTGGCAAATAAGAGCCGGAGGGAAGAAATCATTAGAGGGGGTTGGTGTGAGGAAGGTGACTTGGAGGGGTGAAGGGAGAGCGGACGGATGGAGAAGGGAAAGGGACGGGCGAGGGAACGGGGCCATTGGGAAAGAAGATTTGAAGATGCGCTGTGCGGTCCCGGTTTCTCTGTTTCTTAGGAAAGCGGCGTAGCTATTAAAAGAAAATGACCAATATCGATTGCTGATGAATTACTATCTGAAATTTAAAAAATAGAAGAGATATAGACTCAATGGGGGTTAGACTTTTTAAAGAGGTTCAAGCCCCGGTGGGTTTCCAGCAGGTGTTAGAAAAGGGAATGAAAAAATGTGAAAGCACAGTATCAGTCGGTGAAAAAGCAAGAAATGAATAGAACGATTGGTTTCCGGGATAAGACCATTGGTCATGGGAAACTTGCGAAAAAAACCGAGGTCAATGTTTAAATACAGGGCCGAATAGAAAAGAGAAGAAAGTCAAACATTCAATGACTGAGAGAGGACTGAGACACCACGGAAGTAAAGGAAGTGGATCCAGCGGAAATGCGAAAAGACCAAAAAAAGGGTGAATGAAGATCCTGGACGTACTGACTAATATGGAGAAGGTAATGCTGCAAAGTTACAGCCCCAAGATGAAAAAGATTTTGACCGAGGCCCTCGGTCGGAAGTAGGAGAAAAATTCCTTAAGAGAGACTAGAGAAGATGCACTGGACCAAATGAAACAATCTCGATAAATAGAAAAAGGATCACTTATCATGAAAGAAGCAAGGCATGTACAGGAATCAGATCTGGGGCGACGAAGGAAACTTAATAGCAGTACTGCCATAGTCATAAAGAGTTGAAAAGTGTTGTGCACGACGGTAGGATAGCGGCAGTGAAAAGGGAGTTGGGGCGATGTGAAATTGGTGTTTGAGAAGAATGCTATTAATTGCATGGATAGACAATGAAACAAATGAAGGATTTGATTTGATTGAAAAAAATATTTTGCTCGGAGCGCACTCAAATGTGGAAGGGTGGGAATAAGAAATTTATGATTTTCCCTAATTGTCTAGACATGTGTCCGATCTCATGTGTTTCTGGCTGACTCGGGTTTCAGGAATGACGGAAGGACGTAGAAGGCTGTAATATGTAAATGCACTAAATGTAAAGTGTTCCTTGGATAATAATAAAAAGAGTTAGCTTGTGCAATAAGTTGTTGGTTGCTGAGCTGCGGTAACCCCAGATTCCCCGGGCGTACCCGGAAGCGATGGGCTGTATACGCGGCATGCCCCAAAATAAGAAGCCGTTTTCTCGTCGTCTTTGACGACTTACAAAACGTTATCTACAAAGAGTTAAGACCTCAGGAATGGAGGGTGAAGAGCAAGATTCACCTGGAAGTACTCGAAAGGCTGCGGAAAAAAGTGATCGCGTTTGACCGATAACCGCATCAGGAGATAAGGGATAAACGCATCTTTGCCAACTAGAGGCACCATGACAACGAGCCGCCCCACACCGCCTTCCTCGTGACTGATAAACTGGTCAAACATCAGGTGCCATCGTTTTCTCAGCCGCCCTAATATTCCGATGTGGCGCCGCTAGACTTCTATTTGTTCCCAAGAATAAAAAAGAGTTTGAAAGGTAACCATTTTGGAACGCTGGATCACATCACACAGTCCGTGCCGAGGTTTCCGTCGACGCCTTCCAGGAATTGTACCGTGACTCTCAGAGACGCTGGTATCGGTGTGACGATGCACAAAGGCGCTATGTTGAAGAATGTATGTAATTTGTACTTTGATCTGCGAGATATTTCTTCTTTTTTTTCCCGGATTTCTTCCACTTATTTTGGAGACGGAGCATAGAGGCCTGGGTAGGGCTAAGGAGGCCTTTCACACACGCGCGTAAAGGTTTGTGGGGGGGGAAGGGAGAACATTGCAGCCACCGCGCCCCCTTCCAGTAGCCCCTATGAGGAAGAATCGGATTTAGAGTTGAGGAGGGTCGGACCGCAAGGAGAGGTCCCCATACCCCTGGAAGGTATGGGGACCTCTCTGGTGATCTTGCCCCCACGGAGGGAGGCCGGAACGACACCCTCTTTTCAGCAGGGGGACGGTGGCCCCGCTTCCTGTTTGAAAGTGGATATAGCCGCCGACCCCGTTCTAACGGGCCCCTTCGACCCCCCGGCATCACATACTCGCCTCCCCTCCGCCATTCCTCCTCGCCCTATCGCCTCTTTCTGATTTGCGCCCTCTCTCTCTCCGGGTTAGCATTGTATTGATTCTTCTCTCCTCAAATTTCGGCTCGCTCTTCCTCTTTCGCTCTCCGCGTTCCTCCAGGAGCCCCCCCCCCCCACCTTTACGAATACATCAACTCCCTCGGGGCACCCTCCCTCTTTTCCTCCTCCACATTTGAAGGTTAACAAGCGGCGCGGGTGCGGACGTGTCCAGGGCGCGTGGCTTCCGCTCCGTTTGCTTCGTCCCTGACGTTTGAATCGGGACCATGGGAGATGCTGTGTTCCACTATCCCACGAAAACGCAGTCAATCTATTTTGCCAACTATCAGAGTTGAATTTTCCGTTTGCTTCGTCATTTAAAGAAGCTCGATTACTGCATTATCACATCCTTTTCGTTATTATTCGCAAGACTGACAGGTTTAAAATGTCATTTTTTCCAAGAACGATAAGGGACCAGAATGCTTGTAGCCGAAATTCCCCAGGACTTAGTTCATTACAATAAGTATTAACGTACAGGTTAGGGACCTCGCAAGGATGTGTATACATGTGTGTATGTATGTATATATATGTATGTGTATATATATATATTTTTTTCCTTAAAGGTTCCCCCCACCTTTCCTCACCTAACCCCCAACCCCCTCAACCCTTACCCTTCTCTCATGGTGCTACACCCCCTGCCACACACCTTTTTGGTGGCTCGCAGGGTATTTATGTAGATGTAGATTATCATTTCATGGCATTTTAATGTACACTGGAATTCGCACTTCATTTTCATGTAAATTAGTAATGAAACTTTGAATATTATCCGAAATCTTATGCACAATATTAGGAACAGAACTCAGAGTTCTGTTCCTAATTCCGCTTGAGAAAGGTGGTATCACCACCGAAAATTCGAGAAAGAGTGAGTCCCTCTTTTATATGTTTTAGTTTCTGTGTTTGTCTACTAGTTAGTGAATTTACATTATTGTGCACGTTCGTGGGTTTTTCAAGAAAGTGACTTAAAAAAATGAATATATATAAATATAACTTTTGGACGGCACAATAGAACACAGAATAAAACAGATAACACGTAAAAGGACACTCACACTGTAGATGATTTACGCTTTCGGCCTACTCCGAGGCCTTCTTCAGGTCAGAGTCTGACCTGAAGAAGGCCTCGGAGTAGGCCGAAAGCTTAAATCATCTACAGTGTGAGTGTCCCTTTACGTGTTATCTGTTTTATTCTGTGTTCTATTGTGCCGTCCAAAAGTTATATTTCTCTCGTGAGTACTTCCGCATCATAAATATAAATATATATAAATATATATATATATATATATATATATATATATATATATATATATATATATATATATATATATATATATATATATATATAGATGATCTTTTCGAAGTAACATGGAAGTGTTGAATAAAAAAAAAGTCCTGACTTGTCTTCCGAAGAAGACGGAGTTCGAGTCCGTCGAAATTATCAAGACATACGTGTGAGTGTTCCTTTTATGTGTTCTCGTGCTGTGTGTTGCTGTCTAAGTTTCTATTTAAACCATAAACACAGTAATCAACCCGAAGATCGGTTTAGTAGGTGATGGTAGAGCCCACCCATGTACCAAGCCCGACGGCGTGTGAGTATTCACACATCAGGGTAGGGGGGCTAGTTTCTTTCCCTGTGCCGCCTATGGTTTCCCGGGAAGATCCCACCGTGACCACCGCGACCCATAAGTTTATATATTTATTTTTTTACTTTCTTGAAAATCCCACGAACGTGCACAATAATGTAAATGCTTTCGGGCCCTCCTCTGCCTCAGTTCTGTTCCTAATTCCTCTTGGAAAGGTGGTTGCACCACCGAAAATTCGAGGACCAGTGAGTCCCTCTTTTATATGTTTCAGGTTCTGTGTTTGTGTCGACTAGTTAGTTCATTTACTATATATATATATATATATATATATATATATATATATATATATATATATAACCATAAACACAGTAATCAACCCGAAGGTCGGTTTAGTAGGTGATGGTAGAGCTCACCCATGTACTAAGCCCGACGGCGTGTGAATATTCACACATCAGGGTAGGGGGGCCAGTTCCTTTCCCTGTGCCGGTTATGGTTTCCCAGGATGATCTGGTACCCGAAAAATCAACTAGCTTGGGTGGAGCTGCAGGTGCCCAAAGTGCCTTGCCCGGGAATCGAACCCGGGACCCTCTCCTCACCCACCATCTCCAGTACTATATATATATATATATATATATATATATATATATATATATATATATAGTACTGGAGATGGTGGGTGAGGAGAGGGGTTTGTTGAGAGAAATCCTAGTGGAATGTTGAAGAAGGTAATAGAGGGGAGAATGTTGGGCAAACGAGGAAAGGGGAGGAACAGGATAGGGATGTTGGACGGGATGAAGGGAGGAAAGAAGTACACAGAGATGAAGAGGGACCTGATATAGATTAGGTTGCTGGATTGGGTATTGTTTGGAGTCACAAAATATTTATTTGATAGTTGAGTCCATTCAATAACCTACCTTAACCGGTAGATTACATGATTATATATATTTATTTATATGTATGTACATGTAAGTGCATATATATATATATATATATATATATATATTTATTTATATATACTCTTCATTTCACTTCATGAATTAATATACAATCTATGAAAATTTCACTTTTGTTTTTAATTTGATATTATAAAGCTCCCTTAGAAATTCTATAGTGCAAAAAATGCCTAAAATGCGTATTCCGGAGTTTACTGGATCACAATCGACTAACTTACCTCGACCAAAGGAAAAGTCGAAAAATATTACCAGCGCGACCATGTTGCGAATATATTTCTACAGTACTAAAAGCCGATACTGAAGTTGAAATGAACTTTCTCACCACGAGATTAGTAAACGCTCAGGATCAGGATAGGTCGGAAAGCTGCTTGGAGGTTATGTTTTGATTAATAACCTGCAATGACATTCATTCAGATGGCTTGAAAATCAAGTAAAACCAAACTTTATACGAAATAAAAGAAAATCGGTAGAACGGTTGATAAGAGTTTATTGAACCTCTTTAAAAGGTTTAGGTTTTGGGGCGAACCCGAATATGAATTCGTGCCTTTGTTCCCGCAATTGATTTATCTCTCGATGCATAATGAATCCGGGACTGACATTACGATAACACTTTATACATTCGTGAAGTCCATTCGTGTTATATTCTGATTAGAAGTGACGCATGAGGTGGAAATCTTTAACGGGAGGAACAAATCTAGTAGCCATGATAACCCGCGAATGTATACCGAGAATAAATTATTCGGCGACTAAATCATTATTTAATTGGCAATACTACGATTTTAGTATTTATTGTTTTCGAAACGCATAGTAATTTTTTGGATGGGTATATCATCTAAGTGACTAACAGTAGCACACCTCACATCTATTAAAATCTGTAATTTCATTTAAGAATTGCAAATATTTTGTTTGCATGATTAACTCATTTAAACAAAATGTTATGATGAACCGCAGTTTTTTCAGCGATGCAGAAGGGAAAATGGTTTCGACTACTGCTCCAGCTTTTCCGAATAACTCAGGCTTGATTCAAATCATGTGATTCCAATTCTCTCTCTGCAACTAACTAAATGACGCTCTCAAGACAGTGGCTGAAACTCCACCCTCTCATGATCAGGGTTAAGTCGGCATATGCATTTGTGGGCCACGTTCACGCAAATATTTGCTCCTCCTCTCCCTCGCGTGTCCCCTCGAGTGCTTCCTTCGCTGATCGAAGTGAAGGTGCTCGCTTAAGGTGTGAAGAGCGTCCGTCGACGACCCCGATCGAATTGCATGCGACGACGGCCTTGAAGGGGCGGTGGGGGCGGAGCGGGGCCTCGCGATGACCTCTCTGGAATTTTCTCGTTTGAGGCGACCCCCAGGGAGCAGCGTCGTGGTCCCCCGGGGGGCGATGTCTCTCTCCCCCTCCGCCCCACTCGCTCCCTTCCGCCCCCGTGGATGTCATTTCCATCTCTGCCCCATTGGGAAAAACTACGCGGACCAGTGTAATAATGCCCCGGGGCACTGCCCGCCCCCTCTCCCGCTTCTCTTCTATCTCGTCTCTTTCTTCCTCATGGACCTCTCGCTCGATTTCCAATTTAGAATTTCTCCTTTCCACTCTCCTTGGCAGACCCTTCTATGCATTTCCTATTTATCTTTGGTTCTTCACTTGCGCGAGGGACATTTCACCTCCCGCACTCTCAAACGTAACTTTGTGTAATGTCACTCAACGCTAACGCTGGTGAGAATTAGGTTTTATTTATTTTTGGGTACAGGTAGGCATGTTTTTAAGTTGATTTTAAATTCAAATTTAAATGTATTCATTACTTTTACAATGATAAATAACTGGTTAAACAACATAAATGACTTCAAAATATTTTTCTCTCAATTTTATTCCATCACATTAGGTAATATTATATACAATCGTACGCTCTGTCCCTCACTTCAAGTCAATGGACTGTAGCGAAAGGTCAATCGTCTCAAGACTAGGTACTTATATATGTATATATCAATGATGTGGAAGTACTCACGAGAGCAATATAATATTTGGACGGCACAATAGAACACAGCGTAAAATACAGGTAGATAACACGTAAAAGAACACCCACATTGTAGATTGTTTAAGCTTTTGGCCGACTCCGAGGCCTTCTTCAGGTCAGACTATATACATGTATATATATATATATATATATAATTATTTAGTGCTCGTAAAAGCGCATTTCATTCATACCTAAGCCAATTCAAAAATGTAATTTATCTGTAGATGCTAATGGTAATAAATATCTCACATGGAGATTCATGGCACCAACACCTCAAATAAAGGAGCTGATCTTATTGTTACGATTAAGTTCGTAGCTTGAGAACTTTTGGGTGGCTATCGCCTCTGAAAATCACTGTAGAACTATGAAATGTCGCCTGTTTTGTTTTTTCTTTGGACTATAACGTATTTGCGGAATATTTTGTTCATAATTGCCAATTTAAAATTAGCGAATAGAGAAGTGACAAGGTCAACCAATTATCATATCAAGTCGTATCGATTGGGCGTGTCCATTTTCTTAGTTCTCCAAGTTTTCCTTCGTCGCGACGTCGGCCAAAGGACCGATTTCTCCGCTGATCCATCTTCAGCGCTCATCTCTCAATCTCCTTCCGCCTGGTCCTTTCACTTTCCCCTCCATTCATCTCCCTTTAAGTCGTCCCCAGGATCGCGCCCATCCGTACATCCTCTCTCTCTCTCTCTCTGTCCTCTCGTCTTCCCTGCCCGCAATCCCTGCCCCTCCTCGAGATATCATTCTCGGTTCGCTTGCCCTTTATTCCGCTCGATTGGATGTGGCGGGGAAAAACCGAGGGTGGACGGACCTTCCCTCCTTCGTCCTATTCTTCTTTTTGAGTGTGGTGCCGAGAGAGTTATGGGGTGTGTCGGGGGAAGGGGAAGGAAGAGCACGAAATGATAATTTTAGATGAGTGGCCTATCAGAAGGTACCGCTTTAAAAGAAAGAGATGATGGCCCATGGAATGAAAATGGAAATATACGGAAGATATTGGAATTCAAGGGGAGAGAGAGAGATTATTTTGAAATGCAAACGGTGGAAATTGTCGATAAATGCTTCATTAGAATCATCGCCATTTTTAAATCTACGAGTAAGAAACCAGGGAGATTATTTTCGGGTAATTAATTTTTCCTCTCTTATGGCGTTTGCGCAATTCATAGAATGAATTTTCTGCCTCCATTTTGAACTTGTAATTTTCTACATTGATTTGCAAGCCAGTGTTGCCCTTAATAGGAAAAGAAAATGTAAAAAATGAGTAATTTTTGGTGATTAATAGTTTTTAAATCCCTTTCATTACCTAATGACCCCGTCAAGTACACTCGAAATACTTCAAATGGTGTCCAAAGGAGCCTCCATTCATATTGTCGTCGTGTGCTCAAAACCGTGGTAACTTCTTTGATGAAGGAAATAAACGAGCTCTTAATGATGCGTCTTATCTTTCGAAATGAAAGGAAGATAATTCACCGAGTGAAATTATCATTAGGTATTACGTTCAGTGTGGTACGACTCAAAACATTTTCAAAGTAGATATTTTTAAGGAAATTCTTTTTCTCTACCTTGATTTAAATCGTCTATATTGCAAAAACCATTTAGATTGCTTTGAAGCATTTAAAAGTGGTAATTTTATTCTGAATTTTGTATGAGTTATACTTAAATGACTGGAGAGTGCATGCAGGGCAACACATTTTATAGTTCATTTTAGGGTATGGGAAAACGATAAAGGCGTATAATTGCACTTGTAATGATCAATAAATACTGCACGTGATGCGATAAATTTTTAAATGGGAAATTAATTAAGATTAAAATATGACTATATTCTAACCAACATTTATATTATGGTATTAATGTGTGTGGGAGAAGTTTCCAAGGTAATTACAGAATTTTTCATAACCTTTTTTCATCAATTTAGAACTCTACTCTTTTTGTATGTGCAAAGAGTTGGCGAGCCAAGTAAATTTCAGCTTACGGAAAATAGATCTCCATTTCTCAATTCATCCTGAGCCTTTCACAATGTCCGGAATACATACGTGTGGGAAAATGTACAGGTGTTGAGTGAGCCTCGGTGGAATCGACATTTTCTTCACTCTTTTGAAAAAACCCCCTAAAATATTTCCCGCGGATGAATAGACCCATCAAGGCTTATAGATTTCGGATAGTCTCCGCAGCACAAGGGCAGGAACACACCCCGGCTCCGTGGTCGGTCGACCGCGTAAGAAACTCTTATCAAGTACCTTGTGGAGTATTTGACGTGCGCGGAGAGGGAAAAATAGATTCCCGGCACGAACTTTCGACAAAACGTCCCTGAATAAATTCATCATCTCCCGGTGACCCTCTTTTTTTATAACCCATATAAAACGCTTCCAGTCTTTCCTATTACTGCCGAATTCCCCGACTCCTCCTCCCTCCCTTCCACCAGATGACTCTCCGAGGAGACCTCTCCCCCGGCGCCTTGATCTTCCATCATCCCGGCTATCCCCACCTTCCCCCCCGCCACTTCAATTGCTTTTCGCCGCCGCCCTCTCTCGAGACGGCGGCGAGCAAGGACGGGGTTTATTGGGAATATGGGATTGGAATTGAAAGGAGTTGGAGGGGGGTGGGGGTGGAGATGGAAGGCGGCCGCCAGCCTCCTGTCTGGGGATTTCCTTTTCGCGGTCGGGGGGAGGAAGAAATCCCGTTGGCTGTACGATATCAGAAAAATCGTTTCTCATTTGATTTGTATCGAAACATCGCCTCCGTTTTCCCCATCCATGTCCCTGAAAACACAACTCTGCATTGATTCATCATATTCCAATAGCGTAGGTGATTCTGAAGCTATTGCGTCGTAGGGGGGGACACATGTAATAGCTTATCGTTCTATTGTTTAAATAAGGAATTCTGGGCCATTTATGCGTTGTGATTGGCTTATTGGCGCCTTCTTATACCCTTCTCTATCTCTCATTTATTATAACGTGTTTTCAGTGTCAATATTTTTTTATTTTTCCTATGATCCGAAATTGTTGTCTAAGGCGACAGTATTCTGGACAGAGTGGCCAATTTTATTTTCCATATCCTTCCTATATTGCATTTAAATTGAAAATTGTTCTCCTACCATTTCGTGCACCGGGATGAAACCTGATGACTACGATATAAGGCCAAATATATGAAAGAATAATTTTGAAGATCGTGCGATATATTTTCCACTAGTTTGATTTAACATCATGATGACGTACATATTCACAATTTGCCGTTTTTTGTTTACTTTTAGTGTTTTTCAAAGGAAATACTTATGTTACGCATTAAATACGCACAGGCAGGTGTAACGTCTGATGTTGATTGAAATAGATGGATTGAAACTTTTCTTGAAATTTGGAACGATTTCAAAAGGACTACACTATGATAGGTCATATCGATGTATCCCATTTAAATGTAACTGCGATGATCTTTAGACTATTCAATGACAATCATGTATGAAACTGCATCGAGAATTTATTTCTTGGAATCATCTTTTTATCGTGATTATGTACAATTATGCATTGAATTATACGTATTTTTCGATGAATCAAAGCGCAATTGAAAAGGATTCTTCTCTTGGATTCTTCATCATGGACAACATGTCTGCCGATGCATAGATTTAAGGTTTATTTCTTAGCTAACCACTTAAATGTAATCTTATTTTTTATCTCCAAACGGTAAGAATAAATATAAAAAGTTTTATTGGGCTTTGTTTGGTATGGACGCATTGAGGCAACGGAGTGAACCACCTTTAACGTATGGGAACCTACAACGAAGCCCACCCTCTGGCCGTTGGATGAGGTCAGTTGCGTCATCTTTTTTGAGAAAAAATGAAGCGACGTAATTTTACGTGGCTAAAAATAAACCGCGGCCGCATGGTATTGATGTTTTGATCCCATTTTAATTTTAATTGCGCCCTTCATGCCTCCATTCTATGCATCTCACCCCCTTTGAGTCTTTAATTCTCTGTTTGCGCTCTGTTTCACACTCAACCTCTTCACTCATTTATCTCTTCGTTTGCCCTCATTAATCCTCCTCCTCCCCTTCCCCCACCCCCTTGCGAGGAGTAGGACCCTTTGGCCCCCCTACTCCGACCGCCGACACTGGGGCGTCTTCCTCGCACGCCCCCGGAGTAAAAAATCTTCCTTGACAACCTCCTCCCTCGAAACCCTTTTCTCCCCACCTTCCCGGCCCTTTCATTCCATTTCTCTCAACCTACCTTACGTCCTCCGCGGGTCCTTAAATAATTTTCCGCTTATAAGCTTTCTTCTCTTTCCTTCTCTCCACCCCCCTTATGAATCCCTTCCTTCTCTGCGAGACTCCTGCATTTTTTAGGAAAAAACTATTCCTCTTCTCCTTCTATTATTCTCGCCCCTTTCCTCTCTCCTCCGGGATCCCCTCCCACGGAACCTTGTCGCTCGCTCTCCCCTCATCTCGATTTTCGTTTTTTCGCCTCTCTGCCCCAGTCGCCGTCACTCTCTGAATCCGTCTCCACCCCCTTCCCTTTTCCACCGCACCCCTCTCGCCCCACTCCTCCCTGCACCCCACGAATCCCGCCCCCCCCTCAACCGCCTCGCCAACGCATGGCATTCCTCTCGATGCGCCCTCCTCCCCTTCCTTCCCCCCGGTCCACCCCACCCCAGCTACATTCTTATTTATGTTTTCATTCTTCGCGCTTTAATTGCCACCGCAGCAATTTTTTCTCGCCCCGCACGCCTATTCTTCCGATTTAGAGAGAGAGGAACCCTTTTTTATACACTTTGAGAAACTTGCTAGATGTACGACCCTCCACTTACCTAAATTGGAATACCGAAAAATGAACCTGATAAGCAGTAATCCCCCGGAAAAACTATTCCATATAGATGGGATTATGCTTTAAATTTTTGATTCCATAATAATATTCAATTAAAATTTTAAAGGTTTATTTATTATACGCGGGTCGCGGTGGTCTAGCGGGTAGAGCGTTGGACTGCTGACCGGAGGGTCCCGAGTTCGATTCCCGGGCACCTGCAGCTCCACCCAAGCTAGTTGATTTTTCGGGTACCAGATCTTCCTGGGAAACCATAACCGGCACAGGGAAAGGAACTGGCCCCCCTACCCTGATGTGTGAATATTCATACGCCGTCGGGCTTGGTACATGGGTGAGCTCTACCATCACCTACTAAACCGACCTTCGGGTTGATTACTGTGTTTTATTTATTATACAAATTGGAAACTATTAATAATTAGCTTCGCCTGCTTAAGTCTAACGAGAGGAAACAACGCTGTGAACCGACTTGCTAAAATAGCTAAAAATGGAAATAATATTGTATTTTAGATATTTCAAATTTATTATAGTAACATTGTTACAACAAGTAAGAGTTAATTTAATTTTTACTACTCTAAAACAATTTTTCGATTCGTTCTACGTAAGATTCTTGTCCTATTACGCCCCATATGTTATCTTCATATTTTATTTTTATTCCTCATAGTATTATTCGAAAATTCTAGTGTTGAGGAGTATTTAATTACAAGTACTTGGTTAATGCGTAGAGAAGGGACTATTTCTGTACACAATTTTAAATGTCACCTCGGTCACAAAATTGTCATAATTCATTGTGTCATCTGCATGACCTGGAGATAAAACTATGAGACGTGCTCAAGAATGTATTTTTTGGAGAATCCGTCCCACAAACTGCAATTACATACACCCATATGGCTCTGAAACTGTGGCATTTTAAGAATAAAGAGGAAAAATTAGAATGTAGTTTCCCAAGAGTAGGTGTTATTTTTTATTTGACGACCAGGCACTTAATTGGACGCGGGTAATTTTGGAGTCGTGTAATCAATTCTTGAATTGAAGAAGCACCCCCTCCGTTTTATTCAAATTTCACCATCTTCTCCGGATAAACTCACTTTTCTGAAACACTTAAATTTTAGTAATTCTGAGCAGTAAGATTATTTTCAATGAAAAAAATACGGGTTTGGGTTTCCACCTAAAATCTAAAGTTAAACATTTAAATACAACCCCTACCAAAACTTACTAATGGTGATTGGTTGTTGGTGTGATAGGTTAGGCAGTTATATTAAATAATTAATTGAATTATCAGGTTTAAAAAAACCCCTGTTTCAAGTGTACGCTTCTCGTACCTAACATAAGACGGAAAACACATTGGTCGATGAGTTTTTAATAAATAAATAAATGAGTTATTGTTTTCTAGGGTTCATGATTAAAATTTAAAAAGTTCTCTCTTGGCTCGAGTAGCCCCATGCATAAGGTCAGATTCAGGATGATGTGAAAATATTGAAATGGCCTCCCGGCGAGCAATAGTCTTTCATCTGTTCAACATAATGTACATTATAATAATGCCGTATCTTAAACACAATACAAGTGAGTTTAGTATTAACAATAAGTGAACTTAAAAATAGAATTGCAGAGAAATATATCCAGAGAAAAGAAAATTGCATATTCAATTTATCAGTTCTCACCACATGTATAGCGAATGACAAATTTCATAAAAAATATCCTTTGGGCCTTTAAATTAATGCAAATAGATTGCGTCGATTCACTAGTGCAATAAAAATTCCTAACTTGCTTTCCAGCTGGCACTTGGCCACTCTTGAGAGTGGGAATTTTAATCAAAGGTAAAACCTGCAGTGTTCTTTTTCTTCCCCTACAACTTAAGCGGAGAAATAAGAAACACGCCGCCTTTACGTTCTTAGAAGACTCATCTTCTGATTATACATTCGTTACCAAGGAAATGACCTAATGCCATTTACCCCCGCCCCAAGCCTCTTATCCGCCCCAGGGCCACGGCCCCGCCCCCGTGGGCCGGTCGCCGTTTCTCAATTTGGGCGCGAGGACCAGTGGGTTTAGTTTGTCATCGTGATATTTGAGACAACATGGCGGGTAGGAAAAGTGAGGGTTTGGGAGAACTGCGGGGGGGGGAGAGGAGGGTCGAAAGAGGGCAGAGGCCAACGAAGGGGGCTCAGTTTGTATGACAAAACTTTTCCTTTTCGTGCATTTGAAATGCCAGCGGACGCAGAAAAAAATAGCATAGCTAAAGATTGCCGCAGGTTACTCCTGTGTGATATACTCGTAAATTTATAGGTAGGGGTATGGTAATCTACCGGTTAAGGTAGGTTTTTGGATGGACACAACTATCAAATAAATAATTTGTGACTCCAAACAAAACCCAATCCAGCAACCTAATCTACATCAGGTCCCTCTTCATCTCTGTGTACTTCCTTCCTCCCTTCATCCCGTCCAACATCCTTATCATGTTCCTGCCCTTTCCTCGCTTACCCTACATTCTCCCCTCTATTAACTTCTTCAACATTCCACTACCGCTCAATACGCCTTTCATCCATTTTTCCAGCCTCCATAGGATTTCTCTCAACAAACTCCTCTCCTCACCCAACATCACCAGTACTTCCTCATTTGTGTTCCTTTCGGTCCATTTCACCTTCTACATTCTTCTCCACACCCACATTTCAAAATCCTCCAATCTACGTCTATCCTCCTGCTTCAGTGACCACGTTTCCACGCCATACATATCTACGCTCCATATCAAAGTGTTGACGAGTCTTTTCTTAACCTCCTTACTCAACACCCCTGTCATCAACTCCCTCCATGTGAAAGTTTCTTTGCCTAGCGCAATTCTTCTCCTTACTTCCCTACTACTTTATCCGTGTTGATCCAAAACACTACCGACGTGAAAAAAAAATATATATATATATACACGTATGCTCAGTACAGAGCATACACGTATGTATGCTCAGTTCTGTTTCTAATTCCTCTTGAGAAAGGTGGTTGCACCACCGAAAATTCGAGAACTAGTGAGTCCCTCTTTAATATGTTTTAGTTTTTTTGTGTGTGCTATGACTATTTAGTGAATATACATTATATGTATGCATACATATACATATATATATATATACACATACATACATACATATACATACACACATATACATACTCACCCGCATTCAAACACGAAATCCCGCCATACGGCGAACAAATATTATTTCACACATCGAAATATATATATAGGGAAAGGGGAAGGAAAACACATAAAAGACCAACACAGGAAAGGTGGGGAAGACGGATTTGAGTTGATCACAAATGTAAAAATATTTCCTTATCCGGGATTTGAACGCCGGACCTTCCACTTGCCGGGCGGATGTTCTGCCACTTAAGCTAATAAGGAAACCTAATTTTACACTGAGCAGCAACGCACAGCACGAGAACACATAAAAAGAGAAACTCATAAAATTTTAAACTTTTGGATACCGAATTTTCGGTGGCTAAACCACCTTACACTATGGGAAGAAGGAACTAACTCTGACTGAAATCTGTTCCTTGTTCCCCCAGATGAAAGTGGTCTGACCGCCGAAAATTCGGAGTATTTTTTGAGTTTCATTTGTGCCTGTTTCTCTGTGTCTCGCTTCTCCATTTATGTGATATTTATTTTTCCGATATATATACACACACACAAACATTTATGTATATATATATATTTAATATTGTATATATATATATATATATATAATTGGGTCGCGGTGGTCTTGCGGGTAGAGCGTTGGACTGCTGACCAGAGGGTCCCGGGTTCGATTCCCGGGCAAGGCACTTTGGGCACCTGCAGCTCCACCCAAGCTAGTTGATATTTCGGGTACCAGATCTTCCTGGGAAACCATAACCGGCACAGGGAGAGGAACTGGCCCCCCTACCCTGATGTGTGAATACTATATTCACACGCCGTCGGGCTTGGTACATGGGTGAGCTCTACCATCACCTACTAAACCGACCTTCGGGTTGATTACTGTGGTTATGGTTTATATATACATATATATATATATATATACACACACACACATATATATATAGGCAGAAAATAGGAATGGATTGGAGGGACAGGAGAGTGATCCGCCACCT
Source organism: Hetaerina titia (assembly GCA_037158775.1). Taxonomy (NCBI): domain Eukaryota; kingdom Metazoa; phylum Arthropoda; class Insecta; order Odonata; family Calopterygidae; genus Hetaerina; species Hetaerina titia. Next base: position 103,183,142 of record CM073775.1, read on the forward strand.
GTACATGTCTCAGACTGCTCAGGTGCGAGTGGGGAACGGAGAGTCCGGATGGGCAGTGTTAGGAAGAAGTGTAAGGCAGGGTTGCCCATTGTCACCGGTACTGTTCAACGTATATGTAGAGGAAATGATTAAAGAGGCATGGGAAGAACTGGAGGTAGGAATGAAATTCGGAGGGGAATTTGTAAAATCAGTTAGGTCTACCGATGACCAAGCTTTAGTTTGTCAGTCAGCCAAGGGGTTGCAAGCATTGCTGAGTGAATTGGAGGTTCAGTGCGATAAATATGGATGAGAATAAATATTAATAAAACAAAGGTTATGCGATTTTCCAGAAAGAAAAAGGCTAAGCTAAATATTAAAATAGGCGGGGAAAAAATAGACCAGGTAGAACAGTTTACATATCTCGGAAGTGTTTTGGACCAATACGGTCAAAGTGGTAGGGACGTAAGAAGAAGAATTGCGCTAGGCAAGGAGGCTTCCTGAAGGAGGAGGGAGTTGATGACGGGGACGTTGAGTAGGGATGTTAAGACAAGACTCGTAAAAAACTCTGATATGGAGCGTAGCTATGTACGGCGCGGAAACGTGGTCGCTGAAGCAGGAGGATAGACGTAGATTGGAGGCTTTTGAAATGCGGGTGAGGAGAAGAATGGAGAAGGTGAAATGGACAGAAAGGAAAAACAAATGAGGAAGTACTAGAAATGGTGGGGGAGGAGAGGGGTTTGTTGAGAGAAATCCTATGGAGGCAGGAAAAATGGATGAAAGGCGTATTGAGCGGTAATGGAATGTTGAAGAGGGTAATAGAGAGGGAGAATGTTGGGCAAGCGTGGTAAGGGTTGGAAAAGGATAGGGATGTTGGACGGGATGAAGGGAGGAAAGAAGTACACCGAGATGAAGAGGGACCTGATATAGATTAGTTTGCTAGTTGGGGAGTCACAAAATGTTTATTTGATAGTTGTGTCCATCCAAATATCTACCTTGACCGGTAGATTACCAGCTATATATACACATATATTTTTTTCTATATAAAACTTAAACAGAAACACACAGCACGAGAACACATAAAAAGAACACTCACAATAATATCTTGATAATTTCGACGGACTCGAACTCCGTCTTCTTCGGAAGATAAGATATGACTCCAGTCATATTTTTTCTTCCAAAGAAGACGGAGTTCGAGAGTCCGTCGAAATTATCAAGATATTATTGTGAGTGTTCTTTTTAGGTGTTCTCGTGCTGTGTGTTACTTTCTAAGTTTTTTATTCAACACCTTCGTGTTACTTCGAATAAATTATATATAAAATATATAGAATATATTATATATATATATATATATATATGTAATAACTATAAACGCAGTAATCAACCAGAAGATCGGTTTAGTGGTCGATGGTAGAGTTCATCCAGTACTAAGCCCGACGGCGTGTGAAATTGACATATCAAGGAAGGGGGCGTCTTCCTTTCCCTGTGCCTCTCATGGTTTCCCAGAAGAATCTGGTACCTGATAAATAACATTGCTTGAGTGGAGATTCAGGTGCTCAAAGAGGCTTGCAGGAGAATCGAACTGTCCGGTCAGTAATCCAACGCCCTACCCCCTGGACTACCGCGATGCACATATAGGAACGAAGTTAACCTATTGGAAAAGAAATACTTAATTATTCGACATATATTTTATCAAACACGACCATGGTTTCGACTTACAAAGTCATCATCACCTGATGAAGACTTTATCAGTCGAAACCATGGTCGTGTTTAATGAAATAAATGTGGAATAACTAAGTCTTATTTTACGATATGAATCGCTTTTATAAAGTTACGCCTGAAGACTTTCTATTGAAAGAAATTAATTTCCGTTGACACACAAAGTTTGAATTTTAGTAGATAAGGGGGCGGTAGTGTGATATAAGTTATTTATGGTAAGGTGATATTTTATAGCTCAACCAAAAATTTTTCACCGTGAATAACATACGTTTTCCATGGTCAGAATTAGTCAATTTTGTTCACCAAGCCATGGTATTATTTAGAGAGATTGGAACGGAGCAGGAGAGATACTATTCCAAATTCCACAGAGACCAAGTGGAAGAAAACTAGATACGCCTGGAAGAAGACCGCGTTTAAGAATTTATGAAAGAGGCACCGGTGGCCACCGTGAAAAGAGACGCTAGGTATAAATAAAGGAGAGAGTTCGTTTGGTATCGATTTTTATGCGGGACACTGCTGCGACTCTTACTCAAGTTGACCCTTAAAAACAAAACCTTATCGGATTTGGAGGCGTAAACTGCGGATATTTGACTCTTTGACAGAATTCCTCGACTACTGCGCACATCAATGTCGCCATGTTTTTGATTTCAACGGTTGGTCCCGGGTTCGGTTCCCGGGCAAGGCACTTTGGGCACCTGCAGCTACACCCAAGCTAGTTAATTTTTCGGGTACCAGGTCTTCCTGGGAAACCATAATCGGCACAGGGAAAGAAACTGGCTCCCCTACCCTGATGTGTGAATATTCACACGCCGTCGGGCTTGGTACATGGGTGAGCTCTACCATCACCTACTAAACCGACCTTCGGGTTCATTACTGTGTTTATGGTTTTTTTTATATACATACATATATATATATATATATATATATATATATATATATATATATATATATCCCTCCCATGGGCTACAACCTTCTCGTGGTGGAAGGGATTGTGTGCTCCGATGACCCCTAGAGCTGTGCTGGCGGGAGTAAATATAATTGCTCCTCGTAGTGTCACCCTTACCAGATAGGTCGAAGGTTAGGAGCCAGACGAAAGGTAGTCCACGCAGCGTCTGTTCCTCAGTGAGGCGGCTGCAAAGGAGTCTGACCCCAGTGGGGCGGCTATTATGTGATGGTGTCACGTTAAAAACACTATTGAGGAAGGCAACGGGAAACGACCTCAATTGTCATTCCCAAGAATGTAATGATGGGCACTTTGACAATATGTGTATTGGCTACTGCGGGACTCGGCCCAATGGGCCGTGTGTCGTGCCTGGCAGCGGGGGAGGCAAGGTTTCCGCGGTCGTCATCCCACGAAACCCTTGCAGGGAGGAAGTAACAGAAGCAGGACAGAAGACGCAGAAGAAGACGAAAGTAGTTAGAATAGGAACATGGAACGTCAGGACAATGTTAACGACAGGAAAATTAGAAATTATTAAGCGAGAGAAAAAAGAGGTAATATATGGATGTTTTATGTCTCTGCAAGGTGAGATGGAAGGATAGCGGAGATTACTGGAGTGACAATTATAGAGTGATATACAGCGGCGGGGAATAAAGCCAACGAGGGTTTGCCGTAATATAAAATAAAGGGGTAGGAAGAAGCGTAGTCAAAATACAGCAAGCAACTGATAGAATTTTACTCGTTGAGATTAAAGCAGAGCCGACGAACTTGGTCATATTTCAGGTATACATGCCACCGAGCAACCACGAGGAGGAAGAAGTCGATAGGATGTACGATGAGTTAGAGGATACAAACGCGCATGTTCGTGTTCCTGCAAGGAAATATTTGATAGTGATTGGATTTGGGGATCGGACTGCGACGGTAGGCGAAGGAAGAGAGGGTGGGGATGTGGGGGACTATTGGTTAGGCTAGAGGAATGAACGCGGGGAGAAAGCGATTGATTTCTGCAAGAGACAGGGGTTAGTTATCACCAACACATGGTTTAGACATCACAAAAAGCGTAGGTATACATGGAAAATGCGAGGAGACTCCAAAAGATATCAGTTAGATTATATTATGGTTAGGCCAGGTTTTGAACCAGTGTGATAAATTCGCACAATTTCCCAGGAGCGGATGCGGATTCAGACCACAATTTAGTTGTTATGAAATGTAACGTCCGTTTCAAGAAGATAAGGCAAGGGCGGCGGGTTAGCGAATGAAATGTAGAAGCATTAAAAGGATTAATGAGGAAGTAGTATCAGCAGGCTGTAGAGAAAATATTAGATGACGGTAAAGAACTGAGTACAATGGAAGAAAAATGGGAATGTATCAAGCAAGGGATATCGGAAGCAGCAAAAGACACTATAGGAACCATTAACGGGAAAAGAATAAGGAAACCATGGGTCACGGATGAGATGACTGCAAAGATGGATGAGAGAGGAGGATGGAAGAATGTAAACACAGAGCTAGGCAAAATGAAGTACAAAGAGTTAAACAATAAATTGTGATGGGCCACAAATAAAGCAAAAGAAGAATGGTGGAAAACGCAATGCGAGGATATGGAAAGTTTACAGAAGAAGGGTGAAATTGGTGCTCTATACAGCAAGGTTAAGTTATTATCGGGGAGTAAGAAGGCAAGATCTGTGCTAACAGTTAAAGATAAGTGTGGTAAGGTAATAGTTGAACCAGGAAAAATCCAAGAGAGAAGGAAGGAATATATAGAAACACTCTATGGTAAAGAACTTAGGCCGACAAGGTTAGACATAGAAAAGGAACATGCCGTAGAAGAAGATAGCTTAGGTCCAAGCATACTCGACGATGAAATAGAAAGGGCATTAAAGGAGAGGAAAGCAAATAAGGCCGTGTGGGTGGACAACATACCTGTAGAACTGTTGAAATGTTTAGGAAAATGCGGGAAAAAGGCCCTATATGGACTGATTCGTAGTATCTATGAAGGAGGAACCTGGCCGGAAGATTTTGTGAGATCGGTGTTAGTTCCTATTCCAAAAAAGGCAAAGGCTATATCATGTGAGGATTACAGAACAATAAGTTTGATAGAGTGAATTGGAAAAAATTAATGCGTGTAATGCAGAGAATAAGAATGGATTGGAGGGATAGGAGACTAATCCGCAACTTGTACATGTCTCAGACTACTCATGTGCGTGTGGGGAACGGAGAGTCCGGATGGGCAGTGTTAGGAAGAGGTGTAAGGCAGGGTTGCCCATTGTCACCGGTTCTTTTCAACGTATATGTGGAGGAAATGATGAAAGAAGCATAGGAAGAACTGGAGCGAATGAAAGTCGGAGGGGAATTCGTAAAATCGGTTAGGTTTGCTAATGACCAAGCATTAGTTGCTCAGTCAGCCAAGGGGTTGCAAGCATTACTGAGGGAATTGGAGTTGTATTGTGAAATATGGGATGAGAATCAATATTAATAAAGCAAAGGTTATGCGATTTTCCAGAAAGAAAAAGGCTAAGCTAAATATTAAAATAGGCGGGGAAAAATAGAGCAGGTAGAGCAGTTTACATATCTCGGAAGTGTTTTGGACCAATACGGTCAAAGTGGTAGGGACGTAAGGAGAAGAATTGCGCTAGGCAAGGAGGCTTCCTGAAGGAGGAGGGAGTTGATGACGGGGACGTTGAGTAGGGATGTTAAGACAAGACTCGTAAAAACTCTGATATGGAGCGTAGCTATGTACGGCGCGGAAACGTGATCACTGAAGCAGGATGATAGACGTAGATTGGAGGCTTTTGAAATGTGGGTGTGGAGAAGAATGGAGAAGGTGAAATGGACCGAAAGGAAAACAAATGAGGAAGTACTGGAGAGGGTGGGTGTGGAGAGGGGCATGTTGAGAAAAATCCAATGGAGGCAAGAAAAATGGATGAAAGGCGTATTGAGCGGTAATGGAATGTTGAAGAGGGTAATCGAGGGGAGAATAGTGGTTTGCAGGGTACGGAAAAATATTAAAAGTAAAAATTTTTGAACTTCAGAACTTAACGGGAGAATTAGTGTTTTTAACCAGAATAAGATACCTTGATTAATAATAGTGCAATAATTCTTGTGATAAATAACGTGATAAATTTCAACGCCATTTGTGCCTATAAAGATTTTAAGCATTTGCAGAAATGGTTCATAAACTATGTTTTTGGAATTGGTATATTAATCATTCCGCACAAAATCCGATAATGAGCATCCCGCGTTGATTTACCTTGTTAACAGCTGTTTCGTTAACGGATGTCCGTATGCCGCTAATAGTTCGCACCGCGACAATCCGAACATCAGCAACACAATGCCAAACCTAATAATTCGAATGCCATTTAATTTCAAAAGTAAAATTTCCCTGTGGACTACGACCATGTATGTTTTGTGATCGAAAATAGTGTCGGCACACGAGAAATCGAAAAAAATCTACCCGGCCAACGTGCTCGCGAAAACGCTCAGCGCTAAAAACATGGTAACCAAACATCCGTGTGCGCGATGTATCGTATCAAATGCCTGTTGCCACTCGAAACGTTACCAATGAAGAAGCTAGGTCAAGAATGGGAGTTTGAAAAACCCTTGATCCCTTGTCCGCAAGATTCCCTTCACCCGTGTTAGACGATGATTTTTTTTTTAGGTAATCTACCGGTTAAGGTAGGTTTTTGGATGGACCCAACTATCAAATAAACATTTTGTGACTCCCCACCTAGCAAACTAATCTATATCAGGTCCCTCTTCATCTCGGTGTACTTCTTTCCTCCCTTCATCCCGTCCAACATCCCTATCCTGTTCCTACCCTTACCTCGCTTGCCCAACATTCTTCCCTCTATTACCCTCTTCAACATTCCACTACCGCTCAATACGCCCTTCATCCATTTTTCCTGCCTCCATAGGATTTCTCTCAACAAACCCCTCTCCTCCCCTACCATTTCTAGTACTTCCTCATTTGTTTTCCTTTCGGTCCATTTCACCTTCTCCATTCTTCTCCACACCCACATTTCAAAAGCCTCCAATCTACGTCCAGACGATGATTGCATAACATTTTTTATGGAATTGCTACAGCGGAAGAGAAGGACACCATTTTTACTTTCAAAAACCCAAGTTGACCCTGCATTTGTTTCGCGTCGCTCTTCGTAATACCTGTCGTTAGAATTCACTCGCAGAATATTAAATGCCAAGGATGTACAATACATTTAAACATTTTAAGTATTCTTCATGCTTCCTTAACATTTATTAACCGTAGTGATTCATCATTTAAAGATTCCGTCTTCTCATTAATAAAATGATGAAGGTCTCTCGGGTTTGTTCCTCCCCGTTGGTTAATCTTTTGGGGCGACAGTTTCCTAAGTCCAGCCTGATTCCGTAGCTTAGATCGTTCGACCTGAAAAACCCGTCTAATCATGCACCTTCATATTAAGTATTATTTAGTTACTTCAACATTGCAAAAAAGCCAAAACTGCCCTTGAGTCCCACTACCCTCTACTAAGTAACCAATTGCATATAAAAATGCAGAAAATAGTACCCTAAGAACAATCAAAATTGTTACCAATTTTTTTTACCATGCGTTTTATTCAACAATGAAGTTGTGGAATTTGGATGAGAGGGGCAAAGGTTGGAAAGTCCAGAACCACTTATGAGTGAATGCCGAATTCTTCTGTTGTATGAGACATTTCCTCATCAAGAAGATTCAATGAGTATTTAGCCATCCATCGAAATCATTTTTAATATGTGTCTTAATTTATTCGAATAGTGTTTGTCACCTATGAAGGACCTCCTTAACGTCATGATACAATTAGCGATAACAACTGAGACGATGGTTGTTTCATTCATTTGAAATATTCAATCTCTTTGAAGGAAAATCTATTCTAACTACTATTTACTTCTACCATATATATAGCGCGAACATCCTCTATCTTTAGCCTGTATTATTTTTTCATATTTGTTTTTAATTTCTGCCTGTGTTCATTCATACTCTCTGGAAGTTGGATTAGTGTCCTCCATTTACTCCGCTTCTGAAGCGCGGTCCTTCGACATTCCGCAACATATCAACGTTCCTTCCACCCACTTCTTTTGGGCTGGTTGCCTCTTTCCTGTCAAACTTATCCTCTCTGAACCAAACCACATTTCAAAACCCTCCGATATGCTTGCAATCTTATTTTTACAACAATTTTTAAAAATTACCGTTTACCTTATACTTTTACCTTTACTAATAATTTCTTCTCATCTTTGCTTAGCACAACTTCATCGATTCTCTTCTTTCTGTAAATTCCTCTTTTGCTAAAGAAATTCCTCTCGTTGAGTCACTATTAAAATATACCTTTTCCTGAAAAAGACCCCCGAAATACATGAACTGCTACATCTGTTGCAGTTTATTCCCTTATTCTCAACATCCTATTACCGAACAATACCCCTTCATCCATTTTTCCTGCCTCCATACGATTTCTCTCAACAAACCCCTCTCCTCACCCACCATCTCTAGTACTTCCTCATTTGTTTTCCTTTCGGTCCATTTCACCCTCTCCATCCTTTTCCACACCACATTTCAAAATCCTCTAATTTACTTCTACCATCCTGCTTCAGTGACCACATTTCCGCGCCGTGGATAACCACGCTCCATATCAAAGTTTTTGTCGAGTCTTTTGCTAACATCCTTACACAACGTCCCCACTATCAGTTACCTCTTTACGCGAGCCTCTTTGCCTAGCACAATTCTTCTCCTTACACCCCAACTACTATGACTAAGTTGGTTCAAAACATTTCCGAGTTACGTAAACTGTTCTACCTGGTCTATTTTTTCCCCTCCTATTTTAATATTTAGTTTAGCCTTTTTCTTTCTGGAAAATCGCATAACCTTTGTTTTATTAATATTGATTCTCATCCCATATATATCCCACTGAATCCCAATTAACTCGCCAAAGCTTGCAACCCCTTGGTTGACTGACAAACTAAAGCTTGATCATCAGTAAACCTAACAGATTTTACGAAATCCCCGCCGACTTTCATTCCTACCTTCAGTTCTTCCCATGTCTCTTTAATCATTTCCTCAACATATAGTATACGTTGAACAGCACCGGTGACAATGAGTGTTTCTATCGAGAGCGTTTAAAGGCACGAATGATCACCAAAGGTAGTGAGCCACGTGTGCCGAATACACCAATCCAAACCTGTTAAAATGGCGGAAAAATATTCATACGGAAGTAGGTATAGGAAAGTGGGACAAAAACACACAATACAGAAAGGACGAACACTAGCTCATTTGCGAAGTTGAAAGGGTACGGATTCCAAGAAGAAAAGATCCAGCCTGGGCCTCAAACCACGGACCTTCGAGTTTTTTAAGGTCTCTTCCTTGGCACTTGCCACGTATTTTAATCGCTAAGAGTATCGGCCCCTATCAAAATGAAATACACTCTGTTACCCCACATAAGAGCTTTATTGTACGACCCGGGTTTCGTCGAAGATCGACATCATCATTGTCGACATCACCGACATCATCAGGACCTGATGATGTCGATCTTCGACGAAACCCGGGTCGTACAATAAAGCTCTTATGTGGGATAACATAGTGTATTTCATTTTTATATGAAGCAATTCCACAAAGTTACTATGGATACAATTAACCAAATCAGTATCGGCCCGTTGGCAAGAGGGGCTTGTGTGTGCGACAAACGCACTCACGCACATATTCAAACATCCATCAAATGAAATCCTTGCCTTGTCACAGAAGATTACTTGGATAAAAAACACAGATGATATCGCAATGGGAGTAAGCCTCCATTTTCGAAAGATTAACGTTTTAACGCTTTGGTCTCGATACCTAGGCAGCAGAAAACGGAAACCGTTTCAATTAATGGGAATGAAGGAACAGGTGAAAAATCTCGCCTAATTGGAGAAAGCGATTATGATATGTTTGAGAATTTTGTTGCCGGGAACTTAAAAATGATCTCAATACACCAGCACTAATTCCTAAAAGCGTTTAATTACTGAATATAATAATAAAATAAGATAAAAAGTACTTTATCTATTCATAAGATTAATCAACCGATCAAGATTTTTGATGGATGATCTACCTTAATACTGCTATATTTCCTCATCTAGCAAAACGGCGAAAACATACTCGCATTTACAGCAAAACAATGGCCGCACAATTATACGCCCAGTGTTAAATGTTTCACTGGTGTTTTTTTCAAATTTTACTTTTATTGCCTGTCATCATCCTCATTACTATTATTAAAGGCTCTATTCTTGATGAACTTTGGTTTAATGTAAATAAAATATTGCGGACGTTTTTTCGTTCCCTTATCGTTCTCGGGGAAAATGACATTTCAACCTGAGATTTCTCCGGTTAATCTCTATATTCTTATTTTTATGATCTCTTCATCTGTAGTTCTTCCTATTTCCCTTCCTTCGCTTTCCTAAAATATTTTTATTGTTCAATGTTTCGTGTATATGTCTCCTTTATTTTTTCTGTGTTAAGCGCTATGCTCCGTCTTGATCGTCGACTTTTTGGGATTTTTTCAGCCTCTGCTTTCACGCTATGGCACTCTTGAATAAGATGGAGATGTTTCTCACCGTGCACGCCTCCTAGGATACATATATAGATAAACGACCTTATTTCGGCGAAATTTAGACCATAAAGTCTCTTTTTCCAAGTACATAGCAATGATAATAATAAAAGGAAATACAATGAAATATAATTGAAAAGAAAAGAATGGTGAAGTCCCCAGTATATATAAACACAGTAATCAACCCGAAGGTCAGTTTGGTGGGTGATGGTAGAGTTCATCCAGTACTAAGCCCGACGGCGTGTGAAATTCACACTTCAGGGTAGGGGGGCAAGTTGCTTTCCCTGTGCCGATTATGGTTTCCCAGGAAGATCTGGTACCCAAAAAATCACATAGCTTGGATGGAGCTGCAGGTGCCCAGCGAGGCTCACCCAGGAATCGAACCCAGCCCCTCCAGTAGTAAGTAGTCCAACTATCTACCACCTGGACTATATGAGATAAAGAAGAAAGAATCGCCTGTTCAATTTTTTATATCGTTTCGAAACAATACATAATACGGACTGCATAATATTTTCCTTCCTTACTCCGCTTGCTTCCGCTGTGATCGCTTCATCCATTCGGAATAGCCCGCGACGATTTCCAACCTCGGTCAGGACTCGAAGAGAACTCGGCTACTGTGTTAATGGGATCGGATTCCGAATCGGAGAGGTCCGGATGATTGGCCGTCGGTGGTTTCATCATCTGTCGTCCGGTTGCAAGTGAGGCAAGGAGGCGGCTGAACCTTCGTAGTACGCGTTGGCCAACTCCCGCTTTTGCATGCCACGTTGGACTGAGTTCCATCACGTCCCCTTTCAAACCGACCTCCTTAGCATGCCGCCACCGTAGAGGTCCCTTTGTCTCCGCTCCCTTTTGACCCAGGCATTTCCTCACTCATTCGCAGAATTTCGCATTACGCTCTCATTCCCTTCCTTCCACCTCGCCGCCATCTCCGTTTTGAGCTCATTTTGCGTCGTTATTTTGGATCAGAAAATGCATAATTCTCGAATATTCCCCCTCCCACGGCGGAGTCTCCTGGGGAATAGTTCATCAATGTCGTTTAGTCAGAACAGAATAATATGGATGTTATTGATTGCAATTCATTTCGGTTTCACAATTCAAACTGATCGCGTTAATTTACTAAGTTCAGACTTAAGTGGCGGAATCGGGATGGCGCGGTGGCAAACGTACGTTTGAGTCTTCCCACCCAGAGGGGGAAGACTCAAATTATGGAAACGGCTGATTTTTTTTGTCAGTAGTACCCCCATGCCTACTTGAGGTGCTTTGTGGGGAGTACTTTGAAGGAGTAAGACGTCCGGTGGATGGAACGTTAAACTGCGGACCTCTTGGTGCCTTTCGTTATGAGTAGGGTAATGCCGACGCCGGGTTTCCGTCCACCCTTCCTTTCCCATTCATCCCTAATGGTGCAAATGACCTCAGCTGTCGGTCGCTTCCCATACTACTACTACAAATAGGTGGATGAGCTATTGGAATTTTCTAAGACAGCGTTATTTGTCTTGAAGAGTAAGACTGTCATGTAGACTTTCTAACTCAATTTGGTATCCTTAGGGATCCCTGGAAGGTCACTGAGACAAGTCCGATTTCGAATGTCGGCTCTATGTAATAGATCTCCTGTCGTCTATTATGTTTTAGAGGTAAGTGAATGTTACAGAGTGATCTATTACGTTTTATCTCAATCGAAACTTATCGTTGATACTACGGCAAGCGTAGATTTCAAATTAGGAATTCTAATAAATCCTCATTAAAAATAAAGAAACACTTGAACTTCTATGACGTAAAACTTCTAAAGCGATGTCGATGATCCTTTCGGAATCTGAAACTATGTTGAGTCTTTTCCGTTTTTCTTTTCCTAAGAAATCAATCCGGTGGCCGACAGGTCTGTATGATGGCACAAGGTCTTACGATCATTTGTAAAATATGTATCCGGAAAGCCGAAACGTCCCTTCAATTAATTAAGGTACGTTAAGGTGTAGAACATGCATAGTTTTTCTCTGGAGACATGTCATTGCCGAGGATCGGGAAGGAAGTCCTCCTTCCAGCTTAATTAATCACAACAAACAATCTCGTCTCAGTGTTTAATTATTTCTGAGATTTGGCTTTTGAACGCGCAATTAGAATCTTTTGAAACGTTTTGATTAAAGTTCCGAGCGAGCACGGGAAAACTGGCGACTGGAGGAAAGGTCTCCCATTTAACCCCGAATCTCCTTTCACCTACATTCCCTCCCCATTTAATCTCCTGCCTGGCGGTTGACTGTGGCTCCGGATGCTTCGCTTCGATCAAATGTAAGGGGACTGATGGAATGATTTTGGAATTTAATCAGTATATATGATTTATTTGCTGGAAAAAAAAGAAATTTAAAGAATTATTTTACTCAAATGTACGCTATAAATAATTTGACTAATCTAATAAATTCGAGTGAATTTTTTTCCCTTCATAGGTTATTCGCAAAGGAAGACATTACTTTTGATTTGAAGGACCATTCTACTAAGTTTTTAAGATACGAGAGCGCTCTGGCATATGCCTGGACAGAGTATCTATTTGTTCAATTGTGTTCGGTCGTCTCCTTTCAATCTCCCACTACATACACTGTAATATTGATCGCGAAGAGAATAGCTGCCCAAATGTTTGACCTTTCGGTGTAGCAGAATAGGAAACGTGTGTCATTGGTTTAAACAAGGTAGCGTTCTCATATTAAATCAAATAATTTTTAAATGTGAGACAACTACGGCATGAGGATGTGAATTAGGTAAAAGGCACTCGTAAAATGGGAATTAGTAGCAGAAATGGCGAGACCGATATTTCAATGCTGTCATTGATCCTCATTGTGCGTATGATCAAAGTTTGAGACGGAGACGGGACAACCTTATTCCTTCACTAACTACGATCATCTTGACCCTGATAGATTCCTTAATTATGTATAACATTCCACATTTTTTATTAGAAAGTTTAAGGCCCATGAACCGTGATGGGGTGAGAAGTGCATTGATAACCGGCTGAGTACCTTAAAAATTCAAGCGTATCCTCTTCCGACTTTTCTTAAGTAACATCGATTTGATGAACGATTAAGTAATGATCAAGAATCGTCATCAAGATTTCAATCGTATGGTTGATTTACTACAGTCCATTTACAAGACAGTTGAACAACAAGTGTGATCATCGACACCCCTGCCTTACACCTCTTCCTAACATTGCCCATCCGGACCCTCCGTTCCCCACTCGCACCGGAGCAGTCTGAGACATGTACAGGTTGCGGATTGGTCTCCTGTCCCTCCAGTCTATTCCTATTTTCTGCAACACACGCATTAGTTTTTTCCAATTCACTCTATCAAACTCTTTTTCGAAATCTACGAAACAAACAAATACGTCCTGATTGTATTCTATATTCCTCTCGATTAGTGATCTCATAACCGCAATCGCATCACGCTTACCTCTCCCCTTCCTAAGCCCAAACTGATCATTTGCTTTGCCCTCCATCCTCTTATTGAGGATCCTGAGAACCACTGTAGCTGCGTGTGAAATCAAACTTACCGTTCTGTAATCCTTACAAATCCTTGGCTGACATTCCTTTGTTTAAGAGAGGAACTAACTCTGGTATCACGAAGTTTCCTAGCCTATTACGCCCCTTATAAATTCCTCTAATTAGTCCAAAATAACTTCCTCACAGGTTTTCGTTACCCTGTAAGTAGTACCGCTTTCTTGGTGAGATGTAGATATACATATATATTGACAAGGTTCGTTGCTGATAACTCTTTCAGTCGCTTGATCAATGTTTACTACGTAAATTCATCCCTTTTTCTTCACTGTTATTCTCTCCCCTCCGCCACATATTACTCTATAAATATCGCTCTTGTAATCCCCGCTATTCTTTCATTTCACCTCGCACAGCCCTATTCCACATTCCTTTCCCATTTCTTGCTTTATATATTCTCTGATTTCCTGCCCTCAACCTTGTGCTACCATTTCATGTGTATTTTCTGACTCTTCTCTGTTATTACTATCGCTTCTGCGTTGCAAAGGTTTCGTGAGATGGCGACCGCGGAAGCCATGCCTCCCCCGCTGCCGGGCACGACACACGGCCGATTCGGCCAAATCCCTTAGTGGCCGGGACTCATTTTCTCTGAACTGTTCATCATTCAAGTCATGGGAATGATAATTGAGGTGGTTTCCCTTTGTTATCTTCAATGGTGATTTTAACGTGACACCATCACTTATGGCCGCCTCACTAAGGAACAGACACTGCGCGGTCTGCCTTTCTTTTGGCTTTTAAACTCTAGTATGGGTGACCCTACTGCTGCAATGTCTGCTTGAGTTCCGTTCCTTCCTTCTTTTGAGAAAGCTGGTTAGACCACCGACCTGATGTAGAGTAGGTTGCTGGATTGGGTTTTGTTTGGAGTTACAAAATATTTATTCGATAGTTGGGTCCATCCAAAAACCTACCTTAACCGGTAGATTACCTAATAAAAATAATATACAGTATATGAAGACACACATAAAAGTATGTTTGTCAACCCCGTCTCATGGACTCCCTCCTTTGTTGTCTTTCGCACTTCATCGTCGCCGCAAGGCCATTTCCTTTGAAATTTGTATTAGTTTTCCACCTGTCCCCTTTTCGCCTTTTCCAGACGCGCGTTTATTTTTCCCCGATCATTCTCTCTTCCCTCTGTTTCCGCAGATAGTTGAGGACATCCCTTGCGCTAGAGGTGAAAGCTTGCCTTCCGGTAAGTTTCAGAAGGTTAAATGAGAGAACAGAATGACGCCGGCACTTCCAGAGTTCGGGGAAGGAGGACGAATATTTCGTCCGCGGGTGTCTTCCTTTTGTGTTTTCACGGGAAAGTAACCAAGGGGAGCTGGGCAGTTCGTGCCTTTTCTACTCCGCACTGCGATGCCCCGCCTCTTAACGGGCCCTAGCTTTGCAGCCCGGAACGAGATGAATATTGAGGCGGAGAGCATGACGCTCGACCGCAGTGAGATGGCCTTCCTCGTCTCCTCCGCCAATGTGGATTCAATGTGGACCCCTCCCGCCATCGATTTACACAGCAAATTGACTTCTTCTGGGATATCTTCTAAGATTTGAAAGATCCCCCCCTGCTATTTAAGTTCGAGTGAGAAAATTATTGCTCATTAGATCGTAGATTTCCGCGGCGTTCAGATGAATGACTCTCCACTCTCGGGATGCATCCGCGATTCGACCTGAAGACGCTCGTTGGAACTCACGGGCGAAGCTGTTGTCCCAAAAACAGCCTACGCGGTGGTATCCCGAGAATGGAGACTCATTCATATTATTACGTAATTGGGGTGTTGATTATCGCGTTTTATCGTATCTTCACCAGGCCTCGGTCCACACTCGGGACAGCGATAATTTACTTCTCAAATCACGGATAATTTTTACATATGCACTTAATGTAAATATTTCTGATAAAAACCTATTTCTTTTACATTTCACTAAAAAGAAGTGACGCATTTAATTTCCCCAAATGTATATTGCCAACTTAAATTTTTGCATGAAATCGGTATTTTGGTGACAGCTTGTTCTCCCATTTACCTTAGAGGTTTTTCAGTATTCGGTTCTAATTTTGTAAATATAATAACGTTTGCAAGTAACTTCTTTTATTTCTATGAGTCTACATCTACATAGTAACCCTTAAGCCGCCGCAAGGGATCATGGTGGAGGGTGTTCGCCATTATCTTCATATTTGTGTAAATAATGTGAAGTTTTTAGCTTTTCGATTTTGGATTTTATAACGACGGATGCTAGAAATTGTGCACAGTTGAGATTCATAGTCCTTACATTTTACAAAATGTAATGCCTGGTGGTTAATGGGCATTATTTCTCCAAAAATATTAATTTTATCCAATAAAATTAAATTATTTTGCCTTAAGAAGAATTTGGTAATGAAAGCGTTGAGATGAACAAAAGCTAAAGTCCTTGTGAAGAGTGCGAGCAAATATCACTCGGCTTATCTTAGAATATTTATAATGAGTAAAACGTTTAAATTTAATTTTTGACATTGATTTCATTTCTAAAATATAGGTTGGGATTGGATATTCTCGTCAATCTATTAAACCTTTTTCTATCGTTGACACACGGGGTCAGATAATACGACGTATTCTGAGAGAAACAAAATTTGCACATTCATTTCCGGTACAAGACAACCTTGTCTGAAGATGGTTCGATGAACTGAAACGCGTTGTACGTTTCAAATAAATCCGTGTAAAAGTGCACATGTTGTTTTTCTCATGAAGACGAACTTCCACTCCATCTCGCCTGAATCTGTTGAATATAGAAAAACGTATACTCATTCATGTATTTTTAATTTGCAATTTCATGGGGTGGAGCGGCTTATAAAATTATTGACTCTTATTTGGACCTGCTAAAAACCCAAATTCATTGACAAAGATGCGGCCACTTTATTTAAGAATCTCTGCATCCTCAACGATTTCCCATGCGCTCCACATTGCGTGGCTCTCCCCCTCCCTCGAGCGGCGTCTTCCCTTCCAATATTACTCTGGCTATCCCCTCTCTCCCCCATCCCTACCTCAAACACCCCACTACCACCCCAGCCCAAGGAGGCGGTGGTACCGAAACGGCTCAATCTCCACTTAAAATGGATCTTTCCGTTAGCGCTCTCCCCGTTCCGATTCCAGGTCCCTCTACATCGCTCGGCGAGGGATCGGAGGCGGTCGCGGGGGAGCATTGGAAGACACATGGCAACATAAAAATTACCTTATTCCGGTATTTAGTGAGCACAACGCAATTCCGTGGTCATAGGCTTGTTCTCGACTGTAGATCACACCCATCTTTCGTTCCTTCAGATTCTACACATTGTGGCGGAATTATGCGAGCATCATGGAACCTTCATTTATGAATGCAAGCCGCGGACGCTCGCAGAAATAGTGGTCACAAATAACAATGAATTTTGAAACCTACTAATCTTCACGAATCTTCCATTATTTTCTCTAGCATCAATTTTCCCTCCATTTCCGATCTATAGTATTTCCGCCTGTCCTTCAAAATTTCTCCCCGTTCACGAAACGACATAGATTTTTGTATTCAACAAAAATACTTTGAAATTCCGATTAGCCAGTGACAATGTATTTTCGTAATGAAATAACATTGCTCCTCTAGCCAGAGAACGTAAAAAATCAAAGGCGTCCGTAATTTTTGCACGCTGTGACGCACATGTAAAAGCATTCAAATGAAAATTGAAATCGCGTAAAATAATAGAGATTAGTTTAAACCATTTTAAATCTGTAAAAATCGTTGGAAATGCGTCAGTAGAATGGAAAGTTTGATAATCTTTTCATATGGAATACAAAGACCACGACCAGGTATGTTATTGAAACTCCTGTTTGTAATTCCGATGAAAAGTCGAACTCAATCCGTATTTAAAGGGTGTAACAGACTTGCATTTGCCTAAGAAATGACGACTTAAAAGGATAGCAATGGTTGAGAAATATTACGATTCAAGTAAATCGTGTTTTAATTGATTAGGAATTAGATACCTTCAAAATAGGTAGACGTTGGTCATATTTGCATTAATGGGCCGGAGTTAGAACAAAACTTTAAATGATTCTAACTTATGTGCATGCATTCGCAACAACCTTCATCGTCACACCCAAATTTATTCGTCCATATCATTATCATTGGTTTTGGTGTCTGCGAGGCCTCATCTCCCCTCCGTTATAATTTGCAGTCCTATCATAATCTTCCGTCTTCAATATAGCTCATCGTTTCCGTTCAATACCAATGCCAATGAATGGGAAACTATTGATTTCCAGCACAAAAACTCATTCATGAAATAATGTAGATACGAAGGTCTTTCAACAAGTAAAGAGAGAAATGTTCTCATTTTAAAACCATTCAATGAATCCTTAGCATTTTTTCAAGGGTTTTAGTTGGAAACCTTGGGATGACCGGTGCTTAGTTGCTCTTTAATTTTATGTGAACATGACCTCAAAATCTTCGGTTCACCATGGCAAGTAGAATAGGAAGTTGCACCGGGAGAGCAGTTCCACTCCATACTCTAATTTTTTACTCTCGGCATCGTAGTGGTGGAGCCAGACCTCGTCGCAAGCCACTAATCTCTTATCAAACCTCGTTGCTCTTAGTCTCGACCTAATGGAATGTGTCGATTATTTATGAGCACATATAAGCTACCTGGGAACCCATCTCGCACACGTTTTTCTGTAATTTAAATGGCAATAAATGATATTGTGAATAGTTACAACACCTTCTTGAGCTTCCTTCATTTAAACAGTAATTCTTCTGTTATCGCGAATAATTCCATCGATCGTCAATTCCAACGGGGGACCAGAAACTTGGACAGAGCGTCCACTTCGGGGTTCATCACCCACAATTATTCGACCAATTTAAACCAATCAGCCCACTTGTAAACATTGGCACGGTTCATGCAACTTTTACCCTATTGTATCACCTTTTTAGAAAGTATTTCACATGGTTTTACCCCTCTTGCGACTGACAATCTAATAACAGAGCGCTGTTCTTCCAAGGTGTAATCTTTTAATGGACTTACCATGGTGAACTGAAGATTTTGACGTTATGTGGCCATGCAATAAATAAATAGGTAATGAGAGCTCATTCCAAGATTTTTAACCAATATCATTGAGAAAATGGTAAATATTCGTTGAATAGCTTTAAAATGAGACCATTTTTCTCTTCACTAATAGAAGGATCCTCGTATAGTTCAGCCTCGTTCGCCCTTCCGAGTTCATTGTATTTTACATTCAATTCCTGAAATTCTTCACCAAATGTGGAAACCTGTGGTATCTCAGGAGGTAACACTCATGATACAAAAGATAAATGGCTCCTGATAGCTGTTTTTATAATCTCCAAGTCCATTTGCTGTGCTCACAGAGCATTAATTGGATCTCTATTATGAAGAGCGTCTTAAAATTCAATTTTTTTAGGCCAATGATAATATATAAACTTCCTATTTTCTCTTGCAACGCTCACTTTTTGGAATAGCATGAAGGGTTCTGATCACCTCTGCAGATATTCATCAAGGTTACATGTCCATGTAGAATCGTCCCTGGCTCATAATATACATGTAAGTTTAGGAGTCACGGAAAAGACGGTCCACAAAGTATGTTTCTCAGAGAGGCGACTGCAAAAGCTTGCCATTGGTGGAGTTGCCATTTAAAATGAAGGTGCCCAAATAAGGTGATTTAAAGATAATGGTCGTCTTCTACGCTTTCTCCTGCTTTAAAATACCTAATATCCAGCCCAAAGTATTTTTAGTGTAGGCTATTGACCTATGGCGTTGTAAGTAGCTTGCTATGAGAAATGCGTGGAAAGATATTTTTAAATCGCATCCACTGGAGCAGCAAAAAAAAAACAGCATTGAATAGAATAGGGTTAATAACGATAATATATAGGCACAATGCCAAGATAGAATTTCAATCAGCATTAAGGGAATTGAAGAGTAGAAAATTAGCTGAAATGTCAACTTGAATCCAGAAGCATATTGGTCCTTTGCCAGGTAAATTTAGGGATATACGTATATCTACAGTTATCCCATAAAAAATGGGGAGCAGAGAAACCCACAGTTTAACAAAGACCCACCAGTGGCAATCAATCCTTTTATCGCATTATTTTTAACAAAATCTCCGAGTATTTCAGTTAACGCATCTAATAAATTTCTTATTTCGATTCCCAATTTTTAAATTTCACGTAGCTATTTCAAAAAAGCACGAAAACTGAAAAGCAACAACCGGACTAAATCAAACATTAACTCAAATATACAGGGAACTAATGCGCTGTTAAAATGTAAAATGGAATGTTACGCCCGATATAGGGATGGTGTTCATAATTAAAGAGTACCAAAGGGATCACTCATCTCCTGATGACTCCCAAACAGCTAATGTAAAACACATTTTGAAAAGAAGGGACTGGAAGAATTGGAGTGCCTACAAATAGATTATTCTTTTTTCAATATCATGTACGGCCTTTGGACATATAATTGTTAGTTCGGAATTCTCTATCTACTCATTCGGAAATGAATGAGTAGATAGAGAATTTAGTTAAAATTTAACTAAAAAACTTTAGTTAAATTTTTTTAGTTAAATAAAGTCTTTTTACAGAGAAATCACCATCGTTTCTGCATTACTTGATTTTCAGTTTTCTCTGCCCTGGAAAAGGGTGAGGAATAAAATTAATTAATGTCTGAAAAAAATTGTTAATCAAAAATGTCTTAGGTGGCGCTTTTAGTGCAATAGTTCACTAAAACAATGCTTGTCGCCAGGATTATTCACCATTTGTCAATCAATATTTATATACTTAAAATGTCTAACTACGTGTATTTTATGAACAAGAATTCGAACAACATGAGTTCGTAAACCCAACCTATTCTTTGAAAAATCCTACTCAGAATGAAATTTGAAACGTGAGTGAAAATCGAATACTTATTCTAATTAAAATACAGCAATTACCGTGGCGGAGCAAAATTTTAGTTTTGTTGATAGACCTTATTTAATCTTTTCCTCAAGATCTTTGCTTCAAAAGTTTTAATCAGTCGTGAGTACATATTCCTGTTTTCCTCAAGTAAGATTTCGAAAGCTCTTAGGCACACAACCGACGGGTTCTCATATCGGTTTCGAACTTAATAATAACGAGAGAAAATGATCATGATAATGTCTAGAGGAGAGAGTCAAAACTAATATTCTTGAAAGATCCACATCGTACAATATGGCAAGGGAGTATGGTACTTTCTAAGAGAACATGCATAGTTTGAGTTTGAGATCATCTTTCTCTTTGGAAGGAAATTAATTCATTCCGTAATAACGTTAATGAAAGCGAAGTTGAATACACTTAATTAGTAGCACAATAGATTTAATAAGAGCTTTTGTATTACTTTTAGGTGACGTTAAACCTGACGTTCACTCCATAGCGAGGATGTTCAAACAGGATGCCTAAATGTAAAATAAAAAAAACAATTAGATATCAATTTCGCGTCTAGATATTGGCTTTTGAAAGATATTTTGTTAAGTAGAGTAATTAATGATTTCACTGCAAACTAAAATCTTGGAATTAATACGTAATTGTATTTATATATTCTTTGCTAGTATTTTTCGCTCTTGTTCAATCCTTAATTCTTAAAATTGCCCATTTTCAGATTGATTAAATTGATCTGGTAATAGAGTAGGTTGTATGCTTGGCTGTTGACCGGAGGACCCAAGTTTGATTCCAAGGTATAGCATCAGACTTCCTCGATTTGACCCAATCTGGGAGGTTTTCGGGGACTAGATATTCCTGGGAATGCTTAGGCGGCACAGAGACGCTACCCCACCATAACCTGATGTCTGGGATTCGTATTAGATAATCTCTAACACTATTAGTAAAACCTTCAGGCTGATAAGTGTGATTGGTTGTTTCATTCGAGAAGGTACACGCATGCTTGGGTTTCCTTTACTTCAATTGCTACGTCGGCATCGATAATAAAAAAGCAAATGGTAACGAGATAGTGGGCACTAAGGTTCCCATTCGTGGCAGCAGATGGCTCAAGCTCTATTTATATACTAGTGACATCCAGTGTCCCTCAGGGTGGCGTCTTAGGACCTTGACTCTTTCTCCTTTACATTAATCATATCAACCCCAAAAGAAACATTAACGAGGCACTTTAATCTACATGGAAATATTGAACGACACAGATCGCCAAATACTAAACTTTGGCTTAAAGAATATAAAAAATGAAGTGAAGAATGAGGTTTGAATTTAAATACTAAAATATTTAAGGCTATGCACTTCTCAAAAATAAAAAACGCGACCAGACTGAGCCAGTTACATACTCGAAGAGGTGCTGACGATGAGCGTGGTGGACCACGTGAGTAGCACTTGGGAGTCACCATCGCATCCCATCTGGCATGGGGAGACTCATTACCCGCCCGCCATTCGCGGCAACTCTTCGCAATTTGCAGGACGGATGTTAAGTGAATGGTGTCCGGTCTCCTCCCTTTCCATTTCCATGATTCGTGGAGGGGCACGTACCGCTATATACTACCCGCCAAGCCGCCTGAAAAACGAGTATCTGGAACGATGAACTAGAAGCTATCCTTGGATATCTGCATTACGTCCAGCAATTTGGGAAATATTGCACAAGGAACCGATTAGGAAAATATTGGGTAGGTTTATCAACAAAAGATAAACTGGGGTTGGGGAGAACAACCGAAAGGAAGGGCATTTAGCTCATATTTTGTAAAAAAAATAACGAAATTGTATTGGGAATTTAAAAGTAAGGTACCCCAAAAAATTGAAACAATAAATTGCCCGATTCTGATCGAACGGGCCAAATTATTATTATTATTAAGCCGTCTGAAGGACTATATGGCAGGGGGTGCTAGATTAACAGCCATTTTGCTCATTTCCATTGTTTCCAAATAGACCAGGAAAAAAGATTTATTTAAGTTCAGCCTACCAATAAGTTCAGAGCCGTTTGCTTCAGCCTGGAGGTCTCGTCAATTATATGTAACCGAACATACATTGGTCGTTTGGATCATCATTTTAAGGTAGAATTCAAGAAGTAGATGCCAGAACTCGTAGACTCAAGGATGCCTTCTTCCTATGGACCATACGAGATAATCACGGTGGGGTTGAAGTCAGCAAGAAGTCCACTCGCCACCTAAACCTTCCAGGGAACAAGTTGTTTCAGCCGGTTGCAAGTATACATGAAATGATCCCGTGTGTCTTGTTGGCAAATCCATCCCGCGTGACCGAGTAGGAATTTGAAAATATCTAAAATAGAGCATGTTAAAACACTCTCCAGCCATGCTTCTCTGTACGTACTTTCAAGTTTCGCCTCCCAGCCCTCGCCCCTCCCCACGGGAGTAAGGCCCTACGCGCCCCGCTGCCAACAGCACGGGACTGCACCGTCTAGCTGCGGTTCCCGGCATGTTGGGGGGGGGGGTTCCCTCTCCCTCACTCCTTAAGCAATCTCTCTCCCCATCCCTTACCGCTCCACCTGGCGCTTGAACTCCATTCTACTCCAAGAACCTGCGGGAGATGTCACAACAATAACTTTTAACAGACTCATCCGCTAATATGCATTTCAATGCAGCAATTTCAGAGTTAAAAGGATGCTTCCATTGCTTAACTGGGTAAAGCACTCGGCCGGATATCGAGTGATCCGGGTTCGAAACCCGTTCAGGACGAATGTTTTTTACATTCTGCCATGTGTGCATTCATTCTACTTACGTTTTAGAGGATCTCAGGGAGTTTGGTTAGTTATAGATGTAGTTTATAGACGTAAATAGATATGTATATTCTTTGCCTTGCCTAGGGAGGCAAAGTACGACCCTTAATGCAGCCAACCATGCCTATTCCTTTTCTTCCCTTACACCGCTACGACGCTAATTCGATTTTTTACCCCCTTCTACAAAGTAAACAAATAATTGATAGTAATAAAACTTAATTTTTACGTTTTTATAAATGAAACACTTTGCTTTTCCACATAAACTTTTTATTCTCACGACCCAGGTTTCGTCATAGCATAAACATCATCAGGTTAAAACAAAACTAATAATGCAAATCAACAAATAAAAATGAAGACCTACATAAAAGACGTTCAATTTACATACGTGAGGGAGATGAAATGATTACTGAAGGAAGTGTGAATAAAATTAGGAGTAACGCATACATTTTACGTTCTTTGGGACTCCATGATAAGTCGTCAGTGAAATTTACTTCTGGGTATTTCATCTTATCATTCACTTGTACATAGAAAATATTTATGGAACATCTCCTGATGGTATTTTGTGTTCCTGTCTATGATTCATTTGGTGGTACTAGGTACCACCAAAATAATTCGCCAATTAAAATTGTGGTTCTATAGTCCCCAACATATCCTTTCATATACCTTTCAATTCCTTGGCAATGGGAACAACTAGTGATCTAAAAAAATCTTCCGGCCATTTTGTGTCCTCATAAATTTTAAATTTCCCGTGAAAATATTTCTTTCGCGTAATTTATTCTACCATTTAAGCCGTTTTCCAGGCATATTATGGATCCTCACGGCCATATTTGGTATACAATTCCATACTATCTTTTTGTATTTCTCCATTAGTTGGACCTGGACTCAAGGTATTATTGTACACCTCATAACCTCATTCTTTGGTTGCAGAGAATGAGATTTTTTCAAATGGTTGTTAAATTCTTGTGCGTTGGTCCCCACGCCTCCACAGGCACCCTGCAAGCCGCCGCATCGATGTTTGGGGATGGGGGCTTTCCAGTACTAGCCTTTTTGACATGAATATTCACTCTGGTGAATGTTCCGCCCAGATTTCAAAAGATGGTGGTGAGTTCGTCTCATATCAGCTGAGCATATTGCTGGATGGAATGCGCACGGCAGTTTAAACCCTTTCCGTACTAAAAGTAAATCAGCAGTCGAAGCAGAACGGCGGCTCTCGTTTGCGGGCTGAGGAGTTCACAGGCACGGCGATGAAAGCGGAACGTTTACCGTAGAAAGAGCGGGAGGGAAAGAGTTTCTAGAGACATTTTTAGTGACCGTTTGATTCCTTTGACCGACAAAGAGTGAGTCCTTTGCCCCTAAAAGAAGAAACGAGCGACTGGGGCGGGTGGGTGGGCAACGCCACCTGATTGTAAGTTTATCGTCCGTTTGTGCCTCGACGTCCTCTCCAAGGGACCTTTGGACTCGGATCCACACCGCTAGCCACACAAGCCGACCAGAGTCCCCCCCCCAACATTCCTCGATCTCTCTCTCTCAGCCCTACAGCCACTCAGAACTTGAAGAGATCCCCTGCAACAGAGTTTCTACCCTCTCGCTCCTAACCCCCATTCGTTTCTGCAGCCGCTTGCACTCCCCTTTCTCGATCGGAAAACTCCTGAACCCCCTTCCGGCTCGCCACCCCTCTCCTTCCCGCAACCCCCTCCACCCCCGGTCTCGGGCTATTTTTCCCAGACTGAGGGAGAACTTCTCCTTTCTCTAGTTCTACTCCTCGGTCACAAATTACTTTCCTCTATGAACACTTACATCTTCCTCCACCCTTCATTTGTCTTTTAGGTTTTCCACTGGCGGAACACTTTTGAACATTCGTGTGCCTCCAATAAAATGATAAAGGCAAGGATTTGCTCTTCACAAGAACCAAAGACTGTTAACGTCTTGGCAGTACGGATACATGATTGATATGCTCAAGAGGACCGTGTTCACGAGTCACGAATATGGGCGGGACAGCCTCTGGAATGAACGGGCGTTTCAAAATGACACGTGGAATCGCGCACAAGTGGTCTAGCTCTGCAAAAATGTTTCTTCCACCAAATGTCCTTACTTCATTCTGATTGCGAGGTCGCGGGTTCGATTCCCGCCCAGGTGGGTTATCCTCCACCTTGGGCTTGGATTTTGGTAATTGTCTGTAATGTAATATGTAGAGGTTAAATCTCAATCCCGCCCCAATAAATCGTTAAATAAATAAATTAATTCCTGGGTTTGACATGTTTTTTCAGTTTACATTCAAAATGTACACAATGCTCCGTTAGCCGTCACGAGGCCGGGGGTGTTCGGTCACTAGCCATTCATGTACTAATGAGGATACGTACACATATACATTCATATATATAGTACATGCACATGCATGCACACATACATATCCTAATAATGTACGAACTTGAAAATAAGTTTTAGAACCAATCACGCCGAAACGATGCGGAGCAAGGAGCCGGACCGATGTACTCGACCACTTGAGCTATCGAGGAAGTTTAAATTACACCTTGATGGGATTTTGCAACCACTAGCTATGATTCTTTGGCCTGGAGATGGCGTTGCATCGGCCCGATAAATCGATTGATCTCTGGTTCCATTCCCGGTCAAGAACATCTTTCTGCTTATGATCTGCTGGATTCAATCTCCCCCATCATTCCTGTGTTTGTCCTTTCGCGTTCATAACTGCTTTCCTTATATGTGCGCTTATACGAGTGTGCGGTTCACATGTGATCTTGGAAAATGCGATCGAATTTCCGACACAATTACAAGAATATCCTAGTTAAAGCTAGAAGATCGCAGGCATTTATCTATTTTTTTTAATTTTCTACCGGATGTTTTCTAACCACACATATAAATATGTATCCATAAATTTTCATCCCATCAGCTGAATAATCAACAGGAACACTAGGGGTAGCAATAAACTTCTTGTCTCACACCATCGCACGGAACTCTATCTGCCTGTGGGACTTTCTCCCAGATGGCATAAAAAAACTCTCCATCCACAACAGCATTCAAGAAAGTACTTCACCAATTCCTTTTACTCGGGTACAAAACTCAACCTTCTCTCATTCAACTCAGCTGCTATGCAATTCACCACTTCTACTTTTTCTTTTCTCATCTCAAGCAGTAGGATTTAGCATCATTATTTTTAGTTAATGTTATGTTTCTCATTACTCTTCATGTGATGTTAATATTATTAATTTCTTTATTTCAATTTTAATAACATAATAAGGTACATGCTATGTGAAAAATAATTATTACTACGTGTATGATGTATCTTTCCTCTAATTCATAGGTTTGTCACTCCTCTTCCTCCCCGCGGGAGTTCTCCTCCGTTGGTTTTACTAGGTGGGCAATGCCCTTTGCTTTGCTTTTCCCACAAACCTCATTCTTTGCTCAGGCTTTTCCTATTATATTTTTTATTAGGTAATCTACCGGTTAGGGTAGGTTTTTGGATGGGCACAAATATCAAATATCGCATTAATAACTTACGACTCCAAAAAAAACACAATCGAGGAACCTAATCTCAATCAGGTTCATCTTCATCTCGGTGTACTTCTTTCCTCCCTTCATCCCGTCCAACATCCCTATCCTGTTCCTACCCTTACCTCGCTTGCCCAACATTCTCCCCTCTATTACCCTCTTCAACATTCCACTACCGCTCAATACGCCTTTCATCCATTTTTCCTGCCTCCATAGGATTTCTCTCAACAAACCCGTCTCCACCCCCACTATTTCTAGTACTTCCTCATTTGTTTTCCTTTCGGTCCATTTCACCTTCTCCATTCTTCTCCACACCCACATTTCAAAAGCCTCCAATCTACGTCTATCCTCCTGCTTCAGCGACCACGTTTCCGCGCCGTACATAGCTACGCTCCATATCAGAGTTTTACGAGTCTTGTCTTAACGTCCCTACTCAACGTCCCCGTCATCAACTCCCTCCTCCTTGAGAAAGCCTCCTTGCCTAGCGCAATTCTTCTCCTTACGTCCCTACCACTTTGACCGTATTGGTCCAAAACACTTCCGAGATATGTAAACTGTTCTACCTGCTCTATTTTTTCCCCACCTATTTTAATATTTAGCTTAGCCTTTTTCTTTCTGGAAAATCGCATAACCTTTGTTTTATTAATATTGATTCTCATCCGATATTTATCGCACTGAACCTCCAATTCACTCAACAATGCTTGCAACCCCTTGGCTGACTGAGCAACTAATGCTTGGTCATCAGCAAACCTTACCGATTTTACGAATTCCCCTCCTACTTTCATTCCTACCTCCAGTTCTTCCCATGCCTCTTTAATCATTTCCTCTACATATACGTTGAACAGTACCGGTGACAATGGGCAACCCTGCCTTACACCTCTTCCTAACACTGCCCATCCGGACTCTCCGTTCCCCACTCGCCCCTGAGCAGTCTGAGACATGTACAGGTTGCGGATCAGTCTCCTGTCCCTCCAATCCATACCTATTTTCTGTAATACACGCATTAATTTTTTCCAATTCACTCTATCAAACGCTTTTTCGAAATCTACAAAACAGGCAAAAACGTACTGATTGTATTCTATATTCCTCTCAACTAGTGATCTCATTAATTCAATGGCATCACGCGTACCTCTTCCTTTCCTGAACCCAAACTGATCATCCCCTAAGTAATCATTTACCTTACTCTCTATCCTTTTGTTGATGATCCTGAGAATAACTTTAGCTACGAGGGATATCAAACTTATTGTTCTGTAATCCTCAAATGGGGTTTGCATGTGTGTGTTGGTTTTGAATGCGGTGTTTCTTTTTTCCTTTTTTTGGGTGGTGGCCTAACACCCCCCCCCACAAGCCCTTGCGGCGGCTTGCGGGGTATTATGTAGATGTAGATGTAGAAATGATATAGCCTTTGCCTTTTTTGGAATGGGAACTAACACCGATCTCACAAAATCTTTCGGCTAGATTCCTTCCTCATAGATACTACGAATTAGTCCATATAGGGCCTTCTTCCCGTATTTTCCTAAACATTTCAACAGTTCTACAGGTATGTTGTCCACCCCAACCGCCTTATTTGCTTTCATCTTCTTTAATGCCCTTTCTATTTCATCTTCGAGTATGCTTGGACTTAAGATATCTTCTTCTACGTCATGTTCCTTTTCTATGTCTAACCTTGTCGGCCTAAGTTCATTACCATACAGTGTTTCTATATATTCCTTCCTTCTCTCTTGGATTTTTCCTGGTTCAACTATTGTCTTACCCCACTTATCTTTAACTGTTAGCACAGATCTTGACTTCTTACTTCCCGATAATAACTTAACCTTGCTGTATAGAGCACCAATGTCACCATTCTTCTGTAAATTTTACATATCCTCGCATTGTTCACCACCGCTAGCATTCTTCTTTTGCTTTATTTGTGGCCCTTCTCAATTTATTGTTTAACTCTTTGTACTTCAGTTTGCCTAACTCTGTGTTTACATTTTTCCATCTTCTTCTCTCATCCATCTTTGCAATCATCTCATCCGATACCCATGGTTTCCTTATCCTTTTCCCGTTAATGGTTCCTATAGTGTCTTTAGCGGCTTCCAATATCCCTTTCTTGATACATTTCCTATTTTTCTTCAATAGTATTCAGTTCTTTACCGTCATCTATTATTTTCTCTACAGCCTGCAGGTACTCCTTCCTCGTTAATCCATTTACTGCTTCTAAATTCCATTTCCTAACCCGCCGCCCTTGCCTTATCTTCTTGAAACGAACATTACATTTCATAACAACTAAATTGTGGTCAGAGTCCGCATCCGCTCCTGGGAAACTGTGCGAATCCATCACACTGTTCCTAAACCTGTGCCTAACCATAATATAATCTAACTGATACCTTTCTGAGACACCTGGCATTTTCCATGTATACCTACGCCTTTTGTGGTGTCTAAACCATGTGTTAGTGATGACTAACCCCTGTCTCCTGCAGAATTCAATTGCTTTCTCCCCGCGTTCATTCCTCGTGCCTGACCCATAGTCCCCCACCTCACCACCATCTCTTCCTTCGCCTACCGTCGCATTCCAATCCCCCATCACTCTCAAATGTTTCCCTGCTGGAACACTCGCGATGATATCCTCTAACTCATCATACATCCTATCGACCTCTTCCTCCATGTGGTTGCTCGGTGGCATGTATACCTGAATAATGACCAAGTTCGTCGGCTCTGCTTTAATCTCTACGAGTAAAATTCTATTTGTCGCTTGCTCTATGTTTACTACGTTTTCCTATTAAATAGTTCTCTTTCTCCGCTGTCATTTACTTTGAG
The DNA here is from genome assembly GCA_037158775.1 of Hetaerina titia. NCBI lineage: Eukaryota > Metazoa > Arthropoda > Insecta > Odonata > Calopterygidae > Hetaerina > Hetaerina titia. Next base: position 103,212,866 of record CM073775.1, read on the forward strand.
TATGTGTGTATGCTTAAGTTTAAACTTAATCATTTATATATGTACTCGTATATGTATGTATATTTTCCTGGAAGAAGAAGGTTAAGCTAAACATTAAAATAGGCGGGGGAAAAATAGAGCAGGTAGAATAGTTTACATATGTCGGAAGTGTTTTGGACCAATACGGTCAAAGTAGTGGGGAAATAAGGAGAAGAATTGCGCCAGGCAAGGAGGCTTTCTCAAGGAAGAGGGAGTTGATGACGGGGACGTTGAGTAGGGAGGTTAAGACAAGACTTGTAAAAACTCTGATATGGAGCGTACCTATGTACGGCGCGGAAACGTGGTCGCTGAAGCAGAAGGATAGACGTAGATTGGAGGCTTTTGAAATCTGGGTGTGGAGAAGAATGGCGAGGGTGAAATGGACCGAAAGAAAAACAAATGAGGAAGTACTTGAGATGGTGGGTGAGGAGAGCGGTTTGTTGAGAGAAATCCTATGGAGGCAGGGAAAATGGATGAAAGGCGTATTGAGCGCTAGGGAGATGTTGAAGAAGGTAATAGAGGGGAGAATGTTGGGCAAGTGAGGAAAGGGCAGGAACAGGATAGGGATGTTGGACGGGATGAAGGGAGGTAGGAAGTACACAGAGATGAAGAGGGACCTGATGTATAGTAGGTTTTCTTAGGAGTCACAAAATATTTATTTGATAGTTGTGTCCATCCGAAAACCTACCTTAACCGGAAGATTACCTAATAATAATATGTATGTATGCGTACATATATGTATTCATACATATAAATATCTTTTTTTTCGATCTGCAAATCTGTGCATAATGAATGTCTGTCCATCTATATATATATTTTTAGGTTTGTATGCATAAAATTATTAATTTAATGCCTAATATGGTGTGTATACGACTATGGGTTTCATGGGAAAAGGAGCCATTTGGTCTCAATTTCACCCAAATAAATACCTCTATCTGTATCTAAACCCATGTGTATGCCCTTTCGATGGATTTCCATGCGTTTGTGCTAGTAGTTCCCTAGGAGTAGAAAGGTTGGTGACAAAACACCTTCTGCCACTCGTTCATGCGATTGTTTGCGGGATAGAGTATTAATGTGGACGAATATCTCCTCGCGTAGTAGTAAGTCCACGCTCCATGTTTCGAAGAAGATATCAATCTACATCAAGACACATCGTTGCCTTGAAAGGAATCCAAGGTTGGACGATTTCCTTGCAATTCCCAGGTGTTTGTCCAGAAAGCCTTAGGGTCCCCCTTCTAGTAAGCATTAAGCCCTTCCTGTAAGCACATTTTTTCTTTTGAGGTTTTTTAGATCGCTCTGTTGGTGAAATTTTTCCTTTCTTACGTGGTTGTTAGTATTTTTCCTGTGACTTTTCAGAAGTTCTTTCATAGGTTTTAAATTGTATTTTTAAAACCTATTCCTTTACTACACGTATTTAAACGCTTTTTTCATCGTTCAGTTGTGGATTGTCGCTTTAGTGCGGATATCTCTTTTTGATGTGATTACATGTCTCTATGCCGTGTTTTATTATATCTAAAAAAAATCCATATATTCTCTCTTCCAGCATTGTGCGTTCTCGTAATAAGTAATTTTAATACATAAGATTGCAAGCAAAATTCTTGAAGATGCCTTTCTCAAAATCTGTATATTTTATCTGGGCTTGGCCATTTTATTTATCTATGCATGTAGTTTGGCTTTCCGGTCACTCCTCCCTTCGGTGACATCCAAATACATGTGATCATCTCGGGGTGGTATTTCAAGGAGGGATGTGGCATGTCGTTTCCCTGGTTGGTGGTCCTATTATTTGATACAATGTATAATTTGGTACATCAATCTTATGAGTACAAATACTTGTTTATTCCCCTTTTACGTGAACATTTACTTGCATTCAAAAGATTGAAAACCTCTCCTCTTAGCTGTTCATATTTTATTTCCATTTCAATCTGCTCTTTTTCAGACCGCATTTTTTCATTTCCATTCTCTGACCCGCGTTATGTATTTTCCATCTTTAAGGTGGAACTTTGCTCTCACTCTCCGACTCTTCCTTTACGTGCACCCATCTTCCGACCATGTATTTCTACATGTCTGTAAGTGGGGAGGGGCGTTCGGGTGGCGCTCGGAGCGGCACCGGTGTCGGGAGGGGGGAGATAAAAACAATTGAGCGAAGAAATGAAAGGATAGTAAACGAGGAGGAGCGGGCAACTTTTTCTCGTGGAGGGTAAGGGAATATAAACGGAAATGAAGAGGACGGGGTGAAGGGCGACGTGCGAGATGTCGGCGCATGCGCAGGACATGTAAGGGACGCGTTAATGCCTTGCGACCGAGAGCATAGATATTGCAAGTAGTAGTGAGCCATTCATTTATACATATTTGATTTATTATCACATTATGACACCGCGGTGAACATTCTCGAATTAAAATGGCACCTGCTCTCCATAGATGTGGAAATGTTGAACATTAGAGAATGTATTTTGATGGAAATAATCAGAAAACCACAGGGAATAGCAGAGATAATAAGGAATTATGGAATTCTCAGATTATTTCAATCGTTAAGAGTGTTTTGTTATTTGTCCAAACATATCAGTAGAAAAGAATTTTTCTCGGGTTTCCCACCGGGTCAGGTTGATGAAGTGCACCGACGTTTCGAAGGCTGACTCTGCCACACACACCTGAGCCGGGAGGGAGAGTATGTATACCAGTCCTTTTTCTTGCTCTGCACTTCACCCTTAAGACGATGGCAGAGTCAGCCTTCGAAACGTCGGTGCACTTCATCAACCTGACTCGGTGGGAAACCCGAGAAAAATTCTTGAATACCATACGCCGGGAAAATCTGAGATCATTCATATCAGTAGAAAACAGCCTATCAAGTAGTGTCATCAAACCTATGAGCGTGTCCTTCGGTGCGGCATCTTATTTATCATCACTAGATAAGCGAGCCAAGAGAAGAAATTTTATACTGAAATACACTTGGGAATCAGTCACAATGCCTGCTGACGCAAATGTAATAACGCCATTTCAAGCTGCAGTTCCAAGATGATTTTAAAATCTAATTTGGTCTTTAAGATGATGACTTAGGGGCGAATCTTTACGGTGCCGTCCTCGTTTATGCCATGGATTGATTTTCGCGAGAATTTGCAATTGCCATTTAGCACCAAACCCTGCTAAAAATGCGCTTCAATTGTGTCTCACGATCGACTCCCAAGTTGTGAGTCCTATGGGTAGATCATCTTACTTTCAGCTGCAGTTACTCGTTGCGCTTTACGAGTCACAAAGGAGATACCCTTCTGCCAGTGTGACCGTTTATTCTGAGCGATTCTCTTCTTAGCACACCATTTTCTCATTCGTTCGTTTACTTGAACCATGATCCTGTTCTCGAGGAAAATAATTACTTTCAAATTGCCATAAGATGTCTTCTGTGGAGGGATAATTTGATTTAAAGTCACCTTCTTATAGCAGCGAATTAGATGACGTTTTGGATTTCCTAGGAGCCTGAGTTGTCAGCTGGTACAAGCATTTTATTATTTGGGAACATACTTAATTGAATGTTACTTTCATTCGGAAGTTAATGGATTCCCCTTCCGCGCCCAAATTCAAAAAAGAATGAACCATTATTTTTGAAGGAGTCTCTGCCACGTCACGAGCCCTTGGTTCTGGATGCAAATTTAGAGATTTTATTCAAGCGGAACGAACAATTTACATGCTGAATGTGTAAGCGGTGGCAATGCTACAATTAAAAACGTCCACATATATGCGTTACCCCGCAAGATACAGCGAGAGCGTGTGGTGACAGCTATCCATAAATAATCATCATCTCATATAAAAATATGAATATAGACTTGCTCATATTCACAAATTGACATATTCTTACGCCTGTACTTGTACGTTCTGATCTACGTAATGTATCAATAGGTTTGCTAAATAGATGGATACTTTATTCAGCAAGCAAGCCACCGCTAAGGTGTGTGGCAGGGGGTGAATACACACCAGACTAATTTTGACCAGAAATATGACCCTACCGCGGTCGGACAATGTTATTTTGATTCGTTATCGTTTGTGGTAGAAATTAAATCTTAATTCTATTTTTTCTACACTTATTCTCTCTAATTTTACTGACATCTCTCCCACCGTAGTACGACGGGACCAATAATACGTTTTGAACACCACTTCTAGAGAGTCATCATTCCAATTTGACTAAGTCATTACATTTTGCTTTTGAAATGTAAAATATTATAGTATTTGGGTTCGCTCTTGTTATGAGTGATGTGTATCGAATGAGGGAAGAATAAGGATTAGAATCGTAGCAGTAGGCTCGTAATTCGGTGCCATAAGAGTTCCGTCGGTGCAATAAATAAAGTCAAATTCCTCGGAGCATTCTAAAACTCTTGCCTGCCCTCTTCGTAAATCCACGAACTCAAAATCTAACTCCACCAATACGTTTATCCGTACTTCCTACAATTATGTACTCATTACTAAGAGTAGATATTTATTACCTTTCCGCTATTTTTTTCATTAACAAACGACGTACAAATATATATTTTATTTATAATAGAATAAGAAAACAATAAATCCTCTAAATTACAATATAGTTACACAGAAGTTCACCTCGTGATAGTAAGTTGGTTTCGATCACCTCACCCACATTCAGCAGTTGATGTCGTGCCATCCGAAGCTGAGGTATTGGTGATGTCAGGACTCGGTGTCATTGTGTATGCCCCTAGGGGCACGCCAAGGGTTCGCCGCGCCGCTAAAGAGTCACTGCATTAACAAGTCTTCAAAGTGAACCTCATCTCTCCTTCACGAAAGAGAGAAAGGTCCCCTGACCTCCGCCGAATCCCGGCCTCTCGCGTCCCAAGACCTGCCTCCCGCTTCCCCCTATGCCTCCCTGCAAAACCATTCGATGAATAATTTAGCGCCCCTCTCCAGCAGGCCCTTTGGCTCCTCCACCGAAGCCCTCTTCCCCCTCTTTCTCCCCCCCCATGTGCGTGCGTTTGCGGATGTCCTCTCCCGCTGCGCTCCGAGTGGGAAGAGGCGAGGGGGCCGTCGTCTTGTCGAACGGAAGGAAACGGCGGCGGGAGGGGCCGAGAGGAGAAGGGGGGCAGGGGTAGTGGCGTGTCGGCCTGGGTACGGGGCTCACGGCTGTTGGGGAACTAAAAACTTTGTTTTCAGTTGGAGGGAGAAATTGAATAGCAAATGCACGAGACCTTTGGAGGGCGTAGAATGGGACGATGGGAGGTGGGGCGGGCAGGCGGGGAGAGAGGGTGTGAGGCGCGTTGAGGGTGTGAGGAGAGATCTGCGAGGGACTGTCGACGGCAGAGGGGGGGGATGGGGAAGGGCGCTGGTTGCCCAGAGTGCTGCCCCCTCGTGTGTCCAAGATGAGAGATTTTGTGAGAAGGGGGAGGTGTGTTAGCGGGCGGGCCTCGTCGCAGGTGCAATCGAAAATCGGCAACGAGGATTCTTAAAGATTTGAAACGGTCGACCGAAGGAATTTATCAATTGTTGGACTCGCCAACTAAGGCCCGGACAGCATTCCCTCAAAATTAGCATACATTTTTTCTTACAAATTAGTCTCAAAATTCTCTCATCTACCAACGTGGATCTCATACCCGATACCTGTGTGGAGGCTGGAGCGAATCTCTGCATTATATCATTGATTCGTCCCTTTAAGAATCATAAACTATGAATGATACGAAGAGACTCTCCTCATTGATGCGTTATATTATTCGGAGATACTTGACAATTAAAGATGAGTTCCTTCTTCCTTCTTAAACATATGGGTTTAAGATTTATCATACCGACATGTAATTCTGAAAAAAAAATAGCATGAGGTCACTCATCACTTTGGTTACATTCATTTGCGTTATCATATTGAGTTAGTTTATTAAGCAGGAGTCTAGAAAGCTGATTTCCTTCGATGTTATCGTTATTATGAGTTGCATTGACTTAATGAAGAATAAATCATGTGTTGCCACGTATGAATCACGGTTTCTCGCTGCAGTGTCTGTGCATTATCTATACAATTCTTCTTGTGAGGAAGATTGAAGTCAACTAAAGCTATCACAACATTTGCGTGTTTCGTGGCCGAAGTGCGATACTTGCTATCAAAGGCGTGTATTGTGCCTGAATTAAAATAGGATGGCCTGAAAAATGGGCATACGAGTATTTTTTTCTGTTTATTGATCTCTAATTGTACACCAAACGCTCGCAATCTGATCATCAGAGCGCATTGCCTATAAAATGTGTTTAGGGCGGCGGTAAATTCTCCTCCGCTATCGTAACCCCTATATCGTCTACAGATGCGGTAAACTGAAGGATATATATATATATATATATATATATATATCTGGCCGGAAGATTTTGTGAGATCGGTGTTAGTTCCTATTCCAAAAAAGGCAAAGGCTTCGTCATGTGAGGATTACAGAACAATAAGTTTGAAATCCCACGCAGCTAAAGTTATTCTCAGGATCATCAACAAAAGGATAGAGAGTAAGGCAAATGACTACTTAGGGGATGATCAGTTTGGGTTCAGGAAAGGAAGAGGTACTCGTAATGCCATTGCAGTAATGAGATCACTAGTCGAGAGGAATATAGAATACAATCAGGACGTTTTTGCCTGTTTTGTAGATTTCGAAAAAGCGTTTGATAGAGTGAATTGGGAAAAATTAATGCGTGTATTGCAGAAAATAGGAATGGATTGGAGGGACAGGAGACTGATCCGCAACCTGTACATGTCTCAGACTGCTCAGGTGCGAGTGGGGAACGGAGAGTCCGGATGGGCAGTGTTAGGAAGAGGTGGCAGGGTTGCCCATTGTCACCGGTACTGTTCAACGTATGTGTGGAGGAAATGTTTAAAGGGGCATGGGAAGAACTGGAGGTAGGAATGAAAGTAGGAGGGGAATTCGTAAAATCGGTAAGGTTTGCTGATGACCAAGCATTAGTTGCTCAGTCAGCCAAGGGGTTGCAAGCATTGTTGAGTGAATTGGAGGTTCAGTGCGATAAATATCGGATGAGAATCAATATTAATAAAACAAAGGTTATGCGATTTTCCAGAAAGAAAAAGGCTAAGCTAAATATTAAAATAGGTGGGGAAAAAATAGAGCAGGTAGAACAGTTTACATATCTCGGAAGTGTTTTGGACCAATACGGTCAAAGTGGTAGGGACGTAATGAGAAGAATTGCGCTAGGCAAGGAGGCTTTCTCAAGGAGGAGGGAGTTGATGACGGGGACGTTGAGTAGGGATGTTAAGACAAGACTCGTAAAAACTCTGATATGGAGCGTAGCTATGTACGGCGCGGAAACGTGGTCGCTGAAGCAGGAGGATAGACGTAGATTGGAGGCTTTTGAAATGTGGGTGTGGAGAAGAATGGAGAAGGTGAAATGGACCGAAAGGAAAACAAATGAGGAAGTACTAGAAATAGTGGGGGTGGAGACGGGTTTGTTGAGAGAAATCCTATGGAGGCAGGAAAAATGGATGAAAGGCGTATTGAGCGGTAATGGAATGTTGAAGAGGGTAATAGAGGGGAGAATGTTGGGCAAGCGAGGTAAGGGTAGGAACAGGATAGGGATGTTGGACGGGATGAAAGGAGGAAAGAAGTACACCGAGATGAAGGGGGACCTGATATAGATTAGTTTGTTAGGTGGGGAGTCACAAAATGTTTATTTGATAGTTGTGTCCATCCAAAAACCTACCTTAACCGGTAGATTACCTAATATATATATATATATATATATATATATATATGTATGTATATGTATATATATATATATATATATATATATATATATATATATATATATATATATATATATGTATATGTATATATATATTCAAACTTGAAAATCCCGCCATACGGCGCACAAATATTCATTCAAACAGAAATAGGTATAAGGAAAAGGGGATAGGAAAACACATAAAAGGCGAACACAGGACATGTGGGGAAGACGGTTTTTGAGCAGATCCCGGATAAGGAAATATTTTTACTTCGTGATCTGCTCAAAAACCGCCTTCCCCACATGTCCTGTGTTCGTCTTTTATGTGTTTTCCTATCCCCTTTTCCTTATACCTATTTCTGTTTGAATGAATATATATATATATATATACATATATATATATATATACTACCTTGATCAAAAAGTTCCAGGAATTTATCATACCGTCGTCATCGGAATGCATTCTGATGACGACGGCCGTGCCGTCGAAACGTAAATATCTACTGTAAGTGTCCTTCTTTTATGTTTCTGTGTGTTTAATATTTATTAACCTAGTGTTTGTGTGTTTGTGCGTCGCCGGAGCGCGTCATTTTCAAGATTATATATATATATATATATATATATATATAAGTATGTGTGTGTGGGTCGCGGTGGTCTAGCGGGTAGAGCGTTGGACTGCTGACCGGAGGGTTCCGGGTTCGATTCCCGGGCAAGGCACTTTGGGCACCTGCAGCTCCACCCAAGCTAGTTGATTTTTCGGGTACCAGATCTTCCTGGGAAACCATAACCGGAACAGGGAAAGGAACTGGCCCCCTACCCTGATGTGTGAATATTCACACGCCGTCGGGCTTGGTACATGGGTGAGCTCTACCATCACCTACTAAACCTACCTTCGGGTTGATTACTGCGTTCATTCCTCGTGCCTAACACATAGTCCCCCACCTCACCCCATCTCTTCCTTCCCCTACCGTCGCATTCCCATTCCCCATCACTATCAAATGTTTCCTTGCAGGAACACGAACATGCGCGTGTGTGTCCTCTAACTCATCGTACATCCTATCGACTTCTTCCTCCTCGTGGTCGCTTGGTGGCATGTACTATATACCTGAACAATGACCAAGTTCGTCGGCTCTGCTTTAATCTCTAAGAGTAAGATTCTATCTGTTGCTTGCTCTGTGTTGACTACGCTTTATCCTACTTCTTTATCTAATATTACGGCAAACTCTCTTTGGCTCTCGTCCCCGCTGCTGCATATTATTTTATGAGTATCACTCCAGTAATCCCCGCTATCCTTCCATCTCACCTCGCATAAACCTAAAATATCTATATTACCTCTTTTCATCTCTCGCTTAATATTCCCTAATTTACCTATCCTCAACGTTATCCTGACGTTCCATGTTCCTATTCTAACTAATTTCGTCTTCTTCTACGTCTTCTTTCCTGCTGCCGTTTTTTCTTCCCCGATAAGGTTTCGTGGAATGATGACCGCGAAATCTTTGCCTCCCCCGCTGGCGGGCACTACACACGGCCCCTTGGGCCGAGTCCAGCAGTTGCCAGGACTCAATTTCTCCAGGTTGTCCATCATTATTTTCTTGGGAATAATAATTGAAGTGGTACCCGTTGCCTTCCTCAATAGTGGTTTTAACGTGACACCATCACTTAATGGCCGCCCCACTGGGGTCAGACGCCTTTGCAGCCGCCTCACTGAGGAACAGACGCTGCGTGGACTACCTTTCCTCTGGCTCCTAACCATCGACCTATCTAGCCTGGGTGACCCTGCTAGGAGCAATTATTATTACTCCTGCCAGCACAGCTCTAGGGGTCATCGTAACGCACAAGCCCTTCCGCTACGACAAGGTTGTAGTCCATGGGAGGGATACATATATGTACATATATTTACACCACCGAAAATTCGAGACTCAGTGAGTCACTCTTTTATGTGTTTATGTTTCTCTGTTGGGGTGAAGGGAAAATGAGGGGATGTGGGGAGAGGGGAGCAGATCTGATCAGCAGACATGTTTTACATCGGGGGCGATTGCAAATTGGGGAAATTTGTCAGGGCGGGGTCCCAAAGAGTTGGTGGATCTCAGAAAGTTTCTAAGATTGGCTGGTCGTCTGTAAAGGACAGAGAGGTATTGGGGCAGTAAGGATGAGGTCACGTCATTCTCGTGTAAAATAGGATAAAGTGCTTTGAGAACGGTTTTCAGTATATATATATATATATATATATATATACTACCTTGATCAACCATATATATATATATATATACTACCTTGATCAAAAAGTTCCCGGAATAACCACCGTGTGGCGCTCCCATCGTTCCGATTTGAGTTCTGTTTTTTTTGTTAAATTGGTACATCTGTTGTTGATATTCCCTTTAAATCTTAGTGTCATAACTTGACATTTGCAAAAGTTACGTAGCCAAGAGTACATCTATCTCTGTGTGTGTTGGCGATTTTTTACAATTGCAGAAATGGATTTAAATTTGCAACAACGAACTTGTATTAAATTTTGCGTAAAAAACGGATTAGGTGGCGCACGGACGTCGGAAATGTTGGAAAAGTGTTTCGGCAACGATTCTCTAAAAAAAACGGTCGTTTACCAGTGGCACGAGCGGTTCAGAAGTGGTCGTGAGTCAATCAAAGATGATGAACGCAGTGGCAGACCATCGACATCAAAAGTCGGTGAAAAAATTGATAAAGTAAAAGAAATGTTGGTCAATAACCGCAAATTAACCATCAGAGAAATAGCGGAGGACTTGAACATTGCCTATGGATCCGCCCAAGACATTGTGGTTAATGATTTGGGTTTCCGTCGTGTAGCAGCAAAGTTGGTGCCAAAAGACCTCAATTTCATGCAAAAAAGAGACCGTGTTGACGTCGCAAAAGACATGATTTGCGAGGCTGAATCCGATCCCACATTCATCAAAAGGATCATTACTGGAGACGAGACGTGGGTTTAGGAGTACGACACGCAAACCAGACATCAGGCAAGTGAATGGCGTTCACCAAATGAGCCGAGACCAAAAAAACCACGTCGTTTTCAGTCAAAAAAGAAGGCAATGCTGACGGGTTTCATGGATTACAACGGTGTAGTGCATCATGAATTTTTGCCAGAAGGCCAGACAGTAAACAAAGAGTATTATTTGGGCGTTATGAGACGTTTGCGTGAAGTAATTCCCCGAAAGAGACCAGAAATCGTCGCACAGTGCGTCGAGACCGTCGCACAGTGCTATCATTATTCGTAATTTTTTGACTAAAAAGGCAATAAATACCATCCAACAGCCACCGAATTCACCTGATTTGGCTCCCTGTGACTTCTTTCTGTTCAATCGAGTTAAAAAACCATTACGGGGAACGCGTTTTAGCAGCCGAGAGGAAGTAATGGAAAAATCGCAGGAAGCACTGTTGGACATAACGAAAACCGAATAGAAAAAATGTTTCGAGGATTAGATCAAGCGCTGGCATAAGTGTGTTGCAGTCGATGGGGATTACTTCGAAGGGGACAATATAGATTTAGATGAATAAACTTGTATTTTTAATTTTCTGAATACATTCCGGGAACTTTTTGATCAACATAGTATATATATATATATATATATATATATATATATATATATATATATATATATATATATATATATATATAATCTTGAAAATGACGCACTCCGGCGACGCACAAACACACAAACACTAGGTTAATAAATATTAAACATACAGAAACATACAAACAGACGGCCGTGCCGTCGAATCGTAAATATCTACTGTAAGTGTCCTTCTTTTATGTTTCTGTGTGTTTAATATTTATTAACCTAGTGTTTGTGTGTTTATGTATATATATATATATATATATATATATATATATATATATATATATATATATATATATATAACACTTATGTGAAAGTCTAATGGATGAGAATAATAATTTAGATGAAGTTTTTACTAGTGGAAAAAGACAAAAACATTTGTGGGTTTCTGTGTTTTGTCTTTGTCGGTGTTTTGATAGGAGTCACAAAATATTGATTTGGTATTTGTGTTCAGCCAAACCCTACCTTTAGAAGTAGATAACTTCATTATATATATATATATATATATATATATATATATATATATATATATATATATATATATATATAGGAATGGCAGAGGATAAAAGATTGTCGGAAAAATTCGGATATCTCAGGAAAATCGAAAAAGAAAGCCGACCCAATGGGTTGTGAAATACAAAGGAATATGGGAATTCGCTGAATGGTTTTAATTAATTGTAGTGAACGACAGGTTTTTTACGCCATTCCTTAAATTGGATGCAGAGGATGAGGATATTGAATGACACTTGGAGTAATATTAGATAATGTGACCGAGGAGAAAATGTTGGGTGAGCAATTCAGAGGGATGACCGAATCAAGAACGATAGACGGTATGTAGTTTCATTGATTGTGCGGTGGAGAAATATTCATTTTCATGACGTAGGTTGATCATTTTAATTAAATGTTAGGAGGAACTTAGATGTGTGCGTATTCACTTGGCGCATGAAACACCCCTAAATGGTATACTACTGTTATTAATAGCAATAGAAATACTTGTATATAGGTATTCCATGGAATAACTGCAACCCATAAATTAAGAATCAAAGCCATCTTAAATTACTTTTGAATGATGTGTTACTGGATGTGTCAGGTTTGAATATATCCTCCTACTAGTAACTCGATTTGTGGCAGGCATTAATTGCTTTGCGTAGCAATTTTAATGCTTGATTTCATGCACTTCATGGGTTCATACAGTCACACACCTGAATATCATTAAAGCATTCCTAATGATATTTCACTGCACCCCCCGAGGGTAAAATATGCGTCCACCCTCCAGCTACGATGAATAAATAGCATCATGCTAGGTTAAATCAATGCTATATTTCAATATGAATTTTTGAGCTAGGCATAAACATAATGCCTCAGCAAGTATAAGGTGCCTCAAACCAGTCAAACATCAACGTCCAAGCTTCGAGTTGATATGAACTCTCTAATTGAACCTGCTGTCATTCGAAAGGATGTCGGTTAATTACATACGTAATGTCGGTCGGTGGATTCATGCGGCAACATGCCATTTTAATCGTTAACTAAGTTAATTCTAAAAGAACAATTATTTTGTTGATATCTCCTGCAAATCACCAGTGCGGATGCACAAGGGGATTTCAATGTTACCTAACGCAAAAAATGCAATTGTGAAAAAATAGAAAGTGACCGTTAAAGGGAAAGCAAAAGGCAATAAAGTTGTGCATGTGTAAAATCATTTCACCTATTCTAGTGTTATGCACGTGCGCTTGAACACCACCACCTAGGGATCATTTTAAAATTGGCCTTTGAAGAATAGGTGACCCAACCACGAGTAATTATCTTTGCTCCCGCCAGCACAGTTCTAGGGGTCTTCGAAACGCACAAGCCCTTCTACCACGTCAAGGTTTTAGTCCATGGGAGGGATATATATATATATATATATATATATATATATATATATATATATATATATATATATATATATATATATATATATATATTCAAACTTGAAAATCCCGCCATACGGCGAACAAATATTATTTTCGCACATTTGTGATCTGCTCAAAACCGCCTTCCCCACCTTTCCTGTGTTGGTCTTTTATGTGTTTTCCTATCCCTTTTCCTTATATGTCTATTTCTATGTGCGAAAATAATATATATATATATATATATATATATATATATATATATATATATATATATATATATATATATTTAAACCATAAACACAGTAATAAACCCGAAGGTCGGTTTAGTAGGTGATGGTAGAGCTCACCCGTGTACCAAGCCCGACGGCGTGAGTGCCGACTTAAGAGTGCCTTGCCTGGGAATCGAACCCGTGACCCTCCAGTCAGTAGTCCAAAAAAAAAAATATATATATATATATAAGTTAAATATTTAATGGATTTCATTGAGGAGTATACCCCAAAAATATATTATATAAGTGCAATGGATACGTATCAAAATTTCAAAACTAAAGATAATATGCTCAACACAAATGCCTTCGGCTCCTACCGTCTTCATTAAACATGCCTCCCAACATTGTGTTCGGGTGCTTTTTTATCATTGATATGGATAGCAATGTACACACGTGTGTTTGCATGTGCGTCGAATGATGGGATGTTTCTATGAATGTGTGCACTGCTGTGTATTGGGGTTTACATGTGTGTTGGTTTTGAATGCGGTATTTCTTTTTTCCTTTTTTGGGTGGTGACCTAACACCCCCCGCCACACGCCCTTGCGGCGGCTTGCGGGGTATTATGTAGATGTACACCAGAGTCCCTCTTAAGTGCGCCTTAGCGTACACCTCCAACTTTTGGAGTGAATTTATTGAAACTGGAATCACTGGAAAAATGTGTCGAATAAATTATCAGAAAGATACTACTTATCAAAATTGAATAAATGCAATGCCATGATGGTATAGTATTTAATAATTTTTTTCAAGTCACATTTTAGTCATTAAGTGATTCCTCCGGTCTCACTGGTGACCTCCAGGTGTGATGAGTCCAATTTCCATTCATGAGACGTGAGGTGCCATTTCAGAATATTTCCATTTCCCCAATCACAGTAAATTACGCTGAATTTTCAAGTATCCTTCTCCCAATGCGTAGCTCGGGGAAGAAGAAACCCGTGTCTTTACCCTCCCAGAACCCTTCAGTTTCACGCGCCGTAAAGGACTAAGTGCGAGGTTACCATAACCATCAATATCCAAATCAAGCTTCTGCAAAATTATGATTAACTTAATTGCTTCTCAGCTTTTTTTGTAAGAATTTCCTCATAACTAATGATATTTGATTGCCTCATGGATTAATGGACTCTTCAGTTTTTTCGTGTCTCTTATTGTTATTATTTCCATGTATTCCACGCTAGGTTAGGTTTTGAATGAGAGCTACGCAATCACTGTACTTGCATGACCTACCGACTAATACAACAAGCAGTACACTCTTCAAGATTGTTTTTCCCGAGAATGGCTTCATAGCATCGATGGCCAGCAGAGAGTAATGGATAAGAAATTGAGGGTCATCCTTGGAGCGCGTGGAGGAATAACCTGGCGAGCGCTTGGATTGCCATATAGGTGCTCCAAAGTGCGAGGTCAAAACGTGCGGTCGAGGCCCGCCCGAGTGGGTCGTCAAAGAGAGCGAGCGGCGTCGGGCCGGAGGGATTCCCAGGCGCGTGGGTGGCGGATATCGAATTCCAGCGAGGTCTTCTGCCGCCCGACTCGTTTGCATGCATCGCCCCGATAGCATATTGCGGTGCGGCCGCTCCAAACACTCCCCCCGCCCCTCGCTTTCGCCGCAGGGAACACCCCGCCCCCCTCGCTCAAAAAATAAACATCGATCCTTGTCTCGCTTTCCTGCCCATCGTTCATGGCCTAATGGGCGGGAGGTATTTGTATAGTAATGCGAGTGCGTTCGATAAAGAGCAGTTCGTTTTTGCTTATTTCCACGCTTTCCTTCCGCTGCCGATTGATTTGACGAAGGGATTCATTTCGGCACAATTACCCCAAGTGAGCATTTCCCACTCTCGCCCGTCCGCCTTTCTCCGAGGTCCTTTCTTCCAGTCCTCCGGAGCCTCGCAATGTTTTCATTTGCATGTTGATGGCTGTTGTTTGTTTTGGAGTTGTCGTTTGTTCTCTGAGAATTTAGTTTCTCAGGTGTGTACCTATTTCGAGTTTTTAGGTTCAGTGTCGTCATTCGAGGCGTCGTTCTTATAATTTTCTCTTGTTTTGCACTTATTATTATATTTTATATTCCCCGATTTCTGGATGAAACGATTCTTTTCAAAACGTATTCACATCTATTTTTAAAATATTTTATTACGGCTATGATTGTTTGTAATTTGGTGAAGCAAAGGAGTATACAATTCCCGTCCCAAAAGTTGGAATACTTGTTTCCCAGGATAGACGGACGGACGGGCGGCGGTTTTTCTGACGAGAAGATCAAGGACGATAGCTTCTCTCGACCAAGAATCGACGACTCACCTCGCATGTTAGGATGTGCCAAATGATCCTCCATATTGAATTTGATTAACAGTTATTGGTAAGGAAAAAAATTACCACCTCCTTTTTGTAAATTTAAAAACTAGTTTAATTAATTAAAAGTTAACTCTCCTTACGATGGAGTCGTCTAGAATATATTTCGCGATTAAATGATTTTAAATATCGAAAAGCAATAAAACAATCCAATTAAAAATAATTATATTCTAATATATTGCTAGAAGCAGTCAAGTTTCTTCATTGCAAGATTTCAATCTGTATTTGATTTACTCAAATGTTATTATTTATTAAAATCCATGAAAAATGAATAGGTTCCGATTCAATAATCTGGAAATTTCAACTTTATCCAAATTGCGCGTGGCGTGACTGACGACAGACTGCAAAAACTGAATCTCCCGTAAAACAATTTTTGAAGTGCTTTATTTCCAACCTTTAGATGGCGTATTGTGGGCTAGGAAGCATCTAGGTGCTCTATTTCCACATGGTTACCATTAATGGCGCCGCTAGGTGTTTGGCCGGGAGTGATTTAACTCCAGGGATGCTGTGTCAAAAATTAAATTTTTACAATAATTTTTTGCTACAGTAAAAACAAACCGCTAAGCTGCTTCAAATGAAACAATGAAAGTTTTTTCGCTTCCTGCGGTGGGTGCAGCAATTCTGATCCCTTATTGTCGACAGGGGAAAATGACATCTGAAATCTAGCCATTCTTCATGTGATCTTTTTAATGCATTGGCATGATCTCTCCTACCGTATGGCAATGGGGCTGATAATACATTTGAAGCATTAACTTTCTCGAACTTATTTCGTAAAAAACCTTTGACACAGATCTTGCGTGAATACAGACTCAATTTGAAGTGGCAGAAATAATTGATCTTTGCTAAGGCTTCGCTAGTCTTTCGCCTAATAGATATTTTGTTGCCTATTAGATGAAATTGGTGACCCTTGCTCGTGGAGTCCTGTTGCCTTATAATTAATTCAATCTCAGATAAACTCTCGTTTCGCCACTCACTATCCCCCACTCTAATCTCAAAATCCTTTTTTAAGAATGAGACTTCTTAAATTTCGTAACTTGAGTGACAGGCCTTGCTAAACAGCATAACAAGCAATATTATAATTTTATTTCATTTCCATGAGGTGGGGATTTTTGACAGCTTCTCTCTCTTAAAATATATTTCTTTTTCTCTCCACTGTATCATTATCGCCTCACATTCATCCCTCTCCTTCTGTTTCTCCAGAAATCTTTTTGTCAAATGAACTGAGGCGGTCTCATATGCTGGCTCGATGGCTGGCGTCCAAATCCCCCTCCATTGGACCAAGTGGCGGGATGTCGCACGTTTCCAAGCGAAAAAATCCTTGACCGGGGTTCCGGTCAAGGCCAATGCTTTTTTCGCATTGATTCTTTGTGATGCGCAATATCGGATGATTCCGTAAAAAGTTACTGCCGCGCCACCTCCCGCAATTTCTTTGACTTTGTTGCTGGACATTTGAAGTTTCTTTGAATTGTCCGTCTTGCGTTAGTGGAATGCCAACTGATAATTGGTAGCAGTATTGCAGGCGAGCAAGAGCCTTTGAATTGGTTTTCTTATTTGTCTTCAGGAAACGCTGAATTTCTTTCAAGATATTTAATTTTGACATTTTAATGTTAATATGTGAAGGTCTAATCTTAGACCTATAACATTGAGTCAATGATACAAGTTTCATCTTCTTGTCCCCCAACGGTAAATCTTCTTTAACTTCTGGAAAGACTAATTGATTAAAACGAAAGTACATATGTATAGATGTGCTAAACTTGGATCAAGGAGATACATTTCTTTGAAATAATGTAACTTCAGTTGTAGACATCAATTTTACCGTGTTTCGTTATCGGTAGTAAATGACCTGTGCTTTAAATATCCATCTTATATATCGCTGAATCCCGGAGCATAGAACTATGATAGCGGATTACCCAATGGTTCAGGATTTTAAATCGGCGGAGGCGTTTCCCTCGCCCACGATCTCTCCTGGGTGAAACATACTTGTTTACGGAGAATATGTGGACTAAGAACCAAAAAATTAGGATTTATTACGAGTACTTGGTAAGTCCAAAAGAAATGCTATCTTTCGCTGGTTAGGCCTCTTTAAATTATGCTGCAAGTATATGGGATTCTTTTGAAGTTGGATTAAATGCCGAATTGGATCGCGTGCAGCGTAGGGAAGCTAGATTTGTAAAACGTTGTTGTGATAAACTTGGAACCGTATCCTAAATATTTGAGAAGCTAGGCTGGGAATCACTAACGGAGGGATGGTTAAATTACAGATTAAATCTCAAAATATCTAAGAGGAACAGCATCTTCTGTCCGTAGAGGAAGATGCTCTTCCCGCCGGAAATTTCGAAATACGGGTGTGTCCTTGTTTATATTTGTCTATATTTTTTTGGCCAACGCCACTCTGCTCCTTGGTTTGAATTATAAATATAACTATGTTTTTTATTAGAAGGTAATCTACCGGTTTAGGCAGGTTTCTGGATGGACACAACTATCAAATAAATATCTTGCGACTCCTAACAAAACCCCAATCCAGCAACCTACTCTACATCAGGCCCCTCTTCATCTGTGTGTACTTCCTTCCTCCCTTTACCCCGTCCAGCATCCTTATCCTGTTCCTACCCTTTCCTCGCTTGCCCAACATCCTCCCCTCTATTACAGTCTTCAACATCTCACTACCGCTCAATACGCATTTCATCCATTTTTCCTACCTCCATAGTGTTTCTCTCAACAAACCCCTCTCCTCACCCACCATCTCCAGTACTTCCTCATTTGTTTTCCTTTCGGTCCATTTCACCCTCTCTATTCTTCTCCACACCCACAATTCAAAAGCCTCCAATCTACGTCTGTCCTCCTGCTTCAGCGACCACGTTTCCGCGTCGTACATAGGTACGCTCCATATAAATAAATAAATATGTATACATAAAGGCCGAAATAATTTCGAGGGTCGGGGTAGGTCAGAGGTAGCGTGTCTGCCTGTGGATCCATCATTTCGATTCCCGTGACTGTGACGTGAAAATGTTTCAGCTTGGAAAAACTTTGTTAATCGGTTTTCGGAACGGAATAACATCATCATTTCTATATATATATATGTATGTATATATATACACAATATATATATATATACAATATATATATATACACAATATATATATATATATATATATATATATATATATACATACAATTTGTACGGTACAATAGAACAAAAAATAGAATAGATTATATTACACACTGAAATGTGACTCTCCTTTGACGTGTTTTGTATTTATATTTTTGTGTTCTTTTGTTCCTATCAAATGTTACATTGCTGTCGTGTTTCTACATACTTATATGTACGTGTACATACATGTACATTTGCACATACACATAAGCATACAAATGTACGTCATTACCTTGGGACAAAAACTCATATCAAATGTGTTGTTCGACATGGCATGATCGTAAATGTACATTCTCATATCTTCGATTAAAGTAAAGGCTTGCGTTAATGAGGGAATAAATAGATAAAATTTAGGGAACAATACGAAAGGAGCTTGCGGAAGAGAAGTCGAATGGGAAACAGAGTGAACGTGCGAACGCGAATGCTATTCCCTTAATTTTCAAACGCAAAGGAAAAAAGCAAATTGGGGTGGATGTTGAATAAAAAATATCGACAAAAAAATGTTCGCCCGCTGTTATTGTTTTTTTATTAGCTCGGCTTTCGCGAGGAAAACAATTTGCCGTTATTGAAAGGGGTGGAAAAAGGGGTTAAGGGTGGCTTGCGGGGGGCGGGTGCCGCGGGGGTGGGAAAGAGGAAATGCTTCGGAGAAACCTTTCCTCCCTTCCTTTTGGGCACCAAGGTCAACAAGAAGACAGGTTCACGGGTCTCGTGTGGTGCTGCGATGCCTGGTGGTCGGGTCGAGTCGTGAGTGGGTGTGGGCAAAGTCTATGTGGTTGAGTGAAAAAATGAACTCTGGAGTGGTCAACGGGAGGTGAAGGGGAAGCGAACCAAACACCTGCAACCCCTCGCATCCATATAGTCTCTCTTTTTTGTTAAATGGACTATATTCTTGGTACGTTCTCCATTGTTTCCTTCGATTGATCGATAGTGAAAACTCCACTTTTTCCTCTCGGTGACTCCTTGTTGACCTAGACACGGATTACCACGTGAGTGGTCAGGTCAGTCTTTATCTAACGATATTTTTTGCAATTCAAAATCTCTATAATCACTATATTTCTCCCCACCCCTTATACGTATAGTGCATTGCGGCAACCCCGCATTCACTCTCCTCTCCCTCATATAAATACTCAAGCAAACCTAACATATCTCTATCACAATTTTCTTTAAATGTTTTCTAGCCTCCCTGTGGTCATCCTGGTCTTCACATTCCACCGTTCTGAGCGTTGATATCGTTGCTTACTCCTTCTGGGTCTTCTCTTCCTCTTCTTTTTGCTCAGTTTTGCGAATATTTAGTTTGGGAATGACCGCGCAAGACTTTCCCCACGCCCTGATGCGCTGAAGTTCCGTGATTGTCAGGATTACTTTTCTCTTTATCACCGGTAATCATTTGAGAGGTAGTCGATTTGGTATCTTGTTACACTTCTCAGTAATGTTATTGATGAAACACCGCCATTTATTAGGCTTCCCCATACTGGCCAGATGCACATACAACCAATCTCCTTACTGAGGAATAGATGACGTGCAGCCTGCGACTTCCTTGTGCATCGGTCACGAGAGCGCGCATCCAAATCAATCAATTCAGTCCATCGACGAAAGCTAATGAAATGAGTTCATTTTTATGGTAATTTTTGAATATCATATTATGTTTAATTAAGAAACAAAGTAAAAACGACCGTCCTTATTATTATTCAATAGTGGGATCGGCTCTTTTCAATTTTACCAATTTCAATTTTCAATATTCTCCTCATTAGTGCTATAAATTTTAAATCTCCCTTCAAGTTCTTTGACCGCGAAGGTCAAAGATTTACGACGCATATTTAATTATTTTTTTGCCTTTTTAAATAAAGACAAAATGTCTCATTTTAGTTTTGGAAATGAAGCTACTCATGAATATAAAGAATGTGGAATAATAGATGCTGGTACTATATCCCGAGGAGGTTCTCTACGAAACCTAATAGGGAAGACGTATTCAATTCGGCTAGGAATAGTAACTCGAGGGTTGGATGGGAATGATGTAGAAACAAAAAAGAGAGATAAGGCGCGTTGGAAACGAAGAAGAGTCTAGAGAGATCGGAGGGGGGCGGCGAAGGCTGCGAGGGAAGAGAGCGAAAGGGATCTGCCCCTTGGGGAACACCTGGAGTAGCATCCGGCGCCCCACCCAATTCCCATAACTACCTCTGGGCCTGCGACCACGGACTAACCGGCGCTCAATTCCAAACCTCCAATTCCTCCATCCTCTTTAACTCTGCCCTTCCGGCCCTCGTTTGGCACGCGGCCCTCCCCCCCATTCTCACCCCTGAACCCCACCAGTTCACTCTCCTCGCACCACTGCCTCCGTCGACTCCCGAGGACGAACCCCCCCTCCCCGTGTTTCCCCTGACTCTCCCCCTGTCGTTTCCTTTTTCAACCGCGCCCTCTCTCGTTGGGCCCAGCCGTATTCCTTCCTTCCTTCGGGCTCTCCCCGGCATCGTCTTTCTCACTTACCGCTGAATGATTTCGTAGTCTCCCGTCTCGTTTTCTATCTAGGGTGTCATCTTCTCCGTTTCTGACTATTTGTTCTTCATGTGAAGGCGCTCATGAAAACTTCCCAGGCAGTAGTGAAGAATCTCTTGCATCTAATCTTAATAATATGAATTTAATCCGTGACACTTTGAAGTGGGAGGTAACAAGATATTTTGATGATTATTTTGGTAGATACTTTTAAGTGAAAAATTTTTCATTGGGGACATTCATCGTTCAATTAAATTGAGATGTACTCGTGCAACAACGAATGATAGCACTGAAAGCTGCTAAGAAGCTCTCTGAAGATCAGGATAATAAGAAGAGTGATCCGAGTGATAGAAGTCCAATGGGCCGTGAGTGATTTTGTAAAATATAATGACTTAAAATTGAATATATATTGTATAATGGGAAAAGGACAGGGAAACCATGGATCACGGATGAAATGTTTACAAAGATAGATGAGAGAAGAAGATGGAAGATCTAAACGTAGTGTTAGGCAAATGGAAGTACAAAAAGTAAAATAACAATTTCAGACGGATAACGAACAATGGTAGCTTGGTGGAAGACGGGGAAGTTGAGAAGATATTGAAAGTTACCAGAGGCAGAGTGAAATTGGTAAGTTTAAGAAATTTATTGGATGGTTAAAACACTATCGGAAAGTAA
This sequence comes from Hetaerina titia, assembly GCA_037158775.1. NCBI lineage: Eukaryota > Metazoa > Arthropoda > Insecta > Odonata > Calopterygidae > Hetaerina > Hetaerina titia. The sequence goes on from CM073775.1 coordinate 103,234,971, forward strand.
GAATTGAAAATATGTGTTAATTGCTAGAAATAATTCGGATAAGATAATAGTTGACCCAGAAAATATCCAAGAGAGATGAAAGGAATATATAGAAAAACTGAATGGTAAAGAACTTAGGCCAACAATGTTAAACATAGAAAAGGAACATGAGGTAGAAGAAGATAGCTTAGGTCCAGGCATACTCGACGATAAGATAGAAAGGGCATTAGGGGAGATGAAACCAAATAAGGCAGTGGGGCTAGACAATATTCCTGTGGAACTGTTGACATGTTTAGGAAAGTGTGGGAAGAAGACTCTGTGGACTGATTCGTAGTATCTATGAAGAAGGAATCTGGCCGGAAGATTTTGTGAGATCGGTGTTAGTTCCTATTCCGAAAACGGCAAAGGCTATATCATGTGAGGATTACAGAAAAATAAACTTGATATCCCACGCAGCTAAAGTTATTCTCAGGATCATCAACAAAAGGAGAGAGAGTAAGCCAAATGATTACTTAGGGGATGATCAGTTTGGGTTCAGGAAAGGAAGAGGTACGCGTGATGCCATTGCAGTAATGAGATCACTAGTCGAGAGGAATATAGAATACAATCAGGACGTATTTGTCTGTTTCGTATATTTCGAAAAAGCGTTTGATAGAGTGAATTGGGAAAAATTAATGCGTGTATTGCAGAAAATAGGAATGGATTGGAGGGAAAGGAGACTGATCCGCAACTGTACATGTCTCAGACTGCTCAGGTGCGAGTGGGGAACAGAGAGTCCGGATGGGCAGCGTAAGGAAGAGGTGTAAGGCAGGGTTGCCCATTGTCACCGGTGCTGTTCAACGTATATGTGGAGGAAATGTTTAAAGAGGCAGGGGAAGAACTGAAGGTAGGAATGAAAGTCGGAGGGGAATTCGTAAAATCGGTTAGGTTTGCTGATGATCAAGCATTAGTTGCTCAGTCAGCCAAGGAGTTGCAAGCATTGCTGAGTGAATTGGAGGTTAGCGCGATAAATATGGGATGAATATCAATATTAATAAAACAAAGGTTATGTGATTTTCCAGAAGAAAAAGGCTAAGCTAAATTTTTAAGTAGGAGGGGAAAAAATAGAGCAGGTAGAACAATGTTCGTATCTCGGAAGTGTTTTGGACCAATACGGTCAAAGTGGTAGGGACGTAAGGAGAAGAATTGCGCTAGGCAAAGAGTCTTTCACAAGGAGGAGGGAGCCGATGACGGGGACGTTGCGTTGGGAGGAAAGAAAAGGCGTTAAGAAAAGACTCGTAAAAACTTTGATATGGATCGTAGCTATGCTACATGAGGGGAGCCGCTCATACAACTCTATATACAACTAATATGGAGCGTAGCTATGTACGGCACGGAAACGTGGTCACTGAAGCAAGAGGATAAACGGAGATTGGAGACTTTTGAAAGGTGGGTGTCGAGAAGAATGGAGGTGAAATGGACCAAAAGGAAAACAAATGAGGAATTACTGGAGATGGTGGGTGAGGAGAGGGGTTTGTTGAGAGAAACACTATGGAGGCAGGAAAAATGGATGAAATGCATATTGAGCGGTAGTGAGATGTTGAAGACTGTAATAGAGGGGAGGATGTTGGGCAATCGAGGAAAGGGCAGGAACAGGATAGGGATGTTGGACGGAATGAAGGGAGGAAGGAAGCGCACAGAGATGAAGATGAACCTGATGGAGATTAGGTTCCTCGATTGTGTTTTTTTTGGAGTCGTAAGTTATTTATGTGATATTTGATAATTGTGCCCATCCAAAAACCTACCTTCACCGGTAGGTGACCTTATGATAATAATATACATATATTTATCAACATCCATATATATTTGTGTGCGCTTGGGTTGCCGTAATCTAAGGGTAGATCGTTGGACCACTGCCTGGAGGGCACGGGTTTGATTCCCGGGAAAGCCTCTCTGGGCGCCCTCAGTTCCACCCAGGCTATGTGATTTTTCGGGTACTAGATCTTTCTTAGAAGCCATATTCCGTAAAGGGAAAGCAACTGACTTCCCTACCCTGATAATGTGTGAATTGCACACCCAGTTTAGGGTGAAGTATTGGGTGAACACTATCATCGGCCACTCTTCCGACCTTCGGGTTGATTTCTGTGTTTATGATTAAAAATATGTTAACCATACAGATCCTTGAGTTGACCACGGGATCTGAGACACAAAGCTAGACTCAGTTCTTCCTTTAGACCTGTCCATCGCGACGAAGGGAGAAACCTTGACACAAAGCTACAATATGAGTTGATTGTTCTTTTGTCACAGGTGTGTAGCAATGGATCCATGTTTCATCAATTGTTATGAAACAGCGCAAAAATTCTGCTTTGTTGCTGTGAAACGTTGCTAAACACTCAGTTGAAACATCATCACGACACTGGTTTTGCTTGAGTGTGAGAAAACGCTTCACCCATCTTGCACACAGCTTTCTCATGTTCAATTTTTCAGTTAATATGCGATGTATTGCACTTTTTGAAATTCCAACTATATCTAAATGCCTACGACTTTGCTCGCGCACTTTCAGTCGACGATCATCCAGTATCACTGTGGACATTCTTCACCGTTTCTGGAGTTGTCACCTCATTTGGTCAACCAGTAAGATGCTCGTCTTGACAGCTCGTACGGCTTTGTTTAAACTCTGCTACCCAATATTTTACTGTTGTAAACGACAGGGCAGACTCACCCGGAGTAGAATCCAGTTCAGCTATTATATTGATTGGGCTCAGACCTTTCAAATAAAAGTATTGTATCACATAACGATGACCAATGTTCTCCATTTTCACAAATTCACTGAAAACGTTCACTATTGATGGCTGCCAAACAAATACTAAACAACGTGGCGTCTTCAAACTTGAAACATACGCCTTATAGACTGCGTGATTTCCTACACTATGATGTTTTTCAAACAACTCCGGCTATATCTAGGCCAGACCGGGTACTTATGGGACCAACAGCGTATTCAATAAACGGCCATTGAAAAGAAAATGAAGAGGAAAGGCATAAAATATCATGGATATATACTTATTCGGGTTAAATAAGGAGCGAAAAGATTTGAAAGACAGATTGAAAGGAGATTGAAAAATGTTCACATCAACTGGAACGAATCGTGCATACTTACAAACATGCATGAATCGAGGACATTTCCTTCGTTAAAATTAGAAATAAATGGTTTCAATTCTGAATGGTATTGAAAACTGAACGATTACTTCTATATACTGCCGCCCATTACAATAAAAAACTTGCAAATGGAAAAATATCTGCACGAAGAAAGTCATGTCAACACGTAATGTGGCATCAAAAGTTATAAAGAATGATTTGATCTCTGAAAATAAAAGTTAACCTTGCACAGTCACCTCATTTTATACATTTTGATATCCACACCTCTGACATCCATTTACTTTATCTTAGCATTAGACATTTATTTCAACAATCTGTACTCATTGAGTGAACCCAACGTAAATCTGTCTGGATTATAAGTTTTTTCCCAGATGGAAAAGAGAGAAATACCCTTTCATGAGAAATATTATATTTGCTTTCAAAGGAAAATGCTGGTCGATCGCGACCAGAGGAATTATATAGTGGAAAAAAAGAAAGGGAACTAGTGATTCAGGAGCTTTGGAGTCGAAGGGAAGGAAGTTGGCCAGGGAGAAAGGGAGGTAGGGAAGGAGGCGAAAGAGGGAAAGGGGCAGGGAGAGGAAATTTTGGACCGTGAAGGCCGGGAAGGAGGGGCATTGATTAGATAGGGCAAAGAATTTCAAGGGAAGCGGTTATACAAACGAAATGACGGAAATGGGGATGACTGAAGCAACCAGGAAAAGGGGTGTAGCGGCATGGAAACGGAGTTAAAACAAGAGCGGTGCGGAAAAAACGGTATTATGAACTTGGGACGGGAAGGAATTCAAATTGGACGCGGATGAATTGGAGCGTGGAGTGGGGTTGGGAGGGGCGAAGGTAGGGGCGAGGTGGCGTGGAAGGAGGTGTGGAAGAGCCCCGAGGAAGGAAGTGGAGGGAGGCTTTGTTTGGAGATAGTGGCGGCGGGAAAGGAGCATTAAAAAATAGGAATCATCCCTCGTGCTGTGAAATATGCGTCTTTCGACTATAGCTAAGCTATTATCGCTTGTGTAAATCATGCCGTGTCGCGCAGTTATTTAATTTAGAACTTCCTAGTGGATGTCCTAGGCTGAGGTTTAGAAACCAGCCGGAGTACCCTTGTAGAAATCCATTTTTATATGGGGGTCTCTTTTTTGTGGCGAAATGTATAAACCGATTGTTGTGAGATGACATCCCTCTTTGTCGATTCAATTACCAGTTTGAGCAGAATATATTTTTTTGTAAATATACAGTGCTAAAAATCACATTGGAGCTCATATTTTGAATCTTTTCTAGGTATATAAATTCAATAAAAATACTTTATTTGCATTGCATTTTGAGAATTTTAAATTCGTGATAAAATTACTTTGGGCCATAAATAGAATGAACAAGGAAGCATTATTTGTATACACTGGCACATTTGTGAGCATATATGTTCACGATAGAGAGTGCTAATTGATGGGTGCCTTAGGCAAGTATCATTACAGTTTAATATACTAAATATTTCATGTAAACGGAATATAAAAATAGTGTTTATGAATGACGTAGACTCTAAGAGATCCAAGTTGAACAGAGAGTACACCGTGGAAATCCAAGAATTAAAAGCAAGAGCAGCCACTATGACGAACTAAAGGAAATTAGGGAACCAAATAATAGGAGCAATATGAAGCCATCGACATGCGTTTTGAAAACTACCACTGAGAAACCCGAGGGAACACATAGCCTCGCGAATGTTGGTACTTTATGGATGAATCTTTGAGAATTCGATGGATTTATGCACAAATGACTAAAATGAATCCATCGAATGGTGTGAGGAAGTTTCTTAAGGGGCCCGTCGAAAAACAATCGTATTCAGATGGAACTAATGGGCGACGCGAGGTGACATTCCGCCTGGAAGCACGCCTGTAAAAAATGATACACGCCCAATATCATTTGCAAGTGAACATGATTCCATCCTTTGACAACATCGAGCGAAAAAAGGCTTTCAAGTAGTCGAAGGATTTTGGAATGGAGTACAGTTTCGTAATGGTTTTTGTCTACTTACTAAGAATGAAATCGCCAGAAATATGATGCAGAGGCGAATAAAAATGGAAACTTAAATAAATGTAGGTATTAAATATGAGTCTTACCATTGCACTTTAGTTTTTATGTGAAAGATACTGTGTATAGGAGTTAAGGGCCGCGTTGAGACGTTTCCGAAAGAGAAAAACGACCCGAATTGTCTTTTCCATTAATATCTGTTTTTTTGTCGTCCCACCAAATATTAGGTATATTTGGGGAGGCTTCTCAAAGCAGAAAATCTTGTTTTGTGAAATTCTTACCTCTTAATTTCTTCACCCTCTCATAAAGTACAAAAGTTGTGTTCCCTCCGGTTCTCATCCCAGCTGCCATTCTCTCCTTCATCGCTGTCTTCGGCAACCTCTCGGCGTCCTGTCCGTCCAGTTTTTCTGCTGTCTCTCAAATTCACCGATCGGCCACCTCACCTTCCCCAACATAAGTCGAACTTTGCCTTCAGGCTTCCCCTCCCTCTGACTCGTTGCCTCCATCCTTCGCCATGCTCGAATCTCCAATTATCCGCAACCGTCCTCTTGCCCCGAAGATGTGATTTCCAAACCGTGAAGCGCCGTACTCCATTTAGGTCCATGAGATGTTAGGTAGATGAGGCACCTCGATAGCCAAGATTTATTAATTAATAACCAACACGGCTTCCGTAAGGGTAGATCCTGCGAAACTCAACTCGCACTTTTTGTACATGATGTATTAAACTCCGGTGAAAGTAATATTCCAGTTGATGCGATATTCCTAGATTTTAAGAAAGCTTTCGATAAAGTCCCTCATTGCAAATTACTGGCGAAATTGGAAACCTATGGAATACACGAAAGTATTATTAACTGGATTAAACAATTTTTAAGTGATCGTGTCCAAACAGTCGTCCTGGACGGTGTATCATCCGATACTGTCAAGGTCACGTCGGGGGTACCACAAGGAAGTGTCATAGGCCCCCTCCTTTTCCTTATTTACATAAATGACCTCAGTACCGTAGTTAATAGCAAGCTCCGTCTTTTCGCCGATGATGCAGTAATTTATGGGGACATCCGAAGTCACGAAGACAGAGTCGTGTTAGCCAACGACCTAGATGCAATTCAAAATTGGTGCGATACATGGCAATTGGAATTGAATTTTAAAAAATGCGTAGTAATACATTTTTGGGAAAAGAGTAATTCCCTCCCTTATAGTTACAAAGTGAAACAAACCAATATCGAGAGGGTAGATTCCTTTAAATACTTGGGTGTAACAATTACTCACGATCTGTCCTGGGGAAAACACATACGAGAAATATGCGGTCGTGCTAATAAAAAATTGGGATTTGTGAAAAGAGTGCTAGGTAAATGCGACGAAAAGGTGAAAGAACGATGTTTCCTTGCCTTGGTCAGGCCCCACTTAGAGTATGCTGCCAGTATATGGGATCCTCATAACATAAATTTGGTTTCGGAATTAGATCGAGTTCAGCGGAGGGGGGCTAGATTTGTCAAACATTGTTATGACCAACTCAGCAGCGTATCCACTTTGCTAGACAATTTAGGTTGGGATTCTCTTACACAGCGGCGTTTCCAATATAGATTAAACTTATTAAAAACATTTAAAGATGGGCCCTTTTCCGATGACATCAAGGATATAATACGAACCCCAACGTATTACGGTCGAAGGGATCACGAATATAAGACTAGAGAGATAGACTGCAAGACTGACAGGTTTAAAATGTCTTTTTTCCAAGAACGATAAGGGAACAGAATGCTCGTAGTCGAAATTCCCCAGGACTTCGTTCATTACAATAAGTATTAACGTACAGGTTAGGGACTTCGCGAGGATGTGTATACATGTGTGTATGTATGTATGTATATATATGTATGTGTGTATATATATATATGTATATATATTTTTTTTCCTACAGGTTCCCCCCACCTTTCCTCACCTAACTCCCAACCCCCTCAACCCTTACCCTTCCCTCATGGTGCTACACCCCCTGCCACACACCTTTTTGGTGGCTCGCAGGGTACTTATGTAGATGTAGATGTAGGTCATTGGCGACCTTGACGTCATCAATCCCCTTGTATTACAAATGCTCCATCCACCTGCAAAATTTCTCTATTAGTGCTCAACGTCCTTGTTTTTCAATTTCAGCCGCGATGTAAGGGCGATTTGGCGATATCCGTATTCAATTACTTCCGTGCCCATTCGTAAAACAATTTTTACTTTTCCACCAAATACAAATGCGTGTTCTCCATGCGTTTAGGTCTCAGAGCCTCTTTTTCGACGCTTATCTTTTTAAGGATCAATCCTCGAGTCTGAAAGAGCTGAATCTCCCACATGCGTACATTTCGGCGAGGACCGGGGAGTTCGCTCAACTCGGGATGGTACCTCTGCTAATATCTCTCGGGCATAATGACCAAACCACGGCAGAACAACTCCTCAATTGGCACTGCTAAGGACCCGTCGCAATTTCCCTTCCACCCTACTTCGTATCACCTCAGTTTTTTTGATTAGGGAAATGACCGTAGCAATCGAAATTTACATTTTCCTCGGCTGTGCTAATTGGCTTCGGTAAGCAATGCCACAATTTGTCCAATAAATTCCCTCATTCATTCGTTCGAAGATATTTTGTTTTTGTCAATTATTTGTCGTGGAACTAAATGGTGGAATGACGGCGTTTTTTCCATGATAAAAAAATTAAATATTACCGCCCGTGGGAATCTCCTAATTTTGACCAGTATATGTTTTCTTTATAATGAGAAATATTTTCTTCTCGTTTTAAATTTGAATATTTTATTCAGCAATCATTAAAATCAAAATTGGGCTGATTGAAGTCTACTTTTCTCCCTGATTCAGTTCTCATTTAATTCTTAAGCCTTAAATTCTTTCCTTCCCCTCTCTTCATTGTTTCTGTGCCCTTATCATTGTGGTTTTGTCATAAACCATGCCATTTTAATTTTTCACTTTTAAGGCCATAGTGGTGCATCCACCCTAGTGTACTTTCTGAAAGTGTGAGCAAACGAATCAGTCCCTTGAATATTTTTCCATATTACCATTCATTCAATTCCATAGCGTCGTCGTCATCGGATTGCGTTAATTCTCTGAGTACCTTAAGGATAATATTCATCCTTTTCTTTTATATTTTCAGTCCATAAACTGATTTACTATTGTCCCAAATACTTCACCCGACGGATAACGTAATATCAGGAGACGATCTACATAATACCCCGCAATCCGCCACAAGGGCGTATGGTGTTAGGTCACCAGTCATGCATGAACAATCCCAATCATGTTACCTCTACACAAATATTAGTTTAATAATGCACTCGATAAATTTTAACCACACAAAAGAAAGTACTTAGGTGCAACAATATTGAAAAACAGGGTATGCATAATCAAATCATTATGTAGAACTATTAGTAAGATGGGTTTATAAAATAAAAAGAATAATATTCAGGACATCGTCAAATAAATACACACCCGATTCTAATTATCCCCTACGCGATTGCTGTCATATCCATTTTGATCTCTAATGGCAAGAGGAGAAAACGGCATAAGTATACATAGGTATAAGGGCATAGAGCTGATACAGTTTCACAGGCAAATGTTGAGTGACGCGCAGGATGGGTCGAAGGGCGTCTCGGCTCGCCTTGTCGTCTGGCTTTCCCGAGCGAGCCTTTCACGTCAGTCGCGAGGCTATTGACGCCGGTGATGAGAAGGCGTCAGTGGCGATTACTCCCACTGCGTATTTATAAATTTTTCCCGAGTGTTATATGTATCGGATACTATTGTCAGGATTCTCTGCGGTCAGCATTTTTTCGTAATTCGTGAAGAACATGACGTCTGATTCTCCTTTGTAAATGAGAACTTGTGATTCACATCATGGCGTTGTGCAGTCAATTATTCCCCAAACTGCTTATTAATTACAGTTTTCAATGGTGAGGCGTACAAAAACTCATATAATTTCCCTCCTAACTCGTTTCTGCGAAAAACACTCTTTAAAGAAACTACATTGTTGGTTTATCATAATAGTTTGGCGATTTCCTTTCTAAATAACTTTTGGTCCTTGCCGGTTTATTTTTTACCATTGTGACCTGACTCGCAAACCCTTGAATACTGGGCGGAAACGGTTTACCAGCTAAAAGTGCATTCCAAATATGATCTCAAATATATCCATGGGAACTATGAACGGTTCACTTGCCTCCCCATGGCCTTCGCTAGTCATGTCTACCAAGATGGGCCATCTTGTTTGGTCCGTCGAGTGGAAGTTGTGTAGGACCCACCGGGTGTGCTTCATTCACTGCGTAATCTGCTGTGAATTGGAGCGTGCCTCGAGACTCTCAAAAAGTGTCGAATGCCACCCTCGAGGTTATATCGAGAAAAGGCTTTAATCAGATGCATAAAATGCTTTTGCATAGATTTTTTTCCCACTTCGCTTCAAATTTATTAATTAAATGCAGTGTTCGAGAATTTTCCGACCCGCAGATGATGTGGAGACATGGCAGTGAAGTGGGTAGATCACAACGGCATAGATCCGAGGGCCAGGGTTCAATGCCAGGTAACACCTCTCAGTGCTTTCAGTATCAGCCAAGCTGTAAAATTTTTTGAGAACCCAATTTTGCTTTTAAATGCCCAAGTGCCGCAGGGAATTGGTCTGGCCCCCGTTGTTACCTTGATGAGTGAATTTAAACACTCCAAGGGGCTTAATAGTAAGTGGGATCTAACTTCAGCTATCAAATCAACGTTAGGGTTGATTAATGCGGTTATTAATCAATTTATCTGTTGAACAACGCTCGAAATAGCTAAAGCGCTCTCCAGGTGAACAATAAATCCATCAAACAAAGTGCTGATTTTGATATTCATACGTTAAGGTATATCGATTGGTTTTATCGACCGAATCGAGTTGTGCAGTAATTTTAAATCGGTGTGAAACAAGGTTTATTTAATCAGTCTTCTTTTACCATCGTCAGTCTGATATTTAAATAGCAATCATTGAAGTAAATAATAGTAAAGAGCTACGCGAAGGCATAGAGGCATGTGAAAGTAAATCATAATAAATGGAAACTATTTTTGTGTGCCGAATAACTTGTTATTGAGTTGTAACTTGGTATTGAGCCTGTATCGTTATAGAGGGGTCGAGACTAAAATAAATACTGCATTTAAAATGTCTAGTAAGCCAGGAAAGTTCAAGGTTTAATACTCGTCAAACAAGTGATGTTCAATAATCGTTGTTTTTTTTGTATTGGAAAGCGAATGTGTACTACTCTTTTTGTGAAGGGAAAGTACTTCTTCTTCGTGAGTTAATTTTTTCTTGCTGGGCATTATTTTTCATCACCCAGCTTTACACTTTTATTTTATTTTATCATCTGATACAATGAACCACGTTTAATATAATTTTCAGTGTAACGAAGGAAAAGATTCTCGAATGCTGAACGCTGAGAGCCAGAGGGTGAAATTCGAGCGCGTATGAAGGGAAGTGAGGGGATTCTGGGAAAAAGCAAAGAGGGGAGGAAGGTTTTCGGCCCTCCGCCGGAGGGAATGTTGTGGCGGGGAGGTGCGAGGGGGGCGGAGACGGAGCGGGAGTCGGTAAGCGGCATTACGGCACCTGGGATGAGTAATGGCAGCTCGAGGCATTAGCTTTCAAGGCCGTAGGTTCCTCAGCCGGGGCGAGATGCAACCTCAGACCCTCGTCGACGATCTACGTCTGCGGTTCATGCCAATCGACATCGGTTCCAAGACAGACCATGGCGAAAACAGTAAATAGTTTCTTTTCCCACGAAAAGGCGCGCTGAATTGAGTTGCTGGCAAGTTGGATGTTTCAGTGTGTCCTCTCTGAGAGCAAGGATGATTTCTCTCTCTCGTTGAAAACTTGGTGCATTTTTTAAATTTTGATTTAATTTTTCTTCCTCAATCTACCTTACCAGAAAGCTTATGCAGTGGATAAAATTAGCAGTCGCTAACAACTATCTTTTGCGCTAACATGCATGTATGTGTGTACGTCAGTGTGGATTTCCCCTGTGATAACCACATCTTTGAAACGTCGTTTGTAGGGATTTAAGATGGATGAATTTTTCTATTTCCCTCATGCCTTGAAAGAAATCCCTCACCCTCGTCCATCACCATTTCCACCTGGTGCTTGCAACCCCTGCGGCACACATTGTGGAGGTGGAGCGCGGGGTATAAGTGTAGATGTTGTTCTTCCTTTTCTAAGTCTTAATTGTTATTTACATAATTACTCTTCCGGTTTTCTCTTTATTTTTCCATATGCTACCCTTGCCACACTTTCTCCCACATTTTTTCTCCTTTATTATTTGATCTCCGGACAAATCCAACCTCATAGATGAACATGACATATTCTGGTGTCTGTATATCCGCGTCAAAACTTATAAACTAATTTTCTACTTGTGTCTAGAATATCTTGTCAATACCTGGTTACTTATTTACTCGTTCATCCTCTACGGTGGCACCAATTTCGGACCTCTAAATGCAATTTTCCCGCCCATCTTCTCTCCCATTTCAGTGTTCTACGGATGCCGTGTCACTCTGCAAATACTATTTTCTTCTATACCTTTGATCTTCAAAAGTAATATCAAACATCTACTTTTTATTGGATGAGATTATTTATTCGTAAGGTTTTTTTTATCCCTTATGCTTCTGCTCTTCTTGGCCCTTCACTGATTTCGTTTCTTGCAAATCTATCTCCAGTCCACCAATTCTTATCTATGCTCAAGCCGACATCCGATCCGCTAAAGTTCGATACTTCCGTGATTCCTTTTCTCTTGGTCGTCAGGAGACACTCCATCACGAGAGAGATACATTATTGTGACGACTCTCCTCCTTCCTCCACGCTTTCGGTCGTCTTTCGTGAGGAGGGAGGCTTTCAGTTGGACGAGGGCACCACTTTGAATCGCCGCATTGACCTGGACCCGCTGAGGCGGAATGCCACGAAAACCGCTCGGGATGACATCGCCGCGGACACCACGCCACCGTTCGTGGGGAGGCTCGCGTTCCGTCCCGGCCCACGGCCGATGAACCGGGTGCGGCCCCGCGGCCCGGAGCGGAGGGCACGAGGCACGGGGACGCGTCGTGGGGTCCGACCCCACGCTCTCTCCGCCATTAGCCCAAACGTCATCCGGCGGGGAGGAAGGAGGAGAGAGGGGCAGGAGAGGAGAAAAGAGGGCCCCAAGGGGGTTGGGGGCAGAGGGGGGGCCGCGAGGGCAGGGGAGCGAGCGCGAGATGGAGTGAATTTTGCAGGGAGCTGGTGCGTCGAGGGAGATGAGGCTAGGGGCGTGCAGAAACGGGTGGGATGGGCAAAGGGTTGAGCGAGAATCTTCTCCTGCGGGGGGGAGGCAAGAGGGGGATGGAGGGAGGGAATTCTGAATAATGAACAAGCTCCGGTTTGGGGTCACGACTCTGCTCGGTTATGGAGAGAGGGGGAGTTGGGGTGAGTGCACTAGACGAGGGTGCGAGGAAGGGAGGGCAAAGGGGGGTAAAAGCAGTGGGGGGACACGGAAGGCAGGGAGGGGGGGCGAGGCGGTCGGTCAGGAGTGAGGCACTTTTCCGCGAGGGAAGAGTTGCGCCTGGCGTGAGGAGGTCGGCGTGTTTTCGGGGGAGCGAGGCGACGTGCATACAGCATGGCGGGGGGGGGGGGGCGACGACTGAAAGTTCGGGTGTCAGGGGTGGAAGATGAGGTAAGAACGTGCGAATGGTTTGGGCGCTTCAATTGAGAGAGGAGTGCGTCTGTGGGATGATGAGGAGCCGGAAGAGGGATTGGCGCAGAGGGCGGCGAGCGGGAAACAAGGTGGATGCTGGGAAGGGCGAACGACTTAATTTGGGTGAAATTTCAACAACACAACTGCCTCCCCTGCCCTCCGGCCCTTTAGGTAGAGGTGCATCGGAGAAAAAAGCGGTGGCGGGGAGGAGGTGGATGGGACGGAAAGGAGGGGGTGGACCAACGGGAGAGGCCCTTCTCCAGGGCCCCGCGTTGACGCCGTCCAACGGTTTTCCGAGACGTCCTTTCGAGACGAAGAGTCATCAGAAGGACGCTAGCCCACGTGTGATGCTACCCGTGGGCTATGTGGCTGGGGTGCACGACAGCTGCTGAGAAGAACATTGGGACAAATTGTTTTCAATTACTGCCCTAGGTGTAATAGGTAATCTGATAAAAACTTATCGTTTATGTTTGGATAAATATCTCCATAGCTGAATTGATTATTATTTTCTGGAAAAGATATCAAGAATATATGATATGTTCTTAGCGCGGTTAACCTATTTTTGCCCAAAAATAAGTTTCTCTCTTTAGCGAGTCACACGAACGCCTTCATCGTATCACGCGAACGCCATAAACATCGTGTACACCGCTACATGAAAACAGGGAATAAATATATTTCAGTAAAACAAATAAGCAAAAAACTTTGTGAGATTACCCTTTGATAATAATCGTTGCCCAAACAATTATCAGGTCGTACATGTAATATGGGGTGATATCTTACTTTACCTGAATTTCCGCAAAACATGCAATCCTATCTTAATTTTCCATCTATACACTTATTTTTCTCTCACGGTTTCGAGCGAGTCATAATTGGATCAAATGGAGAGTTTTCAGTTAAAAATTATCTGTTCTAATACTGTGATTGCGTTACCGTCGTTACGAAGACGGACAGATATCTTCATTTGTTGCATCTTGGTCCAATATTGGACAAAAAGTGGTGGTAGCGTGGCCGCCTAGTTTTACTGGCATTAATCAACTCTGGTCCTTCCTGTATGAACTACGAAGTAAAAGCATTTTCGACATCTTTCATCAGCAACCGCAAAATACCATTTACAATATGAAAAGTACAGAATGCCGACTAACCACATATTCTTGTGTGTTTCTGTGGTATGGGAAGCGTTTTATGTCCTCGAGTTTTTATCTATCTATGTATGCACTACCCCGCAATCAGTCGCGAGGACTTGTGGCAGGGGGTGTCAGCTCATCAGCCGTTCCACTTTCACATACAGAGTACGACCCGTCACCTATCGAAAGGGCTTGTGACTAGTGAGGCGACCGGGCATCATTAATGCAACACCGTTGCACCGTCAACAACATCCGTTATGTATATCGCATTTTATGAAAATATGTAACGCAGTCACTAATCACCCCGTTGCATTCTACACATGAAAGGCGAGTACATTACACATACTTTACATCTACAACTATAATTACGCGCGACACCCCACCACAAAGGGTGTTTGGCGGTAGGTGTTAGGTGGCAACCATGAAGTTAGTCGAGGGGAAATGTAACTTGTATCTTTATACAACTATTGTCGGATGGGCCTACCATTTCAGTCTAAGTGTTATTCATAAGTTATATCTTTACAGTCAAAAATATTGCGCGGGGAAAATAAATGCCTGAGACCTTCCGTTCAGAAATCTATCTCTCATATTTTAGCACAGTTGTCTGTCCTAACGACGTAATTTGGGAATGAGTTACACCTTCTATGTCGGTTGTAAAACCTACCAATCGGTAGCTTTGCGTGGTCTAATTTTGGCGTGGGTCTTCGCATATCTAGAGGCTCCCATTACAGATGTAGTGCTGAATGTGCGGGAGTGTTTTGCCTTGTTATAGGAATTTCTCGCCATCCGTCGATTCATTCCCTGTAACTCGCTCATTTCTTCAATCAGTGTTTTTGAAATGGATTCCATATTTTCCATGTATAGTGTAGAATGGAAAATGTCACAGTTTCTCTAAGTTTTTTCCTAGAAACTGCAGTTATGAAATCCCGAAGGCTGATTTGATAGGCGAGGGAAGAGCTGAAGGTTTACCTGCTGAGTAAGCACTTGATTGACACGGCCATGGGAGGGTAGCTCCTTTCGCTGTGCCTCCTGTGTTTCTCGCCAATTCCCAATGCTCGAAATACCTCTAAGCTTGGGTGGAGCTGAGGAAGCCCAGAGACACATCCAGGAATAGATCCATCGGTTTCTGCGGAGGCACACGTGGCTCCCGGGTTCTTCGGTTCCCTCTAGTAACTAACTAATTCTTACGCAGAGCTAGTTCAGTTGTAGGCTCCACATTTCTGCACGAAAAAGAATGCTTCCTGATGAATTGCATTCCAAGGAGGAAGGATTCGCGGACGATGGGAGTACGTCAGAGAAGGAGAGCGAGATTGGAAGCTGCGAATATGAAATGCGAGAAATTCCGGTGTCTTGTTTTCATGAAATGCAAGGTGCACTTTTGAGTATACCGAAGCATTTTGAATTCAATCCAGCAGAACCATCAACAACATCCGGCATTACCGTGCTCCTTCTTGGTTGCCTGCAGCTCGCCTCTGGTCAATCGAAGGCGCGGATTGAACATTCGGATCTGCAGGGAAAAGGCATTAATTCTTGTCAAAATTATGGGCGAGACAATAGGCCGTGGAAACTTAGCGTAGGAGGGGAGGCAGAAGCCGCCGGATTCGTGAATTCAGGTCATTGCTTTCTCTGTTGATTATACTTTTACTCACGGCTCCTCCGCCCTTCCGCTGCCACTCAGGAAAGGAATGGGAGAGTTGAGTGTCTTCTGTGCCTCGATTAAGGTATCTATAAGCACTCCGTACGCTCTTCCTTATTCCTACGTACTCACTTAGTGGCAAGCTGCGTGTGCCAGGGCAGGCTCGAAGCGTGGTGGGCGAAAAAGGCGAGGCCCGTGGATTTCACTTGGTGGTTGCCCGACGTTGAGTCGCATTTGATTCCAGGTGGACTTAAAGTTGATATCGCCGGAACGACTTCCGAGCATAAGTGGGGCACTAGTTTGTGCTCCTTTACATATCGACCGAGCCAGGGAAATCCGTGCGGCGTGTGTCGCAGAATCATGTGGGTGGAGCGGCGGTGGCTTGAAAAAGAAGAAGCGGTTTCCCCGACGGTCAGAGAATTAGTAGACGAGTATTCACACTCATTCGGATCGGGTCATCAACGCGAGTAGTTAGACGAGCTTCCTCAGGAAAGGCGAGGTGCGCCAGTGAGACGCTTGGGGGGAGAAGACGAGGCAATTGTTGATGTTAAGGCGTAGTAGGGCATTAATTGGGGAGGAGAGGGGGAAAGGGCTGGAAGGAGGGCAGGAAGGAGAGCAGGGCTGCCCGCTTCCGAGGCCCTTAGAGTCTTCATTGGCCATCGAGTACCGTCGACTGGACTGATGTTTTCAAATCCGACATTAATGTAGCTCTTTGTTTGAAATATGCAAGAATGAACAGCGTGTGATCGGTAATTCAGATTTTGCGCGTCTTAATTTTCCGCATCCATTTAATTCGGAGGAACAGTTAAAAATTATTGAGTATTTGTGAAGACTTTGTCTGTGTGAATGTTATGCATACAGCATGTGGGCATTCCAGTGGGTAGAGCGCTGGGCTGTTAGATGGATGGTACCGGTTCGACTCCAACTACCATCTCGGAGAACGCCAGAATGCTAAATCCACCCCACGGGATTATTTCATTTCATGTCGCCTAATAACCTTTCTATCTCATCGTCGAGTATGCCTGGACGTAAACTGTCTTAATCTACGTCATATTCTCGTTTAATATTTTCTCGTCTAAGTTCTTTGCCATTCAGTTCTTCTAGGCTTTTCTTCAATTTTTCTTAGATATTTTCTGTTTCAACTATTATCTCATTCGGCACATATTTAACCCCTATCACAGATTTTTCCTTCTTACTTTCTGGCAATGCCTCATTCTAGATAGTGCACCAAATTCACCGCTCTTTATTAAGCATTCCAACTCACACTGCGTCTTTCTCCACGCTTCTTTCGCTCTATTTTTTACCCTGTTAATTTATCATTCAACTAACTACTTCCTTCTGCCTACCTTATATTCTTCCATTTCCTTCTCTCATTTATCTTGGAAATCATTAAATCATGGCCCATTTTTTTCTTGTCTTTTCCTTTTTATTGTTCTTATAGTTTCTTTTGTGGCTTTCGATATCACTTTCTTGATACAAACCCATTTTTCTTCGATAGTACTCAGCTCTTTGCCCTCACTCATGATTTTGCTGTACTGCCTGCTGATATTATTCTATCTTCAATCCTTTTAATGCTATTACATTCTATTTCATAACACGCTTCCCCTGCCTCATCTTTTTGAAACATGTTTTTTTGGGGGGGCTACACTTTTAACAACTGAATGAGATAAGAATCCCCATGCGCTTCCGGTAAACCGTGCGAATTTATTTTTCTGTTTCTAAGTCTCTGCCTAGCCATAATATAATCTATTGCGACACAGTTCTGTGTCACCTGGAGTTATGCATGTGTACCTACACCTTTTGTGGCTTATAAACCATGTTTAGGTGATGGCTAACCCCTGTCTCCTGCAGAACTCAATTGTTTTCTCCCCGCGTTTATTCCTCGTGCTTCGCTTTAAAGTGCTCGTGCTCGAGCCACCTCACCATCCTCTCTTCCTTCGCCTACCGTCGCATTCCAAACCCTCATCACTATCAAATGTTTCCCTGCAGGAACACACGGGATTATAACCTCTAACTCATCGTACATCCTATCGATTTCTTTCTCCTTGTGGTTGCTCGGTGGCATGTACACCTGAACAATGACCAAGTTTGTCGGCTCTGCTTTAATCTCTACGAGTAAAATTCTATCAGTTGCTTGCTCTATATTGACTACGCTTCTTCCTACCCCTTTATTTAATATTACGGCAACCCCTAGTTGGTTCTCGCCCCCGCCGCTGTATATCACTCTATAATTGTCACTCCAGTAATCCCCGCTATCCTTCCATCTCACCTCGTTTAAACCTAAAACATCTATATTACGTCTTTCCATCTCTCGCTGAATATTCTCTATTTGCCTGTCCTCAACATTGTCCTAATATCCCATGTTCCCGTTCTAACTAATGTAGTCTTCTTCTTCTGCGTCTTCTGTCCCGCTGCTGTCGGTTTTCCCTTGCAAGGGTTTCGTGAGATGGCGACCGCGGAAGCCTTGCCTCCCCAGCTGCTGGGTACGGCACACGCCGATCGGGCCGAATCCCGCAGTTGCCAGGATCCATATTCTCTATTTTGTCCATCATAGCAATCTTGGGGATAATCATTGAAGTGGTTTCCCGTTGCCTTCCTCAATAGTGTTTTTAAAGTCACACCATCACTCAATGGCCGCCCCACTGGGGTCAGATGCCTTTGCAGCCGTCACACTGAGGTATAGACGTCGCGTGGACTACCTTTCGTCTGGTTCCTATCTTTAACCTATTAAGGTCACTCTTTCCAGGAGCAGTAATCATCGAATATATCGAATCTCTTGGGGTCAGCGGAATGTGAATGTCAAGTTTATTGAGAAAACTTAGTCATAAAAACATTCAATTTTTTTGCACATTTCGGAGGCGGACTCTTCTTTTTCTGCCGAAGGACTTAGTGTTTGCTCGCAGATTTAGGATTCATTTTATTAATTCGCTGTTTTTCCTGGGAGCTTTTGCGGACTAAGATTACAATTTATTTCAAATGAAGCGTAACGTTATATTAAGAGGATTAAGTATGGTAGAACGATGGCTGAATTGGATAAACGATGCAGAGTGAAAGGAGTACAAGATTTCCCTGATGCAGAATAAAATTTGAACAGTAAGGGTAAATAGACGAGAATCGCATTCTTAGGTGCTTACAGGGCCTAGAAACGTTTTAAGAAGAAAAGTGTGGGTAATATGTGGAGCATATAGAGAAGGAATGGGTTAAATGGGTGCGCTGTACGTGAAGACGAGAGGACCGTGCTTGCCTTCAACGATGCATCGTGAAATGATCCAGATAAGATTGAGATGGCATGGAAGAAGTCTATGATAAAGATGTTAGGCCATCAGGCTTAGATTTTGAAAGGGATTCTAACATTTACCATGATAGCTTACTTCCAGGCACACTTGATTATGAGATATTGAGCTCATTCAGTAAGTGTAATGAAATAAGCCGTCTAGATCGACATAATGCCTATAGAACCAGTTTGGTGTGAAAGGAATACGTAAAAGGAGAGAGTTTTTGGGGATACTTTGTAGCGACTATGGGGAAATATTTTGGTTTTCGTCAGATCGGTCCCCTTCCATTTGTTCCATTCAGAAAAAATGGAAAGGCAGCCGTAGTATCAGAGGATACGAGGAAATGATTTTGATTTCACATGCAGGGATGTTGTTAATTAAAATAATCGACAAAACGATGGAATGGTTGGCAAATGATTTTATACGGGATGATCAGTTTTTTTCAGGAATTGTTGAAGCTCGCGTGATGCCATAACTATGACGACGACAAGGCTACTTAACGGAAGGAACATAGGGTACAGTCAGGACCTATTAAAGTGTTTCGTGGATTTTGAGATGTCGTTCGATGTGGGGAATTATATAGAATCTATGAAAGTAGTACACAATAGAGATGTACATTGAAGGGATGGGCTACTTATCAGCAGCCTGTAAAAGCACCGGACTGCAAAGGTGCCATTGAGGGGAGTAACACGGGGGTTCCCACTGTCTCCTACTACGAGGGAAATCTAGAAAGTAACCGCCGTTTGTGTGTGGCGCGAGAAGTAGTGGGGGCAGCGCCGCCATATTAACATTGACGTGCGCAGTAGATCAGTACGCTTCCAACTGTGCTAGGCAGCGCATCGTACGTTCACGCGTTGTCCAGTTATAGCTTAAAAACCTGAGTGCCATCACAAAAATTCCCGCCAAGTGAGAAGTGCGTGGTGTAATACGTTTTTTTGGGTAAATGAATCACTCAGCAGCCGAAATTCATCGTGAATTGTGTGCGGTTTATGGGCCAAATATAATGAGATAAGGTGTAGTCCGCCAATGGGTACAGTTTTTAAAAATAGTAGAGGAAAAATTCACGACGAAGAAAGGAGTGGTAGGTCTTCTCTTGTCTGTGATGACCTACTGACCAAAGTGAACGAAACGGTTCGTAAGAATCGTCCATTCTCGATCTTGGATCTTTCTGACCACTTTCCTGAAGTTTTTCGAAGCGTCATACGCAAGATAGTGACAGAAAAAGTAGGCTACTACAAGATTTGTGCTCGTTGGGTACCAAAACTGCTCACCGACAACCACAAGACCAGAAGAATGTCGACTGCCATCGACTTTCTTTCTCGGTACGACTTGGAAGGAGCGGAATTTTTATACAATAGCGTTACTGGTGACGATACTTGGGTGGCCTACGTGAATGATGAGACAAAAGAGCAGTCAATGCGATGGCTTGCATCTCAGGGATTCGACAATGACGAAGAGCTTCAAAACGCCGTGGCGGGTTGGCTCCATTCACAGGAGGCAGATTTTTATGAAGAGGGAATTGCAAATACTTTTAAAAGATAAGAAAAGTGCTTGAACCGATTTGGCGACTATATGGAAAAATAAATTTTGGTTTAAAATGTATATAATAAAATTGTTCTATCTTCGCTGGTTTCATTTTTATTTCAAAACGGCGGTTACTTTTTGGATTACCCTCGTATTTTAACCTATGTGTGTTGAAATTGGTAGAAGAGGCAGGGTGGGAGTAAAAGTAGTTAAGAAACCCATAAAATCCGTTAGGTAAACGGATGATGAAGCTTTATTTAGTTCTTCAGTCAGCTGAGGGATTGAAATCTGGGACTGAAAAAATATTTCAAACAAATGATGATAGCCTTAATATGGATCGTTTATTTTCGTGGCGAGCGAATGAGGCATTTAAGCAATACAAATGATCTACACCTACATAAATACCCTGCGAGCCACCAAAAAAGGTGTGTGGCAGGAAGTGTAGCACCAGGAGGAAAGGGTAAGGGATGAGAGGGTTGGGCTTTATTCAAATAGGTGGGGGAAGGTGGGGGGAATCCGTAACAAAAAATATATATATTTCCACGCGCAGTCCCTAACCTGTACGTTAATACTTATTGTGGTGAACTGACTCCTGGGGGATTTCCACTACAAGCATTCTGGTCTCTTATCGTTCTAGGAAAAAATGACATTTTAAACCTGTCAGTCTTGCAGTCTATCTCTCTAGTCTTACATTCGTTATCCCTTCGACCGTAATATATTGGGGTTATTATATTCTTGATGTCATCAGAAAATAGCCCATCTTTAAATGTTTTTAATAAGTTAAATCTGTATTTTAAACGCCGCTGCGTAACAGAAACCCAACCTTCTAGCAAAGTGGATGCGCTGATGCGTTGGTCATAACAATGTTTGACAAATCTAGCCCCCCTCCGCTGAACTCGATCTAATTCCGAAATCAAATTTATATTTTGAGGATCCCATATACTGGCAGCATACTCTTGGTCGGGCCTGATGAAGTCAAGGAAACATCCTTCCTTCTCTTTTTCGTCGCATTTACCTAGCACTTGTTTCACAAATCCCAATTTTTTATTAGCACGACCGCATATTAATCAAATGTGTTGTTCCCAGGACAGATCGTGAGTAATTGTTACACCCAAGTATTTAAAGGAATCTACCCTCGCGATTTTCGCTTGTTTCACTTTGTAACTCTAAGGGAGGGAATTACTCTTTTCCTAAAAATGTATTACTACGCATTTTTAAAAATTTAATTCCAATTGCCATGTATCGAACCAATTTTGAATTGCATCTAGGTCGTTGGCTAACACGACTCTGTCTTCGTGATGTCGCATACCCCCATAAATTATTGCATCATCGGCGAAAAGACGAAGCTTGCTATTAACTACGGTACTGAGGTCATTTATGTAAATAAGGAAAAGGAGGGGGCCTATGACACTTTCTTGTGGTACACCCGACGTGACCTTGACAGTATCGGATGATATACCGTCCAGGACGATTGTTTGGACACGATCACTTAAGAATTGTTTAATCCAGTTAATAATACTCTCGTGTATTCTATAAGTTTCTAATTTCACGAGTAATTTGCAGTGAGGGACTTTATCGAAAGCTTTCTTAAAATCTGGGAATATCGCATCAACTGGAATATTACTTTCACCGGAGTTCAATATATCATGTACAAAAAGTGCGAGTTGAGTTTCGCAGGATCTACCCTTACGGAAGCCATATTGGTTATTAATCAGTAAATCTTGGCTATCGAGGATCCTCATTATGGAACTAAGAATGATTTGTTCAAGAATCTTACAGAAGATGGAGGTTAGCGGTATTGGCCTATAATTACTGGGGTCCTTCTGGTCTCCGTTTTTAAATATGGATATTACCGAAGCTACCTTCCAGCCGTTTGGAACGCTTTCTTCTGGTAATGATTTCTTAAATATTAAATATTATATCAAGATAATGGGAAATTTCGGACGACAGTTCTTTATACACGCGCGATAAGCTTTAAATGATGATAAGCTTTTAAAAAAAGCTTCGTTTCGCTGCAAAAGCAACTAGGTGGTCAATGTCAGTCGTTTATTACGTTTATCAACGCTTATCATTGTTTGATATATTCATTTGCCAAGTAATCTTCGAAAGCAGTAGTCATCCAAAAGTTGATACATCTACCTTAAAGGTCGCAGAGCGGGATCGAGGCGATGTGAGGCTGAATTTCCAGGCGTGGCATTGCGCAGAGGGGAGGGTCGGGGACATGAGGGGGCCAAAAGGGAGGGGGGAGCCGACATGGTCGCAGTTGGCATCGCGGCCTGGAATCGTTAATTAGTGGCGATGGTGTTCATCCCATCCCGGAGATGTCAGGAGTCATTTCCCCGTCTCCCCCGCCCCTCCTCGCCTCCCCTAGGAATGCCCTTCTCGCCCACCCATCTCCTTTAAAACCCCGCACTCTTGCCGAGATGGCCTCGCAAAGCGTCTTCTCCCCCACGGCGTTGCCAGATATGCCTCTCCATTGCTACTCTCGCAGATTTCTCGTGATTTCCCGCGAAAAATCTTCGCACGGCTCTGCAAAGAGAAGAGCATATTTCCAAGGATCGCACATGATTAGAGGAGACCCTTTGCTCTTAATATTTTATCCTCATATTTTAATGAGCATCATAAAAATAACCTCTTCAGATTTTATTTTGCGGGAGTATGCTTAAAGTCACTCCCGAGTTTGAGAAGTTCTACAAGGTTTGGGGATATACGTATGTGTAAATGTAAATACATATATATATATATATATATATATATATATATATATATATGCGTGTGTGTGTGTAGACACAAACACAGAAACACATAAAAGAGGGGCTCGCTGGGTCTCGAATTTTCGGTGGTACAACCACTTCTTTCAAGAGGAGGTAGGAACAGAACTCAGTTCCTCTTTCATGTGTTTCTCTGTTTGTGTCTACTAGTGTTAATTCCATTTACTTTAAATAAGTATATTTGTATTTATATATTTTTTAATTGAGTTTGGCCAACTATGGACCGCAATGACCTCAACACTTCTTCATTTTCTCCCCTACTGTTCGTCGTTGTTCTTCGGTCCACACTCCTTTGTTTTATGTGTTGGTTGGTCTTCAGTCAATCTTGTATTGTCTATTAGTTTTCTGCACCTCTCCCTGCTGTGAACCACTTCTTCCGTTATTCCAATATTTCCCGCATCCCTCCTGGTCTCCTCTAACCATCCTGCTGTGTGCTTTAATTTTGAAATATAGTTGAATATTTTTTTGTTAAACTATTTTCATCCAATCGCTTTAGGTGTCCATAGAATTTAAATCTTTTTTTCTCATCGTGTCTGTGATTTTATCGGTAGTCCTATTTAGATCCTCATTTATTCTCCTAATCCAAATATTTTCTGTGTGTTTCAATGCTCCTAGGATTTTCCTCAAAATATTTCTTTCTTTCCTCTCCCATTCTCGCAGGTCCCCTTTGTTCTTCATCGTTAGGCATTCCGATCCATTTGTAGCTTCGGGCTTAATGACTGTGTCGTAATGCCTGATTTTGGCTTGGGTGGATATTGTTCTTTTATTGTAATGATTTTGTGTACTTCTGTAAAACAGTTGCAGTTTTTCTATTCGTTCTTTGTTTGTTGTTTTGTCCAATCCGCTCGGTTGAATATATTCTCCTATATATTTCAATTTATCAACTCTCTCTCTCTCTCTCTCTCTCTCTCTCTCTATATATATATATATATATATATATATATATAGAGCTATATATATACTTTATTGGACCATTTCATCATATTTATTAGAATTTGGTATAGTATATTGCTTTGACTGCAAACCCCTCGCTGACGTCGACAAATTTTTAATTTTTGGAACATATATAGAATCTCTTCACAAATAATGAAATGTTCTTTAGGGATACTCGTAAAGGTAATAGCTACCAACTTGTTTTCGTAAAAAATTTATTTTATAAGTTATTTTCATGCAAACTTCAGAAAGTAATTTAAACCAGTTTAAACACTCCGCATGAAATTACATCGGAATGATTATTTTTTTCTTTATCCTTTTATTCCAAAAAGGGAAGGATTGTAGCCTACCCTGGTAAATGTTACGACTTCACCAATAGTTAGTAATAACATGA
Organism: Hetaerina titia; assembly: GCA_037158775.1. Lineage (NCBI taxonomy): Eukaryota > Metazoa > Arthropoda > Insecta > Odonata > Calopterygidae > Hetaerina > Hetaerina titia. The sequence continues at coordinate 103,259,458 of CM073775.1, forward strand.
TATTTTCTTCCTCTCGGGTTTACGGCAGAGAGAGAGAGAGAGAAAACTGTTAGGTGACTCCCTAAAATGTTTACCCTATGTTTTGCATAGATCTTGGAAACTGCGTGTCAGCGCTATATTGTTTTCATCAGTGTAAAAGCTGAATATCTATTCACATTTTGTATTTCAATTTAATCACTAATGTTACCTTTTTAAAACCGTTGCGTGAATGTGACGCTTGCCCTCTTGTTTTGCAATCATTGCCGCTAACATGTGAATCGCAATGCCAGGTGCAGTTTCCGTGTGTGGCACAAATGGCCAGCGACAACCCTGCTTATTTTCTCTGAGAAATACTTTTACGATATCCTAAAATATTGAGTGAAGGACATTTGTCATCATTAATCTCATGGCAATGGGCGGTATTGATCACGTGGCCATGCACCCTGCACCTCTAAACTCCTCCCCACCATCCCTACTCTCCATGTTCCCGTCCTTCGTGTTCCTATCCGCTCTGCTATATTAACTCAATCCCGGCCCGTGCATTTATTTCCCTTCTAGCCGATATCCGACCATCCATTCGTCCTGAGCGCCTTCTTCTCTCATCCATCGCATCCCTCTTCCTATCGCCATCCATTATTCCTCGCGGCAATTAAAGCCTCCGACTCTCCTCCCGTCCTCCGCTGCTCTTTCCAATCCTTGCCGGCCCTGCTCCCTTTTTAATCACATCGCTTTATTGTTTCCTCATCCAATTCCGCGCTCACCTTGCCCCCCCTCCTAGTGCCGTAGAAATGTCGATAGTCAAGGCAATCGATAATTATTACTCCGCGGTGGAGGTTCATCCTTTTGAAAGTCAATGGTTTATGGGGAATTTTCTAATTCATGTTGAGATAATTGTTGGGAATCAAATATATATTTTACCAATTTATTTTGCTGATCTTATTCCGGGACGGGAAATAGTTCACCAAGCTGATGTCAACGGATAAGAAAAGATGGTGGAGAAGTCGTCGCTTCGTGAAATTTGAATCTCACGTCATAGGAGATTGGTATAAAAATTCGACGCACAAAAAAACGTATTATAATAATTACGTGAATGGTAGAAAAACTAAATTTATACATTTCATCAACTTATGCATGTCTGTCTACTGCATTGCAGAGATATATAAAACACAGTAATCAACCCGAAGGTCGGTTTAGTAGGTGATGGTAGCTCACCCGTGTACCAAGCCCGACGGCGTGTGAATATTCACACATCAGGGTAGGGGGGCCAGTTCCTTTCCCAGTGCCGGTTATGGTTTCCCAGGAAGACCTGGTACCCGAAAAATCAACTAGCTTGGGTGGAGCTGCAAGTGCCCAGAGTGCCTTGCCCGGGAATCGAACCCGGGACCCTCCGGTCATTAGTCCAACGCTCTACCCATTAGACCACCGCGACCCGCGCAGAGATATATATTATTATATAAATTATTATTGTTTTGTGTGGAGTTGGGGTGGTAATCATCAGAAGATAGACGATTCATGGCTAGGTTGAACTTACTAAATAAATTCAGATCCACACGTTTCAGCCCCGAGTGCTCGCAAATTATTCGCACTCCAACGTACATTGATCTCTTGGATCATATACATACAATTCGGCAAATAGATGCCAGAACTAGCAGACTAAAGGACTCCTTATTCTCACGGACAATATGGAATAGCAAGCGTAGGGTTATAGATATAGCAAAAATTCCACTCGCCACCCTCAGGGTCTAGGGAATAATTAGGTCTATTCGATTGCATGCACTTTCACTAACCTCGTGTGTTTTGCTGTCAAAACCCTTTTTTTCCGGATGGCCTCATTAGAATACCTTTAAATAATGTAGTGCTCTACACAGTATTGTTTGCTCTGCTTTGTCTGTTTTTAAATTTCCCCTTCCATCCTCCGTCTCTCTCCGTGGGGGAACCCTCCCACTACCTGCAGCGTTGGGTCACATTCCCTACCTGTGTCCTTGGGAGAGAAGACCGTTGTTTGTTGCGTGTCCATGTGGTAGTAGAATTTTGCCTGTTTTTTACTTTTCAAATTCTAGCTAGCACGTTATTGGATAAATTACTTACTGCATTCTAAGGTGCAATTGTTCGTTAGTTGATAGTTTATTCATTTGCATGCGTGTAGAATGAATGCTTTTTGCATGAATATATATATCACTGTCGGTTTAGTTATGGATGAATGTGTTGATTTTTCATGTGGTTGTGTTCTCTTTTACGGATGGTTACCTGACACCCCCCGCCAAACGTCCTTGCGGCGGCTTCCAGGGTATTATGTATATGTAGATGAATATGGCGCTATTGAGAAAAAACTCTGAAATTTAAGAGTTTTTCCATTGTGAAAACACGTGGTGATTGCCAATAGCATTCGTAGAGAGAAGGATTTTACACAGTGTGTCCTGTAAGTTTTAAGACTGTTGCTAAAAGGTCGGTAGGTACTACTAGAGCCATTTTCATGAAATGTTGGCGAGTAGTGACTACACTCTTCCACTTGTATAGCTCAAGTCTGTATCACGTGCTTCTCTTCAGTGGCAGCTCGCGTGGTAAGAGTAGTATCGATAGTATCATATACGGACCGAAGATTCTACGAAGGAGTTTCTCGGCAACCGTCAGTGTAAGCAATGGAAAATATGGGTGAGAATTGTTTTATGCAGAAAAGCCAAACATAATGAATGATTTTACTAAACCGTATTAAAAAATTTCTGAAGTAACCACAAAGTCGGTGTTTTAAGGGAGAATTATTGTCACTAAAAATACTGTTATGTACAAGTGTTCTAAGTAATATAACCGAGAGGTTACCTTCATCCGAAGGAATATCCTATTTCTGTCATTCTCTTTTGTCACAATTAGGGTACCACAACGTGCTCTGCTGCAAAAGTTTAAAATGCAGAGGGATTTTGTTATCGACCGCCCTTTACCGGCCGCCTCTTCCTGGCACTTGGAACGGCCTTTGCTCCATCCTGTTTTCACTCAAGTCCCTACTCCTCCGCTCTGCGACCAACTCCCTCGCCGGAATCTCCATTTCCTCGCACTTCTGATTCGTACACCTTTTGCTGAGTTCTGATTAACTCACTCAAAGCCCTTCACGCAATCACCCACTTCCTTTGCCTCCGTCTCTTCATTCCCACTCACTCTTCTATTTAACATTTTCACCACCGAGGGACACGAAGCGGAATTGAATTCCTCCATTAATTACGCAGCGTTCACTTTTTGTGCTTTGGTAAGGAGTTCAGAATAGGGCAAGCCGTTTGCCGAAATTCGTACTTATTATATTTTTGAATATATCGATGTACTTACAAGTTTGATTACATTAGCACAAATGTATTTACAGTAGATTTGTGGCGCACTTAATGCTTGATTTTATGGGAAAAAAATTAAGTATGGGTGAATAAATGGTTCATGTCAGTTTAACTTCATGAAGAATGCTATTTATAATAATAATATACGAGCTAAGGCTAGAATGAAGTGACGTTTGAGGTCTGCTAATTGGGTGTACTGGTACTCTTAAAAAAAATAACAAATTTGTTTATTGTGTATTTTTGGTCACTTCGAAGGACTCGATTCTTGTCTAATCACAAAAAGTAGGTGAATGAGGGAAGAATAAATGCCATAAAGGGGTTTGGATGGACCAAAAAAGTCACAAATGGTGAACATGGCCGAAGGGAACTCAAGGCGCTTGAAATATTGGGAGGGAGTCTTATGGGAAAAGAGCAAGGAGTAACCATTTACGAATATGTCAAGGGTCAAAGAGATGTTTAAGCTAGAAAAGTAGGACGAAGTAGTCAAACTGAAAATAATTTCCTAAAAATTGATGGAAATTGAATTATTAGTAGAGCATTATTCCTGCGGACGAAACGGTAGAGGCGGTACTCCAGTAAAATACCTTTACCCTTCAATTCTGCTGAAAAAGATAAATCTCTCTCCCTCTTGATGTACAACAGGAAGGAGAAATGACACCATATTCTCCTGTTAAATTTTCCGAGGAAGAACTGCAGAGAAATTGGAATCCACGGACGAGATTCCATTGCGTGGAATTCGATGTTCTCTGAAGTCCCATCAATTCAGTCCGGTCCCAACTTTCCTTCTACATTACAACTTACATGCTCAAAAAACTTTCTTCAAGTTTCCAATGCGAAATGATTGGTTTTTAAATTTACGTTTATTTATGTTATTTCCAATATATGGTGCGGTTTGATAATTCTTAAATATTAAATGCAACGAAAAAATTAAGTTTACTCCATAAACGATGTCACCATCTTTACATGATTTAATATCAATATGTTATTTTTTGTTTCAAATGGTGGCAACCTGGCAAATACTTGTTCATAAAAATTCTTTGGAAAATATATTTATTTTTCTAACATATTGTTGAAGGGAAACTTGTGTAGCGATCGAATGCTGCTCCCAACATGTGTGTTCACGTCACCTTCTATAAATGTGTGTCTTCGTAGTTGTTTACAATTTTGTAATTACTTTGAAGACATTTTGACCTAGGGGATGTTGTTGATGTAATGCTTGTGCAATTGCGTCCCAAGTCGATGGTCATGAGCAGACCTTGAGGCTGGCCAGTTCGTTGCTGTTCAATTCCCAGTTGAGTTCTATGAGTGGACCACTTTGCGTATAGCTAGGGTTCCGTATGCCTGCGTCGAACGATAATATCGAACTCCTCTGCGTGTGGCCATCAAAGCCTTCCGTAATGTCTAGTCTAATCATGAAGTCGGTTTTCTTTCCTGCTTCACCCTCCGCTCTCAAAAAATCCAGTCTTCCACGCTATTCAGCCAACAGCCACTCACGCTACCAAACTACACCCACTTAATTAATAAATATTGCAACTGCTGCTTTTACTCTGGTCCTGTGTACTCACTCCGTCTAATCAACATCAGAGGTTACCTTATGATAATTTTATCATTGCATGATTTACAATTTATTATTTTTATGCATACAATTTTTGTCAACTACAGAAATCGTGCATGTATTTTATATCCTGCTCTCAAATTTTGGATCTAATTCATCCATGCTTCTTAATTTACTAAATGTCATTAATTATCATTAATTATCTTCATATAAGTACTAGGGATGGTGGATGAGGAGAGGGGTTTGTTGGGAGATATCCTATGGAGGCAGGAGAAATGGATGAACGGCGTATTGAGCGGCAGTGGGATGTTGAAGAAGGTAATAGAGGGGAGAATGTTGGGCAAACGAGGAAAGGGCAGGAACAGGATAGGGATGTTGGACAGGATGAAGGGAGGAAGGAAGTACACAGAGATGAAGAGGGACCTGATGTAGATTAGGTTGCTGGATTGGGTTTTGTTTGGAGTCACAAAATATTTATTTGATAGTTGTGTCTATCCAAAAACCTACCTTCACCGGTAGATTACCTACAAAAAATCCTCATATAGCTTTTTTGGAAGCGAGTGTTATTCCGGTGTGCAGTAGATTTGAGGGAGTTTTCTAGTTCAGAACGTTCTTTGTCTAAATATCAAGTGTCTTACTAATGTTTGTGTTTCTCAGAGAGAGGAAAGTAGGCTCTTAAATTTTTTCAATGGATACAGTAAAAGATGAAATGCCTAATGCCATCACTATTGGAAGTGACGTTTAAAATATCAGCAGATATTCTTTGGGCACTAAAGGGAATAATGATAATATAAATGAAATATTAATGCAAAAATGTCAGAGTGTAAAAATCATTCGCCTTGATCGGGAACCCGGTATGACCGGGATCCCAGTCAAAGCGAATGATTTTTACGCTATGAGATTGTTGCAATGAAATGCATGTTAGCGGATGACTCCGTAAAAAGTTACTGTTGCGGCATCTCCCGCAGTTTCTTGAAAAATAATGACTTCTTAAGTGAATAAATTCTGTGGAAACAGCTTTAAATTTGCTGTGTAAACATTAGTAAGCCGAATTGATTTATGATTGGGGTTGGGTCGGAAAATCAATTCATGCTATTTTTTATTAAGAAGGTAAACTACTGTTTTTGGAACATAATTACATGTTTATTAGATCTCGTATAGCTGTCCTTCGTCTCTTTGAATAACTGTTGAGATAAATCCTCGCGGTTTCATGTCATATTCGCTACATAAGTTCATGGTAGAATTACTGAGTCAACGCTTAATTTTACCTCGCTGTTACTTTCTACTAATGCATCGGAACTGGAATTGAATCACTCGTACCTCTCTCCTTTAAATTCAAACTAATCTTGGCCTCGGTGGATGTTTGCAATATTTGGCGACCTTCTTTTGATTGTCTATTAACTACCTTTTGCTTGATGAGAAAGGGAGCATGCTTATCGACCTCTATTCCTTAAATGTACACTTCTGTGCGCATTCTAGAGATCAGAATCAAAATTACTGTAAGGAATCATCAAGAAGGATTCCTTCCTCATAAATACTTACGTTTAAGTTGGAGAAGAATTTAAGGTGGATTAGTTACAGTGGCATTAAGGAAACTAGGCTTAATTTGACGGGCTGTATCTGGGATGAATGGGAGATAACGTTAATTAAAGAAATGGATAAGGTTAAGAGAATATCCGCTAGGTTTTTGTTTTAAAAACTGCTTCGAGAAAAAATAAGATTGACGGATACGTTGGAGGAATCAGCTTGGTAGGCTCTAGATTCTCGTAGTGAGCAGACAAGACACGAGGTATTAGAGGGTACAGAATGCCTCAGTTTTATTGCTACGACAAGGCAGGCAATATGGCAACAAATAGATACAACCAACGGAATGATAAAAGATAAAGTAGAGAGAGAGAGAGAGACACTGTCACCGAAAGATTCAAGTACACTTTCTATCTTGTTAATGAACTTCATCCACCTTTCTCTAGTATCCACAAAACCTTGTTCATTCTGTCCTTATTTCAAGAAAAAATGATAAATTTTTGGTGACATGTATTAATTTTGCCAAATAATTAAAGATTTAATATTGACTACTTCCTGACCCTCCCGATTCTTTGAATATTAAAATGGCTGCTGAATTATGGTCCGAGTCTGTATCCGCACCGGAGAAACTGGGGGTTGATGACGTCGTTTCTTAATCTTGTCGAACATACGCAATCTAACTGGTAATTACTAGTTTATCCCGACACCAGTCTTATGCACCTAAGCCTGTTTGATGTTTGAGCCAGGAGTTAGTTATTAACAAACTATTGTATCAGATGAACTCGACTGCTTTCTCTCTGGAGTCATTTCTAATTACTTAACTCTGCCTCCTCTCCTAGCACTCCTTTCGCCAAATGCTGCCTTTCAATATCATCATTCTAATACGACGATGTGCGTGGCACCTTTGCTATCATTTCCTTAAGTTGATCGTGCCAAATGTCTAATTCTTTTTCTGTGACTCCTAAACGATATACGCATCTGGATCACCTATACTAATGTACGAGATCGTTGCGGCTTTGAATCACTCTTGTTCCCACTACTTGTTCTATATTCAATACCCTTCACCAGTAAAAAGAGACGTTTCAGGCGTGATATAGTGGAATATCATGATTAAAAATTGACCCTTCACCAGTGTTTCATAGTTTGAAGTAAATGCACTCCACGTTGACTCGAATCATTCTCATTATAGACTCTGTCAGTATCGCTACACTGATATCCACTGTCTTACCTCATTCAAACTTCACATTTCTAGAATCCCCTTCCGACCGTGTTTTAATTATCATCTAAACATTCGATATGGTTATCGGAACGGTTCCCTTCTGGTTCTTCTTTTCCTTTGCTCGAGTTTGCTGGGGATTCGTGAGATGACGAACGCATATCCTTTTCTCTTAGGGGGGATCACGACGGTGCGGTGACTAACGTGCAGGCATCCCACTGAGAGGGTCAAGATACAACAAATATTATTTTCAGTGGTACCCCGATCCCTACTTGAGGTGCTTCGTGGAGAGCACTTTGGAGTGAGTAAGCCGTCCTTCGGATGGGACATTAATCTGCGGACCCCTTGGCGCCTTTCGAGAAGAGTAGGCTAGTGCCGACACCGGGTTTCCCTCCACACTTCCTTTCCCATCTCTCCATCATGGATTAAATGACCTTAGCTGTCGGTCGCCTCCAATAAAAACTACTACTATTTTCTCTTACCTCACTCAATGGACCACATCCCTTATTTTCCAAGATTGATTTTATCTTTATGACTATCATGTAAAGAATGATTGAAGTAATTTCCCGTTGTCTTCCTCAATAGTGGTTTTAACATGATACGATCACTCAGACGACTTTGTGGTCTCCTCACTCAGCAGAGGAGTACTTTTTTCTGGCTTACCGTACCCGTCGGCCCCTTTATCTTTTGGCCATTTCCGACGCTTTGTTTTATCGGCATGTCGCGGCACATCCAGAATGTGGATCAGGCGTGCATTATTCACTAATACCGCTACTGTATGGCGAACTCGAGAGGCATACATTGTTTTCAAAATGAGTTTCTCGGCAAATTTTGAAACTCCCATCGGTGCAAATTTTTGTGTTCACAGAAATTTATATTCTGTCTCATTAAATGAGTTTGCCAGATCTTTCGATCCTCTCTCCCTCCCCTGCATCTCCCACTCTCCCTCCTCCTCCCGCCGCTCTCTGGACCCGGCAACTCGGAAAACTCTTCGAGCGCAGTCTGAAAGGAGCCAATTCCTCTTGGCAGCGGAGGCCAGGAGGATATCGGGAGTGGAATAAAAGAAAACCGTAGTAAGGAAACCTCCGAAATCACTCTCTCATCAAAATCCTCGTCCACGTCTTGGTCCATCCCAAACTCAAACACTGTCCCACACACACGCGCGCACTCCCCGGGAGAAGGGAGGAACCCCTCCCCCTGCGTGTATCTTCTTCCTCCGATCCCTTCTGCATTCACCTCGGCCACTCCGAGCCTTTTATCCCCACCACCCGACCCCTCCGGCAGAGCTTAACGTCCTCCCTTTCCCTCGAGCCTTTTCTCTCCCGTCTCCGGATTTTTGACCGCATTTTTCTCTAACATAATTCCATCTCCAATTCTCCTCCGACCATCCTCCTCAGTCTCCACGTTGGTGAATCACGGGCCGTGTCCGGAATATATTTACAGATCCCAACGTCAGAAGACCCCTTCGAAATTCATCGTTCAGTCACCGAATGTGACGCAGGCTACCTTTTGTCGATTTAGAATGAAATTGTAATTCGATATTATTTTCTCTTGAAAATTGTCGCTACATCTTCTAGTATGCTGATTAATTATCGAGAGTCGATCGATTATCATACCGGCGCAGATATTGTCGTCAATTCTTTGATTTCCTTACTTTTTTCGAATCTTTCATGTTTTCTATGGAAAATATTTGTGTTCCTTCATTATCCAATCTATTAGCAGCAACAGTTATCATTCGAAGGCAAGTGTGTTCCAAATACGCCAAAAGTGTGGCTTATTCACACGTGATCATGTGTGAGTATCCCGCTGGAGATTTTGTTATGCGAAAAATTTATTTTTATAGTAAATGACAGTATTAACATTAAATGCAATTAAGCGAGTCGGAAATATCTTCGTACCCCCAAGAAAACTTTTAGATTTTGAAATTTAAAATATTGCAAAAAAGTTTGTTTTTCGAAATTCTATTGCTTATCATTGTATATAATTGATACCATGACGTCCATATTTTTATCTGGATAAATGTTAAACCAATTGGGATTCATCTCTTCGTGGAAATTTCTAGTAAAACTCTCTACTCGTCTATTTTTACAAGAGGAACGACTGCCAACAGAAATGTAATCGCAATATCCTCTAATCTAACGTGTAAGTCTAACTAATTAAGCATTTACTGATGGATTCTTGAATTTATGTAACAGAAGTTTTACTCCTCGAATATTCCACGTACTCTAATGAAGGTGGCTGGGCCAATCGTAATGTAAAAGTCTGTAGTGAGTGCTGTCTTTATCACGTCTCTATATACACCCTGTATGTAGGAAATCTTCCTATTCTGGTTTGAAATTCGTAAACCAACTGGTATTCTATATTTCTATCCCTCTTTCTAAACTCAAAGTGATCATCCCCTAAGTAATCATTTTCCATGCCCCTCACCCTTTTGTCTATGATTTAATTATCTTGAGAACTACTTCATTTTTGTGCTAAATCAATATAATATAACCATACGCGGACATACGAGGTGTGTTAAAAAATAACGAGAATTTTAATTTTTCGGACAAAATATTTATTTATTCTTATATATTGATGTTGTCACCTTCGAAGTAATCCCCATTGGAGATTATGCACTTTTGCCAGCGCTTCTTCCAATCCCCGAAACACTTCTCAAACTCGATCTTTGAGAGAGCCTTTAGTTCTTTCAGCGATGCGCTTTTAATGTCATCTACGGCTGTAAAACGACGGCCCTTCAAGGTTCTCTTAATTTTTCGAAATAGGAAAAAGTCACACGGAGCCATATATGGCAAATATTGAGGCTGAAGCATCGTCACAGTATTGTTTTTGGCCAAATATTCACGAACAAGCAATAAAGTATGAACTGCTGCATTATCGTGGTGCAAAATCCATTAATTGTTTTTCCACAGATCTGGGCGTTCTTTTCGGATTGCTTCACGCAAACGGCGTTGAACATGTTGGTAGTACTTCTTATTGGCCGTTTGACCTGGCGGCAGGAATTCGTGATGCTCTATGCTATTAAAAATCGAAGAACACCGTGAGCATAACCTTCACGTTCGACCGCACTTGTTGATCCTTTTTCGGTCTTGGCGAGCCAGAATGCCTCCACTAGGATGATGGAGCCTTAGTTTCAACATCATATCCATAAACCCATGTTTCGTCACCTGTTATAATACGTTTCAGTAATTCTGCATCGTCGCGTTTATTTCATTTAGCGACTCCTGAGCAACTTCCATTCGCCGGCGTTTTTGTTCAAAAATCAAGAAATTTAGAACGATTTTTGCTTCAACGCGTTTCATACCCAAAAAATTGGCAAAAATGTCATAGCATTATCCAATCGTTATGTCAACATCATCAGCGGCCTCTCTAATTGTGATTCGGCGATCGTTCATAACCATTTCTTTCACTTTTTCCATGTTTTCATCGATTGTTGATGTGCTGGGGCGTCCAGGACGTTCGTCTTCTTCAAGATGTTCACGGCCTTTTTGGAAACGCATATACCACTCGTAAACTCTTGATTTATTCATAGCAGACTCACCATAGGCCTATGCCAACATTTCACACACTTTGTTACACTTTATTTCATTTTCTACGCAAACTTTGATGCAAGATCTTTGAACAATTTCTTTAAACAAACGAAAATCGTCGAACTCATAAAACACGTCTAGCCTTAGTGGCTGTCACAGACAAAGTCCACAATGAAAACACCTGAAAGTTTTATCATACTTCAGGGGCATATATACCAAAATAATAAAAAAAAGTTTGACAGTCGGATTCTCCAGTCCCGCGAAATGAAAAAATTTCTCGTTATTTTTTTAACACACCTCCTTCATACAGTTTTCGTTTTTGATACTGCCCATCTAACGTACATTTTCATTCCCTTTGATCGTCAACTCTTAATTTCCCATTCTTTCATCTATCGTCCAAATGCAACTTCCTATCAACATCCTTGCCAACCTCACCTGCTATTTTGTTTCCAGAAAGTTTACAGTTTCCCGACACCGGGCCTTTTTCAAACTCTCCCTTTCACACTCGTACCAACTTTTTGCTCTCGTCTTCTCTTTCATCCCTCCCTCCCCTCCCCCCGTCCCCACTCCTCAATTGTCATAGACTCTTTCTGTGGTATTCTCGCTCCTACTTCATCCTTTTTCATCAAGCGGACAAGGGCTCGCTTTGATTTGGTTGGTGGGGGGGTTGGGTCGAGGGGGTAGGATGCTCGGATTTTTGTGTGCGTGCGCACGCGCAGAGGAAGTCTCCTTCTGAAGGCGTTTGAGGATGCGATGGGCGATGAAGCCAGGAGCGGAGGAACCCTTCGGTAAGGGAGTGACGGAGGTGTGGAGCGGGGGTCTTTCGGAAGGAGAGATTGGCGCCGGGTCGTCCGGTGTCCGAGGAATGGAGCAAGTGGATGATAAGGAAGGACGCTGGAATACAATTGCCCCGAACCATGTGGTGATCGGACTCGGAGTGTATTGGAGCAATCCTTCGCTGCGCTAGAAGCTCTGCTTCCGCGCTTTAGGGCCTGATCTGAGGGTCAGGGAGGCGATTGGGGAGAAATGGGCTGACCGCTGCTCCAAAAGCGCTACGGGGGCGAAGTGAAGAGGACCGAAGCTTGGAGAGGGATGGCCAGCCCTCTCGTTTGCGGAAAATTAAGTTAGATATGCCGTTCTCATGTAATTACAAATTGTTTCCACAGTTAGAAATTTATTTCTGTGTAATGAATGTCATCATGTGTTGTGACGTAGGATTTTGATAAGCACCAGAAATGCACAACAAATAATAATGGTTTTCTTTATTGTAAGGTACCAATAAGTTGCAAATATTTCAAATAATGGGGTAATATGAAGCACAAGTATATGCCTACGGTATCTAATCGCATCTTTAACCTGAATAATACACCTGATTAAGAAGGTACGAAAATGGATGAAGGACGTATTGAATGACATTGCGAGGTTGAAGACTGCAATAGAGGGGAGAATGTAAGGCAAACGAGGAAAGGGCAGGAACAGGATAGGGATATTGGACTGGATGTGGAATAAAGTACACAGAGATGAAGAGGGACCTGATGTAGAGTAGGTTGCTGGATTCTGTTTTGCTAGGAGTCGCAAAATGTTGATTGATTTATTTGGTAGTTTGTCCATCCTAAAACCTACCTTAACCGGTAGAATACATAATAATAATATATCTGGTTACTTGCTCACCCACTGTACTCATTGGATGGATTCTTTTGTCACAATCTTCATCGCATTTGAGAACTTATTTTTATATATTAAGTAATTATTTTCACTGACGACATTTAATATGGTTGTACCATTTCTCAAAATGAATAAAGTGTTATAATTATGATACTTACCTTCTCATGCGAGACTATCTCCTAGTTACAAGAAGGGTTAGGTGGAAAGAGGAGTTGAAGGAGGAGTGGAAAGGAGGACTAAAAAAAGGTATTTCCGAGCGAAGTGACTAGCAGTCATTCCGATCCCTTATATTTCGCAGGGAATATGGCATCTTATACCTGTCGGTCTCAAATTTCATTTTTAATGGTCTCTCCTGCCTTTTAGGATGGGGCTTATAAGAGATTTTCAGCAATATCACCGATAAGACTTGTTTCCAATTTATGTGCGAGTTATCCTGTGGCTTCAACTTCGCTCCGTGAGTAATTCCCAGCCTTGTTCATCTAATTAAATGGGTAAATTACTAATTTTATCATAATAACGTTCGTAAAATCTAGGTCCTCGACAATTCACGCGACCTGATTTTGGCATACAAGCCGATTTCGTGATGATAACATATAAGAACGACATATTCTAAATGAAGCCCAACAAGTAAAAGATTACATCACACCTTATACAATTGGTCGTTTGGAGATTACCACTATTATTTCAAAATTCGTCAAGGATGCCTTTTTTACTTTAATTCTAATTTCCTTTTGTTGCATCAATGGTATATTGAATCAAGGTTATTTGGTAATCGTGCCTTATCCCTAGGACTACGGATAACTCCATCAATCACTTCGTCGTCGGCAAGGAAGTGTATGATACGTACTATTGACCACTGAGTTAATACAGGTAACGAAAATGGGGGCATTAGAAATGTTCATTTATTTAGGGAACAGAAGATGTTAATTTGACTGTTCTGAGTCAAATCAACAGTCTGAGTCAGTTCTGAGTCGGGAGTCTGTGTGCCTATAAGAGCCTGTAGGAGGCCACCCTTAGTACACAATCGTACAAAGGTCTGTAATCCAGCAATCCTTGAATATGATACGATAGCACTCTACAGGAATTAAACAAGGAGAGAAAGTTATGGCTTCCCTTTCTTTTTGTGGGCGCGTTTTCGAAAAGAGGCTTCATTTTGGCCCCAATTGGAAACTTTCAATGAAAATATACACTTTAGTCCTTAAGCAAGTTTTTATTTCTTATCCAATAAATATTAGGACATCCTTTTGAGTTTGTTCGCCTAAATTTTTGTGGACACATCTGTAATGGAGGAATTCGGCCGGAAGATTTCGTCTGATAAGTGTTAGTGCTTATTACAAAAAGAAGGAAATGCCTGTCGTATGTGTGGACTACAGAACGATAAGTTTTATTTCGCTCGCAAGTGGTTCATAGAATCATCAATAAGAGAAAAGGGATGAGGACTGAATTATTACTTAGAATACGAACAGTTCAGGTTCAAAAACCAGGGAAAAGCCCGTGATGCCATAGTGCTAATGAGGTCAGTAATAGAGAGGAAAATATAATACAATCAGGATACATTTGCCTATTTTGGTGAATTATGAAAGGCATTTGATAAAGTGAATTGGGAAAACTAATGCGTGTATTGCAGAAAATAGGAATGGATTGGAGGAACAGGAGACTGATCCGCAACCTGTACACGCGTCAGACTGCTCAGGTGCGAGTGGGGAACGGAGAGTCAGGATGGGCAGTGTTAGGAAGAGGTGTAAGGCAGGGTTGCCCATTGTCACCGGTGCTGTTCAACGTATATGTGGAGGAAATGATTAAAGAGGCATGGGAAGAACTGGAGGTAGGAATGAAAGTCGGAGGGGAATTCGTAAAATCGGTTAGGTTAATATAGGCGGGGATAAAATAGAGCAGGAAGAACAATTTACATATTTCGGAAGTGTTTATCAAAGGTAGGAAGTGTGGACCAAAGGTAATAGGGACGTAAGGCAGGGTTGCCCATTGTCACCGGTGCTGTTCAACGAATATGTTGAGGAAAGTATGTCAGAGGCATGGGAAGAACTGGAATTTGGTGGAAGTGAAAATTTGTAAAATTAGTTTTTGGACAAACCATCATGGACACCACATCAGGTTTTGGACATCAAGAGCACTGATAACGGAAGGAGCAGAAGGGATATACTAAGGCGAATAGAAATGGCGAAGGAGACTTAAATAATGCGGAGCAACTTATAACAGCAAATGGTAACAGCCTAGACGTAAGGAAACTATTCACTAAAGAATAGTATATGGAGTCTACTTCTGTACGGATGCGAGACTTGTAAGGCGGCAGGGAAGAGAAGATGGAGACGATGTAAATTTGGTGCAATACTGAAAATAAAGTGAATATACGAGAGTATAGGGTAAAAAAGTACCAAATAATTTGAGGAGTAGATGTAGAAGGAAGCTCATGGAGAAACTTAGCAGAAAAATTGAAAAATGGTACAAAGTAGAGAATGCTCGAGTGTTATTATCTATTCCTACAGCGAATATGTGAGATCTTACTACGAATCCTAAAATTCTCATGTCTATCATAGCATTGATTTTCCCTAGAGCTCCAAACGTATCCTTTTTCCTATTCCTTGGACAATAATATGAGAGGCTACACGTACCATATCCTATTAGGATTAAAATACAAACTTCAGGGTGTATGAATAATCAAAATAGTTTTTCGCATAGAATAGGGCCTCCTCCTTCTGCATGTTTAAAACATGAGTTGTTATTTCGATCCTTTGTTGGTAGATCCTTAGTAGATCCGAACACTGGAGATCGCAATCAAAGGGAACGTGGAGGAATAGCCGCAGAAGGTCTGTGCAGGACAGCGATATGCGCAAGTAATGAAAGGGGATAAGGGGATGAAGACGTTGCCGTTTTGGATCGGATTTGAGAGCTGCAGCAGACCAAAATTCGGATTAACAACCCTTGATGATGACGATTCAATCGTTCTTTCAAAACTGATTTACATACGCACACATTGACATCTCTTTGAATATTCTCTGCGTGTTTGTTATTTTCCCCGTTGTAGCTTCTCTTTTATTGTTTTCCTTACAAATTTCTCATCCTCAAGGTAAGCCAATCCGAGCGTGTTTCTTCTACGCATTGAAGTTACCCCTTCTTCACGAGCATTTTCTTAGCTGAGGCTATTTTGCGCATAATGTCTTCAGAGTTTATCCTCCCCATGCTGCCGCTTCCGATTAAGGAAAATTATAAAAATTGAGTCAATTCTCTATTTCCCAACCCCAACTTAAAAGATACG
Organism: Hetaerina titia; assembly: GCA_037158775.1. NCBI lineage: Eukaryota > Metazoa > Arthropoda > Insecta > Odonata > Calopterygidae > Hetaerina > Hetaerina titia. Next base: position 103,275,518 of record CM073775.1, read on the forward strand.
TACTCCTTGTTCACAAGAATAACGTCATAAGGGCCGATTACGAAATATCGCTTCCCCGTTGGTTCCGACCCGCGGCTAATGGAGGCGGGCGCCGGAAACCCAGTGTGTGGCGTGGAGGCGCCTCTGACAGATGGATGCACGAGCGCCGCGGTGGCAGCGCGGCATTTGTTCACATTAGCGCGCCGAGAAGTTTTGGCCGATCCGTCACATCGCTCATCAAGATTCCGACGCAATAAACCCTTAATATGTATCTCACGTGAAGTGTTGCCGTATTCATGGCCCACTCGCCTCTCCAACAACCTCCCCATCTCATTAAATCTCCGACCTCTGCCCACCCTCTCTGCTCTCCCTCCCCCCACCTTCCCTTCACCAATCACCTCCCCCACCCCCTTCGCAATAACCCCTCGATCCGCGTCATAACACCCAATGTGGCGGTGCGGCCCCCCTCGCCCTTTCCATCATCAGCCTCCCCACTCGGCCCACCCCAAAACCCCATTCCTTTCAAGCCCTCCATTCTCGTATTATGGCAGGCGTTAGCGAGATGGGGAAACAGCTGTTCTTGCTCGCTAATAACGTTTCTACTCCCTTACCCTCCGGCATCCATCCACTCCTCTCCTCCGAAAAGGCTCCCTCTAACGATCTCCTTTGGTTGCCGACTAGCTGCTTTTAAGATCTCTGGAATTCCCGAACGGCGCGTCGTCGGGCATATCTTCCCCTCTCCTCCTCCTCCTTCCTTTTCTCTTGATGGTCGACGTGCACGAGTCTTCGTTTCCCGAGACCTTCCTTCCTCACATGTCACGTGCACTTGTCGTATTTCTTAGCGTCCCGAACGCAAAAACGACCTTCTATAGCCTCCATAGGGTTAAGCTGCCAGCTACGACATCCCCTTTCTTTTCTCTGTGCCATGTTTCAAATGCTGTGTGCGTAAATATCCCCGCTCCTATTTTTTTCAACCTCCACTGCATCAACTGCTTGGATCTTCGACGAGGCTCCCGTCCCGAGCGACGAAGAGGGAGCGGATCTCGCTGCGGAAGGGGCGAGGAGAGGAGCCAACGGCCAGCCACGGTCAGTGGTCCTGTCGTGACTCGCCTACTCCTCCCCCGTATTCAGCGCCACGTAGCTCTGGGGAAAAGAAGAATGATAGTAAACGAAATAGGCGAGACCGTAAACTTGATTTCTTTTAGTGGGATAGTTAAAAACAAGGTGACAAGTAAGGGAAAGTGGGGAAAACGCACTGGGTCACTTGGGTGCGTTTGGGAAGCGGTGACCCAGGTGGACGATGCTTCCCAAATTTCTCCCTGAACAATACTACGAATTAGTTCATTTGAACTCTTCTCCCGCATTTTCCATAGCCTTTATGTAGTTCCCCAAGAACGTCGTCAGCCCCCACGACCCTTTTTCATTTCTTCCCCCCTTTAGTTTTTCTCTATATCACCATCGAGTGTTTCTGGACTTAAACTGTCCACATCTATGTTATGCGGTCTTTCATATTCAACCTTTCTGATTTGATTTCCTTACCTTTCTTCACCTTCTTCTATTTCATTTCGCTTAATGCCTTTTCCATCTTACCGTCGGGTATGCCTGAACTTGAGTTGTCTTCACCTATGTCATGTTCTCTTTCTATCTCTTCTCGCCGAAGTTCTTGGCCATACAATTCTTCTATGCATTCCTTCAATTTTTCTTGATATTTCCTAGTTAATCTCATATTTTCCCCGACATATCTCGGATTGTTTAGACAGATTTTCCCTTCCTGTTTATCGACAGCGTGTTAACCTTCTTGTATAGCGCAACAATTTCACCCCTTCTCTGCAAACTTTCCATATCCTTGCACTGCGTCTTCAAATATGCTTCTTTTGCTCTATTTGTAACCCGTTTACATGTATATGCTTTATGTGTGTGTCTTTATACTTCCTGCTATCTTACTCTGTATTTATATTTTTCCTTTCCCTTCTCTCATTTATTTTTCTCATCATCTCGTCTTAATCCATGGTTTCCTTGTTCATTTCCTATTACGCAGGCCAACAGTGGTTTCGGTGCCGGAGCTTTTAATGCTAATTTAAAGAAACAATTGGGGTGCTGAATCCAATTATGACACTAGTTTTTTCCTATCAGCTATAGTTTTCAAGATATAGATATGCTGTTACTTACGTAAAAAATCTTCTATATGATGATATGGGAATATTATATTAATAATAAAACCCACTAAATATAAAGACTTGATTTATTTCTACGGCTGTTAAATCACCCACAAACACAACAGAATTTTACAATACAATTGAACACAAATACTGAAATTTTTTACTGTAATAAAAAAAATTGAAAAGAAAAAAATACATAAAAACATCACTCAAAACATCGGAAGCTTCTTTTGCGCGATTTTCTTGAGTGCACTTTGTTCAAACAGTCTCGTTTTAAGCACCAGCAGTAATCTGCCATCATATGGTTATCCCATCTTCCTTGGTAGCGAGCTTCCATTGTTTTTATATCCTGGTGAAATCTTTCACCTTGTTCTTCACTTGTGTCTCCAAAATTTCCCAGAAAATTGTCTAAGTGGCTCTGTACGTAGTGAACTTTTGTGCTCATATTACATCCAATTGATTTGAAGTTACTGAGCATAATGTTTACCAGCTGAATATAATTTTCACTTTTGTGATTTCCTAGAAAATTTTTTATGACCTCAACAAATAACATCCAACTAATTTTTTTCAATCTCATTCATTGACTCGACAAAAGCAGGATCCTTTGTAAGTTGTCTGATTTGTGGCCCCTCAAAAATACCGGCTTTAAGTTTTTCAATACTTATATGGGGCATCTTTAGTCTTAAGTAGCCGAAGCATGGTCCATCCTCGTCAAGAGCCTTTACAAATCGCTTCATTAGGCCTAGTTTAATATGTAGAGGCGGTAAGATGATTTCCTCTCTTTCAACTAAAGATTCAGCAATGTTTTCTTTCCCAACAACCAAGTTTTCTCCCTTAGGGCACTCCTTCTTAATCCAGTGGTTTTGTCTGTCCCTGCTATCCCAGAGGCACAAGAACCAAGGATATTTTGTGTAGCCACTTTGCTGCCCAAAAAGAAAGTTCACCATTTTTAAATCAACATAAATCACCCAGCGATGTTCCTGGTATTTTATCTTCTTTAAGACTAATGCTATTGTATCGTATTCTTCTTTCATTTTAGTTGAATGAGCGAATGGTATTGCGCCAAACCTGTTACCATTGTGAAGAAGTACACATTTTAAACTACGCTTGGAGCTATCAATAAACAAACGCCAATCACTAGCATCATATTGTGATAGTAGTCCCATTTTTTCCAAAAGAACCTTAACGTCTAACCAAAATGTAAGATTGTCTTCTTGAGTAAAGAAGGGTAGCATATCCTTTTCCCTTGTGCGATAAAAACTTATTTTTGTACCGGGTTGCAGTAAATTCTTTTCATGCAGTCTTGATGCTAGTAGTTCGGATGCTTCCTTCGATAAGTTCAGTTCTCTAGCAAGATCGCTTAGTTCATCTTGATTAAATAGTTGAGGAATTGTTGATACCCCCTCGTAGTCACTGCCACTATCGTCAATTAAATGAGAAATGTTTTCAAATAACTCAAATTCTTCCTTAGTCTGGTAACGTCTGAAGTATTGGGATCGGTATTTCTTCTGAATGGGCTACCTGGCGTCTAGCTGAAGGCAAATCTGGATATGTCCACTTGTGGCGATTTTTTCGATTAATTCCCGAAACACTTACTATGCAAAAATAAAAGTCGTCAATATGGTTCACAGGTTCTCTCCACACCATTGGCACACCAAATTTTTGACTTTTCCTTTGTTCTGTTGTCCATTGCCGCAGATGTTCAGTACATGTTTTACACACAAAATGCGGTGCCCATTTTTTATCTTGGTCACCAAGCTTAACACCAAAATATCCTAAGTATGCACGTTTCACAAAGTCTGTAATATATTTCCTATTTTCTTTTATCATATATTACCAAGTATACTTATAGATTTATTTAACTTTGAAAATTATTTTCCGGAATATATCAAATATTAAAACAACTAATTGTAAGATGTGCCATATCTAAAACAGTAGAGCTGTTAAATAAAAACGGATTTCATTCTTGGCTTCAGCTCTACAAATATAGTTAAAATCAACACGAAGATTCCCGGCACCAAAAAAAATTCTTTTTGTAGGCCTGTGTTAACTGTTCCTATACTTTTGTTTACAGCTTTCCATTTCCCAATGGTATTCGTTCTCATTTTTCCTCTACAGTACCTAGCTCCCTATCTTCAATCATAACTTTCGTAGCAATCATAACTCTGCTGTTTGAATTTCACATTCCGTTGGACATTGCCCCGGGTGGAACACCATCAACTAGAAAACCGTTGTGTTTATATATACGTAGTGAAAATTAATATTTTTTTATTTTCCCTATGCCCTACGCCACGCGCAGTACGATTATCCTCAATTATTTTCATAGAAAGTTAAACAGATAAATGTTTGTGAATAGAGAACCATTACAGATTGAAGCCCTTGCATAAATGCTTGCAGCCGAAATTCCCCAGGAGTTAGTTCATTACAATAAGTATTAACGTACAGGTTAACAGGGACTGCGGGAGGATATGTATGTATGTATATATATATATATATATATATATATATATATATATATATATATATATACTACCTTGATTAAAAAAGTTCCCGGAATAACCACCGTGTGGCGCTCCCATCGTTCCGATTTAAGTTCTGTTTTTTTGTTAAATTGGTACATCTGTTGTTGATATTCCCTTTAAATCTTAGTGTCATAACTTGACATTTGCAAAAGTTACGTAGCCAAGAGTACATCTATCTCTGTGTGTGTTGGCGATTTTTTACAATTGCAGAAATGGATTTAAATTTGCAACAACGAGCTTGTATTAAATTTTGCGTAAAAAACGGATTTAGTGGCGCACGGACGTTGGAAATGTTGGAAAAGTGTTTCGGCAACGATTCTCTAAAAAAAACGGTCGTTTACCAGTGGCACGAGCGGTTCAGAAGTGGTCGTGAGTCAATCAAAGATGATGAACGCAGTGCAGTGGCAGACCATCGACATCGAAAGTCGGTGAAAAAATTGATAAAGTAAAAGAAATATTGGTCAATAACCGCAAATTAACAATCAGAGAAATAGCGGAGGACTTGAACATTGCCTATGGATCCGCCCAAGACATTGTGGTTAATGATTTGGGTTTCCGTCGTGTAGCAGCAAAGTTGGTGCCAAAAGACCTCAATTTCATGCAAAAAAGAGACCGTGTTGACGTCGCAAAAGACATGATTTGCGAGGCTGAATCCGATCCCACATTCATCAAAAGGATCATTACTGGAGACGAGACGTGGGTTTATGAGTACGACACGCAATCCAGACATCAAGCAAGTGAATGGCGTTCACCAAATGAGCCGAGACCAAAAAAACCACGTCGTTTTCAGTCAAAAAAGAAGGCAATGCTGACGGTTTTCATGGATTACAACGGTGTAGTGCATCATGAATTTTTGCCAGAAGACCAGACAGTAAACAAAGAGTATTATTTGGGCGTTATGAGACGCTTGCGTGAAGCAATTCGCCGAAAGAGACCAGAAATCGTCGCACAGTGCGTCGAGACCGTCGCACAGTGCTATCATTATTCGTAATTTTTTGACGAAAAATGCAATAAATACCATCCAACAGCCACCGAATTCACCTGATTTGGCTCCCTGTGACTTCTTTCTGTTCAATCGAGTTAAAAAACCATTACGGGGAACGCGTTTTAGCAGCCGAGAGGAAGTAATGGAAAAATCGCAGGAAGCACTGTTGGACATAACGAAAACCGAATAGAAAAAATGTTTCGAGGATTAGATCAAGCGCTGGCATAAGTGTGTTGCAGTCGATGGGGATTACTTTGAAGGGGACAATATAGATTTAGATGAATAAACTTGTATTTTTAATTTTCTGAATAAATTTCGGGAACTTTTTGATCAAGGTAGTATATATAAATACATATATATATATGTATATATATACATACATATATATATTATTTTCTCACATAGAAATAGACATAAGGAAAGGGGATAGGAAAACACATAAAAGGCGAACACAGGACATGTGGGGAAGGAGGTTTTGAGCAGATCACAAATGTTAAAATATTTCTTTATCCGGGATTTGAACCACGGACCTTCGGCGGATGCTCTACCAATTGAGCTAATAAGGAAGCCTCATTTATATTGAGATCAGTGATCTTATAAAGCGCCAAAGTACTCCGATAGATGTTGCCCAAGAGATGGCGTTATGGAGCAGTTTCACCCACCAAAGGGAAATAGACGGGACACAAGAAGGGGAAAGGATAGTAGAAAAGCATTCATACGATAATGCTCAACTGAAAGCTGACACAGATCTATAACGCCATCTCTCGGGCAACATCTATCGAAGCACTTTGGCGCTTTATAAGATCGCAGATCTCAATGTAAATCAGGTTTCCTTATTAGCAGAGAGTTATTAGTAGAGCATCCGCCCGGAAAGTGGAAGGTCCATGGTTCAAATCCCGGATAAGGAAATATTTTTACATATGTGATCTGCTGATAACCGCCTTCCCCACCTTTCCTGTGTTGGTCTTTTGTGTTTTCTTATTTCCCTATTAGCTCAACTGGTAGAGCATCCGCCCGGAAAGTGGAAGGTCCGTGGTTCAAATCCCGGATAGGGAAATATTTTTACGTTCGTGATCTGCTCAAAAACCGCCTTCCCCACATGTCCTGTCTTCGCCTATTATGTGTTTTCCTATCCCCTTTCCTTATACCTATTTCTGTTTGAATGAATATTTGTGCGCCGTATGGCGGGATTTTCAAGTTTGAATATATATATATATATATATATATATATATATATATATATAAAACTTAGACAGTAACACACAGCACGAGAACACATAAAAAGAACACTCACAATAATATCTTGATAATTTCGACGGACTCGAGCTCCGTCTTTTTCGGAAGATAATATATGACTCTATAATATAATATATATATGTATGTATATGTATATATATATATATATATATATATATATATATATATATATATATATATATATATATATATATATATAAACCATAAACACAGTAATCAACCCGAAGGTCGGTTTAGTAGGTGGTAGTAGAGCTCACCCATGTACTAGGCCCGACGGCGTGTGAATATTCACACATCAGGGTAGGGGGCCAGTTCCTTTCCCTGTGCCGGTTATGGTTTCCCAGGAAGATCTGGTACCCGAAAAATCAACTATTTTGGGTGGAGCCGTAGGTGCCCAGAGTGCTTTGCCCGGGAATCGAACCCGGGACCCTCCGATCAGTAGGGTCCCGGGTTCGATTCCCATATATATATATATATATATATATATATATATATATATATATATATGGATATATTATATATATCTGTTTGTGTCTGTGTGTGTGTCTGTGTGTGTGTGTGTCCGTGTTTGTGTGTGTGTGTGTCTGTGTGTGTGTATTTTTTCGTACAGGTTCCCCACACCTTTCCTCACCTATTTGATAACCCCCAACCCCTTCATCTCTTACCCTTCCCTCATGGTGCTACACCCCCTGCCACACACCTTTTTTGGTGGCTCGCCGGGAATTTATGTAGATGTAGATAAATTGGTCATCTCTTTAGCAGTGGTGTTGTAAATTTATTATTACCCCCATTGTAATACGATAGGAGGGGTCATGCTAGTAAAATTAGAGAAGTTAATTGTAGAACAGACGAAGATGTTTGTCATTTTTTAAGATGTCATTTTTTCCTCGAAAGATAAGGGATCAGAACAACATTCTCCGACAGCGGTAGTGTCATCTTCGGGTCAACATTATTCTGGTGTGTATTTACCGCCTGCCACACCCCCCAGCAGTGGGTTGTGGGGTACATAAATAAAAATGAATAAATATACAATGAGTAATTCATCATTGGCATATATCAGAAAATTTGTGCTCTATAATTTTTCGAATACCAAATCAAAACTTGACTGAAGGAAAATATTGATAACTAGGAGACTGAAGCTTTGAAAAAGGAAACTTACAATGGAGGATGTTCACACTGAACTTTTCTATGAGTGAGGTTAAAGCAATATTGAAGGAAAATCCCTTAGCAGATTTGAATAACAAGGGCTGACTCATATTACATAAAGGTTTGGTCCTATCTTCTGAATTTTTTAATTCAATCCATTAGTAATTTGAGTATGGCTATACTATGGCAGTCATCTTTAGAAAGGTTTGTGACAGAAATCAATAGAGGAACACGAGGAAGCCGTGTTCCAAATGTTGTCTTTTTACAGTAAGAAAATGTATTCTTTATGTAAGAACTGGTACTTAAAATCAAGTGTCGGGCTTTTAAATGACACGTGCTGAAACTATTGAGTTCACAAGCGTGCGCTGTTTTTTTTGTTTCCTAAAGATGGGATTAAATGTTTTTTTCATCCTTTGATTTTAATCTTTGCTCCACTACAAGAAAGAAATCTTCGACTGTGCTGCCTGTTCAATGTCGCAGAAAATCTTCTTTCATTGATTTTTCACCTTACGCCTGAATCTTGAAGGGTCTTCCGTTGAAGCAGTGACAAAGTACTCCTTCGATGCTCTTATTCGACATCGGGTATAAATATAATTGTGCAGAATGGTTGCTCTTGTTGCACAAACTAAAGGAAATATGGAAATAATGGCGGAAGTGTTAAAATATAAAGGGGTTAGAAAAGAGATAAGCTAGCGAAGCGTAATTCGAGGGAGCACGATTGAAGATGAATAGGGATAGAAGGACTCCACTCTCATCCAAGAATGTCCAGTTTTTTATCTGGAGGGAAAGAACCGCTCCCTCTCACTCTCCCTGAGGCTTGATTCCCTCGGGTGCAAAAGTTCTTAATCCCTAAAGCATGTTCCTGCCCCTTTCGCGTCCGCCAAGGGCGTTTCCAATCAGGCAAATGCTCCATTTTCCGATCGGATGGCGGGGTTCGGAGATAATTAAAGAACCATCCCCTCTCGCCGACTGTCGGCCCAAGATGGGACCTCTCTCGCTCATTTTCCGTCCGCCACGGCCCCTCAGGGCCGCCGCCACCTCCACACTTCCCCTCCACCTCCACGGTTCCCCTCCACCTCCATGCACACGCCGACGCACACACGTCTCGTCGCCAGCCGCCGTGGCCTAAGAATTTAATTTGGGATCGGATTGGAAGGAGGATGACGAGTCTGCCGCCTCGCGTCTCCTCGCTCTACCTCCTCCCCTCCCCTTCCCGCCCCCGCTTCTCCAAATTCGTCGCCCTAGCGACGGATACCCTCCTCCTTTGTTTCGGCCAAGAGTCCTCAGCACAGCACTTGGCGAGAGCGCACTTGACGCTCGTTAATGAATTGATTTATTACATAAAGCGGGAGGGAAATGTGCTTTGTTTCGTCTCCTTTCACCGGGAAGAAAGTGTTAAACCTCTAGGTAGGCGACGAGGAAACGCCGAAAGATTCCAGTGAAGGAAATGATGAAGTGTAGCATCACCAGTATTTATACCCTTTTTATAGTTTGAAATAATTTTAAGCCTCTTTCGCAAGATTAAAGGAAGAAGTCGAAAATGAAGAGATACCTTTTTTACTCAAATTTATAAATACATTCTAAATTGGGAAAATATATTCTATTATGATTACCCTAAATATACTTAGATTTAATTCTTGGCGCGGAAAGCGCGTCAAGTGTTTCAGAGCGCGTACTAACCAGCGGATGTGCTCGTAAGTTGCATCCTGTTGTTTAGCACGTCGTGTCGTGCCTGAGGTGACATTGTTCCGGTTTTCCCTAAAGGTTAATGCTCTCGCAATGCAATGATGTGAAACAGCCTACCATTGCGTTTGCATTGTCTCAATGGAGACAGGGACGTAATTTTGTTAAATTGACTTTGAAATTCATTGAATTACCAGAGTGCTTTCCCGACATTACATTTTCTACAACAGCTGTTTTCGCGGAAAGAAATTTTGGTACTTTGCATCTAAATAGTACCTCGAAAGCCGCCGCAAGGGTGTGTGGCGGGGGTTGTTAGGGTACCACCTTAACCACCTAATTAACCTACCACCGTAATTAAGAAAAAAACCGCATTCATAAGCCACAAATGCATGCAATCCACAAATAAAGCATTGTATACATTCATGCAAAAACCCTTACAACTCACACACTATTTTATGGGAGAAATATGAGTAGCATCTCTTCCTCTGGTTTCATTTGTTTGATAGTTGTGTGGTTAGTACCCAAGGCGGATAATTGCGTGCCAGGGGTGGAGTCATCCAGGTTGACGCCGCCCTCCGAGACGTTTCATTACGCACGACGCACTTTCCGTTGGCGAGACGACGCCGCCGTCGTCACGTTTGTCTCTTCCTGAGGTGAATTCCACGTCCCCATTTGTCATAACAATTTCTCTGCTGGATTTCCGAGGGATTCCAGTTGGCTGAAATACGAGGGGTTAGGGGTGCTCGAATTGGATATCTAAATACTTCTTTCCCTCCTCTCCCGCACCATTCCGACCGGCCACCGTTGACATTTCGTGGATCCCATGCCGGCGTGACTGTGGCGTTTTAAGAATATTTAAATGTCACCACTCGGAGGCGTTGGCTTCGGACAAGGGGTTTGGGGGTGGGTGGCACTCCCTCCCATTCCAGTTAAGATTCCGCCAGAGTGGCTCCCATTGCCAAGGCCATCCCCCGCCCCCGTCGCCTCGTCCCCGACATTGAACATCCGAAACCCAATCTCTTCCGCTCTTATTCACATGCCTGAGATGTGTAGTGTCCCAGGGCATTGGAATTCCAAATCGTCATCCTTTTATGATTCTGCCAAAGAGAGAGATTAGGGTAAGGAAATCCTGATACGCCTGACCCACATCCAGAATGGCAACACCACTGCGAAGAAATTCATATGCTATGTGCATGAAATGCCATTTTCTATGTTAAAGAATACGTTCCTCCATTTACTTCAGTTATATTCTTGGGAGAATGGCATTATTTAGTAATTTTTTGAATTCATTGATTGTTTCGTATTTGGAAATTTTACTTCATTTCGACAAACATTAATTTGGCAAGCCACAATGATAATCCATCAATTCACAATTGAATTCGAAATGGGTATTTTTTGCCGTCTTTTTATGTTTTGGTCGGCCTCGGTGGCGGCGAGGTAACGTCCTCGTCTGCCAATCCCACGGTTGCGGGTTCGATTCCCGCCTGGGTCGATTTTTTCCCACCTAAGACTTGGGTGTTTGCATTGTTGTCCGATGCAAAGGCCAAAAAGTGTTATTTCCGGACCAAGAATAAATAAATATGAAATGCAAACTAACTCGTTTGATTTTGATCTCTAATGTGTACTGCGTTCCACTCTGGTCAAAATTTTAGTCGAATCGGCATAATGAAGGCAGTTATAAATTAAATATTGCCAATTTTGTTTATCAAAACCATATCAGGTCATTTTCGGAGGATTGAGAAATGACTTTGCGCACCTAGTAACCAGGGTATCCGTTTTCCGGTCTCCTAGGGCGATCGTTTGCCCTTGACCTTTGTTTTCAACTACGATTGCCATGTCACCGTCTTAGTGCTTCCTATCCAATTGCCAATATGCCCGTCAACCCTATATTTCAAGTTACAGATGATATTAATGGAATTGAAATTCGATCGGTTTTATTGATTCCAAACGGTCGATACAAGCCAATCCAATGCACTTCTGACGTGTGCGTCAAAGTGGGTCCCTGCAGAGACCATATCAGCTCTCATTAAGTCCCTCCTGGTAAAGCAATCGTTTTCTTTTCAAATTAAAACAATTTTGCTTAATTTTACTTCCAATTATGAATCATAATTTGTTCTCTACAGGGGTTATGTATACATACACGTGCTATGTGAATTTTCACGTCATGAAATAGTTATTTATGCTACCCGCAAAGGGGAAATACAAGTAAATACAGTAATTTTAAATTAATAAAATTGTTAGAACGGATAAATTATAATTGCGTAAAAAGATAAAAAGAATTTTTTAGCTTCACTATTTAGAGGGGCATTAAAATGATCGATGTGTTTAAAAAATAAATATAACTATGGTATAACCATTAACTTTGTGGAGTTTTTACTGATGATCGTAAATGTAGCTCAATTGAAGTATCTTTTTTCCAGACGAATATTTATTTGGAACATCAAAAAATATATTGCTCTGTATAGTGCCTATCCTGATTATTAATAGTAGTAATCGTAATTAAGTAATTTATTAAATACCTGTAATGGTATTATTAATAGAAAAAATAGCAGCAGTAGTAATACCTATCCTGATTGTTTTGCTTTTTCTGCTTTATTTTTTATTGAAATAAATCAACTTCATTGCTTCACTACAAGAGGGGTAAAAGTTTAAGATTTCTATTCGCAGTTTTTAGTTATTGGTAGACTTAAGGGAAAGGGTTAACCTTTTCATATTATTCTCTAGATTTAGGCGTAAAAACCTTTTCGGTAAAACGTTACTTAGAAATGTAACTTTTAATTATACCATACTTCCATCATGTATTTTTGCGAATATAAAATACCCGAACTAACATTTTGTGAACATGAAAATGAAATAGCTACAGAAATCATCCCAAGGTCGGTTCGATATATCAATGTGAAGCTTGCCCAATACTAAGTACAGGGGCATGGAAAAACACAGATCAGATGTTTCACTTCGAGTGCCGCGTGTGGTTTCCCAAGAGAATGTGATCCCCGAAAAATCCCAGACTCTGGTGATGCTGAAGATGGGTAGAAGTGGCCCCCGGAATCGAACCCAGGCCACCTAGAAAGTAGCCCAGCGCCCTATCCACTGAACTACCACGCCCATTTGTACCTTGTGGTTGGTGAGTGGATTATGATCGTGAACACGCTAAGAAATACATTCTTTGAGATGTAGTGTGTGTGTGTGTTATTTTTCTCTCCTCGCGGTGCCTGCGCCGGTTGCGGTTGTTTCATTTCTCGCACAGTGTTAGAAAGCGGTCGCACGGAAGCCTTTAGTCCTGCTATCGATTCGGAGTGAGTCAAGTCTTTCCAGGTCGTTCCTAATGACAGAATCTGATGTCTTTGTCGACCTTGTTAATCCGCTGCTCGAGCGTTCATAGCCTATAGAGCCAACCTCCATTTCGTTCCTCCTGGCACTTGAACATATAATGTTTTCTCAAATATTTTAATATAAAATATTGTTGCCAAGTAATTTCAATATAATTTCAACCTTGTTTAAAGAATTAATCAAAAAATTCTGTTTTTTTAAACTTATTTTCTCTCAGGGAAATTTTTAAATCAAATTTGCTGCAAGGGAATTGTTTAATTTACCCTCTTTAATTTGTTGTGTGTGATTCATCTTTTTACCATTTATTGCTTCAGTTCACGCTGGCTCAATTACTATACTTACGTTGGGAGGTGTTATGCATACGCTGTTTTAATATGGCTCGGGCTAATTAGTTTAATATCAATCATTTTATATTTAGGAGACCTTTCAAAAAGAAAGGATTGCTAAATAATATCCACGTATTCATAAACTTACGGAAAAATAATTGCTTGCATTGGTACAAAATATTAACATAAATTTGCTGCATGGATTCTTTTCTTCTTATCGTATCGTAGGATAATTCGTCTATAATTTACCAGGTATAATTCAGCAACCCTGCTAAAAGAATTATTAGTATATTTTGCAAATTATTACTTTCCCAGCTATCATTAAGTGTGTTTAAGTTTGTCTGTCAATTCTTCCTTTATATGAGAGTGGAATTCTACTTGAGTGTGAAGATGTAATCTTTTCCCCATGATTCTTCTTACAATATTTAATTCACTCATAATTAGTACCTTTTCTTGAAGATTCACATTTATAGTTAATAGTAAAGGGTAGGTTTTAGAAGGGTCAAGGGACGATTTGGTTCTGAAAGATTAGTTAACGCTTCCTTATCTAGGGAAATTCTTCTTTTAATATCTTCACCACTCTGTTTGCCTTCACCCAAATTACTTTCCGACTATGTGATGAGATTTACCTGTTCTAGTTTCTATGTACAAACATTGATACAACTTTTTTAGCTTCTTATATCTAGAGAGCCTTAATACCTTCGGCTTATCGTATAATTATTATTTCTCATCCCATTCATCTCACGCTGATTCTGCAATACGCTAATAATGATAGTAACCCTATGACTGCCTGGCTAACGAACGCCTGTTCATCCGCAAATCTCATTTTAAAGTTCTATTCCAGATTTTATTTCAACCTCCGACCTTTGCCAAACCCATATGACAATTTCCGACGCATGTAGGAGAGGATATCATTAATTTTTAATCATTGCTTAAAATAATCGAGATAGAAACTTAATTTTTATTTGTTATTCTTTTGACTGCATAGTCACGACCCAGAGTTAAACAATTCTCCCAGTGCCTCTTGTCCTTGAAAATGGTGCTCATTGTAGATATCGGTAGAATCTGTCGAAAATTGTCCCAAATCTCGGATGACGTCATTTTGGTGACCATACGCTATTAAGATTGCTCCACGACAGCCCCAAAAACCAGACAGAATGGCCTTCCCTGCACACTTCTGCACCTTAACTTTCTTGCGGGGAGATAGGTCTCTCTGCTTCCACTCCTAGCTCGTCTCTTTCGTCTCTGGATCATATCGGTAGATCTGTTCATTTTTACCAGGTGACCAAAAACACCTCTTCGTCTTGCTCCAAAAGATTTTACATCTCTCTAGACAGGTCGCGCCGGGTTTGCTTCTGAAAAGGAGTCGGTAGTCATGGAGCCCATCGTGCTGACGCTTATGTCATGTGCAGTTCTTCGTGAATAATTTGCGCACAATGCTGTACCAAAGATTAGCCTCATTCATGTTCAAATTCCCGCTTAGTCGTCTCCGCAACCTACCCTTATTAGAATTAACATTTAAAGTAAATAGCTCAGTTTACCCAATCAGTCATTTTTTCCATATCCGTAACTTTGCGCAGAGTTTCATTAACTGCCACCTGATCCTCGTTTCTTACCGCCCCAGCTTTAACCTTGCTTCAATTTCCTTATGCAACTTCCCTTTGTCAAAAAAGAATGGTTTGAGGCGTCACTTTGTGGAAGCGATTCAAACGGAAAAAGAAAAAATACTTAGTTCTTCCACATAAATTTTATTACAGACGACCTAGGTTTCGACTTACAAAGTAATCATCAGGTAAAGAAAAGGGCGGCCCCCCTTCCCTTTCCTACCTTCTCACACACCAGTCACCCCTCCGACCTTCAATGACACCTCCCCTATCCTCTCCTCTGTCCACTATATAAAGCTGTGTCTTCTGTTTCTTTACCTGATGATGAATTCGTAAGTGGAAACCTAGGTCGTGTGTAATAAAATTTGTGTGGAAGAACTAAGTATTTTCTTGTTTTCCGTTATTCCTTTTGTCGTTCTCTGTTATTTACACTATAAGTATTTCTTGGGGACTTATTTGTGATCCGAATTAGAAGTAGCTCTCGATAGACTAAGCAACTTAACCACGGTTTTACTAAAATATTGGTTCACCAAAATATAATCTAACTGCAACAATTTCAGAGAGTAAAATCATTCGCACACTTTCTCCCCAAATCTCCATGCATTACTTAAGTTACTTATACGTGGAGTCTTTTCCGCTCCGCAGTTTATAAATCTGTAACTGTTTCCTCAATATTCCTCGCTTTCTTTCCATCTCACGTCGCTTAGGTACTAAATATATTTCCCTTTCCCCTTCCTCTCGCATATCTTCTCACTTACCCTTTACGTTTTGTGCTTGCACCCACTGCCACAGACCTTTTTAGTGATCCGCAGGGTATTAATGTCGATGTCTGTACATTGTTTCTCTCCAGCTCTCGCTCAGTATTTTCTAATTTTTCTGCCCTCAACATCGTCCCAACATTCCAAATCCCTATTCACGGGGGAGTGAAAACATCCGATGACATTTGTGATGAAGATTTTTGCATTTAATCTGATGAAGGTGTTTGCAGTGTTATGGACTCTTCTCCTGCAATGGTACACTTTTTGTTAAAGGTAACGTGTCTTACCATTACCAAATATGAGTACAGGTATATCATTGGAGTATTGTAGAATGTAATAGCCTTCAGGTCTATGCCGGTAACCGGAGTTAAACACGTAAAAAAATCAGTGGACAGAAGGACACCATGAAAAATCAGAATAATATGGCTTTCCTTATACACCGCTTCCCATTAAATCCACGAGGAAACTTTTCTATTAAAAAAGAATGTGAAGTGTTCTATATTTGTGGATGAGGATTCTTTTTTAACATCCGAACATGCTAACAAATCCGAAGCAGTCGGCTTTTGGATACTTATCATCGTCCCATGTTACAGTCTTCATCGTGGCGCATTTAATTCAAGAAGATGGATGCTCTCTAAATTTCTCAAGTATTTCTCTCCGTTGCCCTTAGGGTTGCGGAGCTCGTCAGGTGGGACTTTCGGAAAGCACCAAATCAAAAGTAATCATCGAACCTCGAAGGTCCTCCCCGCCCTGCTAGTCTTAATGGTCGCCCTTTGACCGACTGGCTGTCTCTTCCTCCATTCTGTCTGCATCACTGACATCGTCCTAGAAAATCCAATCTTCGAAGGCATTTATCCTCTTGATTATCGTTATACCTCGAAAGGTCGCCGGGGAGTGACGTCATTTGGAAGAGAAATGACGAATGAATTCCTTATTTCGTATTCGTCATGTCGTAGCGTTAAGTAAAAACAAAAAAGTGACCTGGGATTTCTGAAGAGACCGATGAGATTACCACATTAATTTCCTGATAGAAAATAAGAACCAATGTGAATGGAAAGAATAGAGTTTGTAAGAATCTCACTTTTTCACGCATTGAAGCAGCAGTGGTGTGAAAGGAATAAATTCAATTCTCTTACGGAAATAACCATATGTAACGGAGGTATGGATCAATAAAAATCACAGCATGTTAGAGCAGTGGTAACTATGTTATTTTGAACCTTTATCCAAAACTCTATATTCAAAGAGGAATGGGAATCTAAAACATTAAATGTTGGTAAGAGGAGATGGGATGACGTCACGAAGGAGAATTGACGCATCCAAATCTTGGGTAAAAGATTTTTCAATTCATAAGTACACTTTGGAGGCAAAGGAGAAGGCGTCGGAGGTGGAGGTGATTGGGTATTGGTCGGCAGGGAATGGCTCGTGAATACGCTGAAATTTGAAAGTCATGTTTGGCATTGCCGTTGATTGGTGTACAAAAGATGTTATATATTTCATCTTAACTATCGAGTAATATGACCTCGCAATAAAGTGACCCGAAGTATCCAAATAGTGGAAAAAATATTTATAATTCCATGCACGAGTAATGCTCTATTTTCCTTCAATGGGATGGGGTATAATGCCAATGAAACAAAGCACGGCCAACATATATTGAATGACATCGGCAAAACCATTCCTTCCACGTATTGCTAATATCTTTTGAGTACGATAATTCTGCAGGGATGTGATCGAAAGCCATATTCGATCTCATTTTAATTTCTATTAATACATTCTCCATTTCACTAGCAAGTATGTCTTGATCTAAGATTTTCTCTCGAATTAGTAATACATTTTTATGCCTTAATTCATTTGCCTATTGTGTGTGTCGCATAATTTTTCAGTATATTCCTTTTGTCTGGGCTAAATATCTTCTTCATCGAACTAACGCTTTTACTTGCGAATCTTTAATGGTGTAAGTGTATTTTTATTTATTAGTTCGTGAGATTTCGTTCACCTTCTAAGAAAGTGCACCCCTTTTACCCTATTTCCACAAGCACTCTATATCGTGACATTGGTTTTTCCACCCAATTACTTTTTCCTATTATTCTCAGATTTAGGTTTATTATTTGATTATATGTACTAGTTACTTTTCGAGTAATTACTTGCTCGTTAAGGGCATATTTCCCCAATAACTATAATTTAATTTGAAGTACCAGTATTCACCACTTTTGAGTAGTTTTTCGTAAAATAATTTGTAAAAAATATGTTTGGAGCTAATAGTTTTACGAAGGAGATACTGATATAATAGAATCTTTATGTATAAATAAATATGAATATGACTAAATGTAGAAGAGGCACTTGGTTGCATAAAATCATCGCAGATTTTAGAGTAAATTACGTTGAGGGTAGAGAAAGAAATTTGCGCTTCCAAATAAATATTTATTACTCCACATGCGACTATGGTTTCGATGCTGCGCATCTTCATCCAGTGACATACGTAAAAAAATTAACTAACATAGCCTGGCTCCAAGAGAGGAAGAAGGTGGGGGGGGGGTCGAGTACAACAACCTATAAGTAGGCTAGGGAAGGGGGAGGGTATGTATTCGATGGTTTTTGGCTTAAGTTTGTGCAAGTTTATGTTCATTAAATGAAGAACACAATGTATCCCTTCACCATTATTAGAAAGAAAAACGGAAAAAACACATTGTGTTCTACATTTAATGAGGGGGGTGTTTGTCCGCAATGATTTGACCTTCATTAAGGGACGGTCGATGGTCATCACTGCCTTGGTGGGGGTGGGGTTGCCTCGGAAACATATTGGAGTTGGCAAATTGGGATCTGTTGTCTTTCTTTGTGAAGCATGATTGGTGTTCTTTAATCCTAATATCGAATGTCCTCCCTTTCTGTTCAATGTAGATGGCGTTGCAGTCCATTCAATCGAATTTATAAACCCCGCTTTGTTGCATTATGTCAATTTTGTCTTTGAGTGAACCCATTATATTTTTTAAAGTGCGTGCGTTGTAAAACGCTGTCTTGATTTTGTTCTTGGAGAGTATTTATTGTATCCTGAGTGAAATATGGTCAAGAAATGGAATCCTTCCCCATCGGTGTTACTTTTGAACCTATACACGGCGGACCTTCGGGTAAACCATGGGTGACATACCATGGTAGCCCTGTATGCGGACGATGCATCAATCGTGGCCACTTCGCGAAGAGCACACATGGCGCCAACGTACCTGCAGTGAGCAGTTGACAAACTGCTAGAGTGATACGCCCTGTGGCGAATCAGCGTCAACAACGCGAATACGCAGACGATTCTTTTTTCACCTGGAAGACTGCGAGAACCGGGAGAAATCCTCGTGAGCACCGAGGAGGCGCCGTGGAAAGAAGAGGTGACCTATCAAGGCGTCATACTGGATAAAAGACTGACATTCAAAAGTCACGCCCTCGCTGCCACCAGGAAGGCAAGAGGAAGACGGCTACAGCTCTCGCCACTGCTACGGTCTGCGTCTCTCTCCATCAAGACGAAAACGTGTCTATACGTGGCGGCAATTCGCCCAATCTTGATGTACCATTCACCGGCATGGAGCGGAAGAATGACTCCTGCGGCCTTCCACCATATTAGGTGACGGAAAGAGGGTCGCTCAACAGTATTCTTGGACTTGGATGGAAGTATGCCGCAGAAATCCCCCACGCATTAACTGATACTACGCCTATTGGAGAAGTCATTAAGACTCACGCGACGGCCTTTTATGAGTAGCTTGAAAGCAAAAAGGCAGAACACCTGCGGCTGATCGGCGGCCTAAAGCCTATCTCTCGGGAAGGTAAAAACGCCTAAGAGCAGCAACGGGACGGGTAGATGACCAACCACCGTTGAAAAGGAAAAGGAGTTGATAGGACCCTCCTTCATTGACGGCCTTGGAAGCTGAAAACACAGCAGCTGAATGATTAAATCATCGGGCAGCTGCAAGCCAAGCGTAAAGAGGAAAAGTTTTGGCATCGAGAAGCGAAGAGATTTTTGATGTATGGTATATACCTTTCTGGGCTATCTGTTTTTTTCTGCTGTACATTTTGTCGATTATTTATTATGTTGACTGCCATTTGTTTTATAATACGGAGTTGTTCTTGTCTGCTCTGAGAGTAACATTATTGGGTTATTATATATATATATATATATATATATATATATATATATATATATATATATATATATATATATATATATATACCCTGTGTAACATGCCATGAAAGGCTGTACGTTTTTGTGAATGGTGATACTTTGATGTGAAGCGGGTAATTTGGTTGGAGCAACGCTCTTTTCTGTGAATGGAAAGATAGAACCTTTGATTAATTATTTAAATTACGTTTCATTGATAGCTCAAGCGGTTAGGAAATCGGCCGGGCGAGTCGAAATATCCATGCACTTCTAGCACGCCTCGTGCTATTAGACCCCCTAAGCAAAGAAGACCCCTATTTAGAGGGGGCCACTAAGGTGGGCCGTCGTGCCATCTCCTCTCCACCCTCCTCTCCCTCCACCGCCTTCTGGATTCCGATTCTCCGGCCGACGTGGAATGCTCCTAATTGCTTTTAAGAGTGTGAAAAGAGAACGCTCTACTGATCAGCTCTTTAGAATCGATCTCACGCTAGCATTTGACAAGGATTCTTTTCTGGGCGACTTTTGTTATAGAAATTCCCGCAAAAACGCATTCCCCAGCTCCGTTGATGCAAGACCAATTCCATTCCTTTCATTTATTCGAGGCAATTGGCCTTTCTTCTTCTGTATTGCCCTCCTTAACATTTGGTAGCTTCCGATTCATCGTTTGTAAGATGTTGTTGTCCTTGATTTGTGGGATTCCATTTTAGGAAATTAAAAGAGACGACTTTGATTTTACCTGTATTTTTCCATTATAATTCCTAGAATAAAGTCATAAAGTACAAATTTTCACTTATATACACCTGGTTTTTCGCTGCTAATCATATTGCACATACACGTCGTGCTTATCTTTCCTCGATGGCTCAATTATCCAATGCAACGTCACTTCTCCCCGCGGAGTATTAAAAAATACTATCTTTGCCAAAACCGTTTTTACTAGTTCCAATATACATGTCCTTATTTGAAAATATCCATGGGAAATACAGATTCGAAAAATCAAAATTTCCAGAATGTTGATAGCGTATATACTGTCAAGCATTAGACTGACAGTAAGCTCTGTCAGAAAAAATTGACATCACAACAGAAATATAATAGTCAATTTATTAGAATGGTCATTTGTAAATTTCTTTTTGATGAATAAGTGTTTTGAGCAGTGGTACATACTATAAATTATGCTTTCAGCTGATCTTTGATTTGATTTATCTTCCGTTTTCTTGAGTTAATGAATATGAATACCCTTATGTATGGTATGTTTCCTGGGAATGTGGGTTCTTTCCTCCCCTTTGTCAGTTTTCCTTTGCTTATTGAAGTTAATCTTACTTACCGTGATTCTGCTGACCGCAATCCTAATTTCATTCTTTACTAACTCTTCGTGGGGCTTCATTTGGTCTCGGGGATAATGTCGTTGAGAGAGGAAACCTAGGAATCTCATGTTTGGTATCAAGAGATTGAAAATCCTCTTGCTTCAATGCTTCGAGGGGAGGGCTCCGCGTCGGATTGGCTGCGAATAGTGATGGGAAAGTGGGAGGGAGGGTGTGTGCCTGGGGCGGGGAGTTAGGGGGGGGCTTGTAATGGGAAAAGGGTGAAGGAAGGTGTGCCCCTGCGGACGGACGAGGGGGGGCCACTGGCGGTCACGGGGGCCGGGAGGGAGGGCATAATTCGGACCGTGGGTAGCAGGCGGGCGGGGGGCGGGATTTGGGTCGCGTGGAGGGGCAGCAAGTGGCGGATGAAATGTAGGGGTCTCGAATGAATCAGAAGGAAAGAATAAGACTCGTATTGGTCGAGAGAGGTCCGGTTTTTCCTATTTGGGAGTGGACTCCGGGACGATGGCGGAGAAAATTGAAAAAAGGGATTTCTCGAAAGTAATGGAAACAGCAGGGCTTCCTCGCGTTTATTTTCGTCTCGTGCCCCATCCGCAACTTGGCGCCTTCCTAGGTCTGTGTGCGATTCTACTGCTGCGCTCCAAAACTCGTCGCCGATGGTGTCGAATGGATAAGCCCATTCCTCGGAAATGCATTCTGCCTTCAAACATAGATGGCATTCTGTGCTCTGATTCATCCCTGGCGCGGTGATTATCCTTCCACCCACATGATCCGACGATGGGGTGAACGCTTGCGGTGGCCAGTCTCCGCCGTCGTCCTTCTTCACTTTTCTGAACGCTTCTCTTGATTCGTAAATGCCACGAGTTGTAGAGGATGTGAAACATAATTCAATTGCATGACTTGTTTTTGTGAAAGAGTCATCTTTATAAATGCAGAAAATATATTTCCCTCATTGAGCATCAGCATGTAGAGCGTGCTATATTAAATGACATCAATGATTATATTTGATTGATAAAACAAATGTTACATGTCATTTTATTCGGGATTTTCAAAGAAAATCCTGTCAGAAAGTAATTTTAAGAGTTTCTTCTGTTTTTAAAGTAATTTTTATTTTATATAGATTAATATATTTAAATGCATACACTAATTGAATTTTTTTTAAATCTTTCCAGGTAAGAGACAGTACTGTGTTCAATGGCGTATGTTCAAAAGGAGTAAGTAGAGTTTCATGTGTTTTTTCCGGGCCAATCATTGTCCAAAGTCTGTCAATTTTTTCATGGCCTCTTTTTTGCACCAGTATTGTTTACTGGTGTACACTTTACAATATTTTTTGCTTAATCATAGTTTTTCATGTAAGCTGTATGTTTCATATATACTGCTGTAATATCTTTCTTAAATATTGATACACAAAGCAAGTTATATTTTTGATTGCGAAGAATGGTGAGCTTCATTAATAATTACATTCCATTTCCTAAAGAATTGCCTAATTACAGGCAATTTAATTCTTATCATAGGGCATAAGTTCACCGCACCAATCTGTCAATGATAGCTATAGTTGCTTGTCTTGAATGAGGAGCGTAATTTATTTGATAAACCAATGCAACGATTTCAGGCTAAAACTCATTCGCTTTGACAATCCAAATATCAATGGCACAAATTAAAAAGAGTGGCCGTACAAAGATGCTCCACTAATGGAAAACAATCTACTTCATCATTTGTATACACTTTTTCTGAAATGCTATTTCAATGGCTGGTACTATAGCACTAACTGCTAGTACCATAGGACCGTATAGACCGAGGCCCAACGCAACGTGAGACCGTTTAAATTAAGGTTTTACATGACTATTTCCGCAATTGGTCATTTCATAGAGTAAGCGTGTGGGAGGCAGGGTTTATTATTCTGTTAACTGTGAGTTTTTTTGTTTTAATTATTCTATGGACAAAGCAGTGCCAGTAAATGTGTTCACGAACATCAACACACTCATTTATAAAAGTTAGTGGCGGTGCTGCATTTTACGGTGCATCGTGTTTTTGGTATATTTTACTATTCAATCGGAGCTGGTTTTATTTTTTCATTGTTCGGGTTTTTTCATTGATAAAAATTGCAAAAAATACCCGAAGATTTATTTTGTAATGCATATTCTTTTTTTTCTCAGTACTATGAGCGATTAGCTTATATTTTATTTATTAAAATGCCAGAGCTTAGTATACTTATATTATTCCATGACCTGTAGTACTGTTATTTAATTGATTCCTGCTTTTGTAATATGTGTGCCAGATAGGTACACTAGTAGGCAGTCAATGCTATATACCATATATGTAGTATTGAATATGTTTAAATTCCATTCATGCTCTTCAAGAGCATTATCTTTCGAAGAAACATTTCAAAGTCGAAGTTTTGATTTTGATTTCATGTTTACTCTTGTGGATTTGAGGGAGGAATGATGGGGCTCTTGTTAAGGGATTGGTGGGGGGGGAGGCAAGATGGGGCCCGAGTTTTCGGGGGGTTGGGAAGTGGCCGGACGGTTGGGGCAAAGAGCGAGCGATGGCTTATTTATGGCCGGGAATCTCGCGATTTCCGAGGACCGAAGCGCGCACCACGACGAGCGGACGGAAATCGGCGCAAATTAAGCACCAAGGGGATTGGTCCTTCGATTTCCATGCGTGTGTGTGCCCGCGGCCCGCACAGGGGTGCGCCAGTGCGTACCCGCGCGTTCTCGAGTGCAAGGGGGGGTGGAGCGGGGTGCAGGGTGTCCCGGGTACGCGCGCCCCCCTGTCGACGAGGAAGGGTGAACACGGGTGCACGCAACCGATGGACGCGGGAGAACATCATTCACGGCGAAGGAGTCCTAACAATCGTTTTTCTCTTTTTATCTCCTCTCTTCCTTTTTTGAGTATTTTGCTGCCTACGCGGAAAATTAAGGTCTATTGTCATACATGAAAACAACGCAATTGAGGAATAGCGTCAGATTTTATTGGATATTTTTACACACAGTCAATTTATACCAATCACTATACCTTTCACGTACTCAATTCATAAAGTTTTAGAAAGAGACGACTCTGTAATAAATGTGCACGTAATTAGAGTTCAGCAGTAATCCGCTGTTTTTTGATTTATTGGTAAACAAGACTCTCGAGTCATGTTGACAATCATAAGAAGGTGTTATATGCCTGATGCTGCTTGCGCTCATTTTAGTTTTTGAACTGTGAATGCTCCTCATTTTGTCCCAGGCTGATCTCCGTTGCCATGTGCTGACTGCCATTTTACATCAGAGTTTCCGAGTCTCCTCACGGTTTGTGTCAGGTTTAGAGTAGTCAAGGGGTCAGGATAAAACTTTTCTAGCAAGGCGTGACCAAGGCAGTAGGAATAAAGATTGTACTGGTCATAATGAAGCAGATCAAACTGGTTAATCGATTCACTTGAGACTGTATTCTACGCCGGTTGTTTGAGGAATTATACTACGGAAAAATTGAAAAAAAAATCTTCAACCTTCTAGGTAAAATACGTAATGGAAGCTAATGAATGGATGAATCCGGCCTTTGAAGGTAAAGAAAATGGAAGGGCTCGCAGAGGAATGCCACTACGAATTGGGTGTACATACGAATAGTTTGCGTGTTAGCGTAGTAATGCGAAGGCATGGAGAGAGAAAAGAAGAATGCGAAAGGATAATAACAGCCATGATGTGCTCTTTACAATGGTAACAGTAGATTTAGGGGAGGCGACAGCTGAGGTAATTTGCACCATTAGGAATGAACGTGAAAGGAGGGAGGGTGGAGAGTAACCCGACGTTGGGAATGGCCTACTCGTAACGAAAGGCACCAAGGGGTCACACACAGCATTAACCTCCCCTCCGCCGGACGGCGTACTTACTCAAAGTGCTCTCCACGTAGTGGACCCTAAATAAGAGATCAGAATACCACTGAAAAAAGGCGTATCCAAGATTAGAACCCGGGCTCTCTGAAAGGGAAGCCAGTATGCTAGCCACCGCACTAATTCGATCTTCTTTTCACAATGGCCTCACCCTTTTGTTGATGAGAGGAAGATAGTAAATTTTATGGGCGGAACATCTCATCATTGTTTCGGCCGCTTAAACGTTTAAGACAGCCGTCAGTCAATTTGGCGAAATTTTGAAGAATGAGAAACATGAAATTTTGATTGTTACGTGATCATTATCGCTAAGCTAAAAACATGGATAAGTCGTTTTCGATAAAGACTTAAATGTTTACGTTCTGTAGCTCAATGTGCAGGTGAAAAAGATTGACTACACTTGCTTTTTTTGCATGCACTCTTTTTCGGCTGACTCCGTTTCGATTAATATTCTTTTTTATGTATGAGAGGGCTCCCAGTTCTACGTGCCAAATAAAGTAAACGGCATTAAGGATATAAGTGAGGACTTGGCATATTATATTGCCGTGGCTTAAAAAACATGGCAGGAAAGGTGGAGTACGTGTCGGATGAATGAAAGTGAAGGAAGGGGGAAGTGAAGGTGAGGGTGAAGGAGGGAAGGGAAGGGGGAGGTGACGAATGTACGGTGGGAAGGAATAGGAAGGTCCCAGGGCCTGAGTGATGCGAGGCATTAGGGAGGGTGACATCCCGCGACTAAGGAGGAATGGGGCAGGAGATAAGGGGAGAGTGGGAGGAGGGCATAAAAACAGCGATTGGCCTTCTTTCCTCATTTGCTATCCCCTTCGTCCCTCTGCGCCCTCCCGCGCGACCTCCCATG
Organism: Hetaerina titia; assembly: GCA_037158775.1. Lineage (NCBI taxonomy): Eukaryota > Metazoa > Arthropoda > Insecta > Odonata > Calopterygidae > Hetaerina > Hetaerina titia. Next base: position 103,301,445 of record CM073775.1, read on the forward strand.
AACCGATGCCCTCGAGAGCCAATGCCACCCGGTCCACCTCGCCGAATTCTCGATTCTCTCTCCGGAGGTTTATGGCCAAGGTCCAATGCATTAGAAGGCAACTAATGAATCAAGGGTGCGCTTCAAAAAGAATCTCAATGGACAGGCAGTTGATGAGAATCTGCCCACGCCACGGCAACCAAAAGTAATGAAGGTGTAACCTCCGACCTTCACGAGTAACGTCGCATAGTAACGCTACGATGCGCATAGAAGCATAAAAAAATAACATGAATCCCAGCAAATCAGTTGAATATTTGAAAATTATGATTTTTTTTGCAAATTTAATGGCTACGCATAGAAATAAAGAAATGTGATTTGCTTTAATTACAACAAATATTATGACATTTAGCTATTAATTGTTTACAGAATATTATTTTCTACTCACAAACTCCGTTAATCATAATCAGTTAAAGGACTAATATCTCCGCATTGAGTGAATTCCACTTTATTTATTTCGGTTTCAAATGTACCATCCATGCCATTGCTTTCCGTTAACACTGAAGTCATCCACGTCAATACTCGGCTCTCACTCACCTTCTCGGGCATTTTCATGAGTATCTCTCTTCCGAAGTCCCCGGGAGTTTCTCCTGCCGACGACTGATATCGCGCGAGCGAACATGATTAGGAAGCGGAGTGAGCCAAGACTGATGGAGTGTTTAAGAGAGCGAGAGGGAAACAAATTGAACGGCGGGCGAGAGCGCAGCTGGAGGGCGCCCCCATGAGCGAAGGTGTCACCAAGACGGAGCACCAGGGGTGTGCACAAGTGTCAGATCCGCGTCCCCACCCCGACCGAGGCCCTCGGAGGCGGCATCCCGTCCCCGCCCACCGAACGCCCCTTCCACCACCGCGCTCAAAGGGCTTCTTTGGCGCAGGGGGGCGCATTCACAGGATGCACCCTCTCCATCGCCTTCGTCTCTCTCGGGGCTGGGTCCGGGGCGGATCAGAGTCGACGCTCTTCCGACGGGAGGCTGCGCTCAGTGATGTGCTCCGTTTCATTGTAGAGAATGACGATGCGATCGCAAGGTGCCTACTGCCGATTGCATGAGCCACGCCTCCAAAATTTAAATGTACAGATAGAGTTCGGCTCTTTTTAATGGTTTGTAGTTTTCGCGATGGCAGATTTTCAATGAGCATGTAGTTCTTTCCATTTTCTCTTATTTTTCAAACCTTTTTTATTTCGAAAAATTATAGTTGAGATTCAGAATCAAAATTTGAATTGAGGATCAAAACACTTAGACATTTTTATTGTCCAACGCAAACCCAATTCTGTTCTTGCTAACAATGCATTCCTTTCAGATATGGGATCCTAAGTTGCAGCATTCATGCATGCCTTTTTTTCTTCTGCACAATTTCTGATGCAATTGTGACATTTCCTACCATTTATTTATTTTAATTCCTTGTAATCGACGTATTGATGAACGTATGATCCCATATATTATTGTTCTTGATGACTTATATAAAATTATAATATAAATAAAGGAAAACTCTCATAATTGGAAATTCTGAATGTCTGTTTCCAAATTTTAACGTGCAATAGGTGCCCATTTGTCATTTTTCATGTGGCTCTCGGAAACAAGAATAAGAAATTTAAACACTAATTAATTTGCCTTTCAATCAAAATTCCATATTTATTCCTTTAAAAATGTAATTTAGCCTGCTATTGATGAAGATACTTTCTACTAAGTTCTGTACTCATTTGAGAATGTCAAATAAAAGTCCAAGATTGCTCTTGACGTGCAGATCAATAGCGTCATTTATGAGGCATAATAAGGGATACCATGAATCAAAATTAAAACGAGAAATTGAATTCCTGACAAGAGTTAAATGCTAACTTGTTTCGTTTCGCAATTATCTCTGGGGTATGAGTTTGGACAACTTTGTAATGCGAAATGGCATATTTTCAATCCCTTTGAAGTCCCTACTTTGCTTTAAATTGGGGAAATAATTAACTTAGAAGAAACATCACACACGAACTCGATATATAAAATGCTTTGAAGCTACATTTCGTGCAATCGATCAACGATTTAGTTTTAGGTAAACGTATCATTAATTGATAGGCATTATGTCAAACCCAAACCTCTGAATTTTAAAGGGACGACAATGTTCCGGCAATAGTGGAAAATATTTGAAGATGGCCAGCAGTGGAGTTGATGTTTAGGCTTTCCTCCTTCCAAGGTTTTCGGAGAAGATAAAACAAAATTAGTAAATATTCACGCTATAAATGTGCAGCACTAAGACCATCAGCTCTTGAAAAAACTTAAAAATATTATTTTTAAGTAAGAGGAAACCTTATTCCTCACGAGATCCGTTAAAAAGGAACCACGGGGCTACAATGAAGAAATCAGACCGACGTTATGGAGAAGGAAAGGTACACTTACATATTAAATTCGTAAAATCTCAAGTAAAAATGAAAAAAATATGCGCTAAGCTTATTGTATCTTTAAATCAAAATTTAATGTAAAACGTAAGGAAATAGCCCAAAGTCACCTCTTTTCTCAGTGAAATACGAGTAAAAGGGAAGTGTACAATTGGGCAAAAACGGAAAACTTGGAGGAAGTGGCGACATTGTTGCAGACAGTGGAAAAAACATCAATGTGATGAATTATTTCTTTTGGGGAGTTTACATAATTAACAGGTGCAGAAGATGAAGTTTTTTGCACATTAGGAAAACTCATGAAGAATATGTTATCATTCCTGGAAGGAAAAGAATAACAGCTCCGAAGTCTTCACGTAAACCTTAAGAAAAGTCATTAGTCCGGAAGAAATCCTGGTAGAACGCTAAGAGTAAATGCGGAAGATACAGCCCCTTATTTAAAAACAATTATTTATAAGTCGATGGGAAAACGATCAATACCTCGCGGCCATTACCAAGATCACATGACCTCTACATGTAGTTTGTACTACGTACGCATTTCTGTAACATCACTATCTAGCAATATTTCAGAACATATAGTTTTTAAAAATATCTTTACAGTAGAAACATATTCTGCCTTAATCGGCGCGCGTTTACGGAAAACAGGTCATACCAAACACAACTGAGTATTTTTATTTATGCTATCCAGAAGTCCGGGACAAGGAAGATCCAACTGGATGTTTTATTTTTAGGTGCCAAGGAAATATTTAACAATTTCCCTCAGGAGAATTAAATACACAAACTAAGATAATATAGTGTTCACGAGAAAGTTATTAACCGCTTAGCTATTAGCGACTTCTCATCACACTATAAGTAGAACGTGGTCGTCGTCGGTTGAGTTCATTAGCGGTAGGCGTACCTGCAGAAGTTCCCCAGGGAAGTGTCATAGGCCCCTTATAGATCCTGTCTAGAATCACGACCTAAGCTTCATATTAGCAATAACCGTAGATTAATTGCAGGCGCTAAAGTGATTTGCAGCCAAATAAGAACTCCAGAAGAAAGCCTTTTATTCCCCAGCGATTTATACAAGTCGGGTAATAGTCGGATAATACTCCTACTGTTGTTTTACTGCTGCCCAGGTAGATGAAAGATTCCATTCGCTCTATTTTCACTCCTCGAATTTTGATACCTATCTTAAGCTTTTTTCTTCCATAAACAGGGATTAAAGTTTTCTTCTTGTTGATTCTTACGCTATACAAGTTTATACATTATGCTGGCACCCCCGAACTATTTGATTCAGAGAATTCAGAGTTGCTTGCAGGTGCTCTTGCGTTTCAGCGACTACTGCGATGTCGCCTGCGATGCTGAGCCTCATAATTTCTTCGCCATTCACCTTGACTCTCTTCATGTCCGATGCTGTTGCTTCCTTTATTTCACTCCTTAGAATTTCGTTAAAGTTTACTAGCGAGAGGTATTATTCTTGTTCAACTCATCTTACTGACTTTTAATAATAAAACCACTTTACTTTTCCACATAAACTTTTTAATTTTTACTACCTAGGTTTCGTTATAACATAACATCATCATTGACCTGATGATGTTATGTTATAACGAAACCTAGGCAGTAAAAATTAAAAAGTTTATGTGGAAAAGTAAAGTGGTTTTATTATTAAAAGTCAGTATGAAGATTTTCCACCAAGTTACGCCAGAAACTGTTTTATGTTTCAACTCATCTTAACCTATTGGCTTCTATATTCATTCCGTTTTCAATTGTCATAGTTTTTTCTTGATTCCTTTTTGAGTGAAGGCCTTTTCTTCTTTCGTCGTAGCCCATTCCAATGCTCCTAGCATTTTGTTCTATCAGACATTTTCGTCTTGTCTCTATGACGTTCCTTATTTGAACTGTTTTACGCTCCCGAGTAGATGTCGCCGCCGCCTTTCGAGTTGCTCTTTTGCTGCTTTGTTTATTATTTCACTTATTTCCTTCCAGCGTCCTTGTATGATAGTCTTGTTCTCCCACCTACATTTCTGTGAATGGTCGCTCTTCTCCTGCAGAGTCCTTGTGTTCCATCTGGGTTCCTCTTTCACTTCCTTCATTGTCGTGCATCCCCTCCATCCGTCCATCACATCAATCATCCTAACTCCTCCTCTGAATGGCTGGGCGTTGGCATATACACCTGCGCAAAAACTGTGTCCGTGCGCTCTCTCTATAGCTTTCTCATCAAAGTCCGTTAATTGTACGTCCATTACGATTTGATTTCAGTCCTCCTTGGCTATTTGTCCATTTCTGTAATTTTCTGGCCGTCTCCGGAATATATAACCCCGGGTCCGTCCCTCTAGAATTCGTTGACTCCGGCTCACTTAATCTCGTTGATTCCCACGATGTCTATCTTCAATCTTTCCATCTCCACATTACGGTTGGCATTTGTCAACTTGCTGCACGCCACTAACGACCGAAATTTCATTGACCTTTCTCTGTACTTGTCCACTCTGACCGATGTTTCTCTCCCAGTAGTGCCCACGCGGAGGTCCGATTGGGGGGTTACTTCACCTCCGGAATATTTTATTTGGAGGAATCCCATCGCATCATATTTTTATACCTATTTGATTATTTTAGGGAGATCCTTGGAGTGATTTCCTGTTGCCATTCATATTGTAGTGTTGAGGTCGATTTTGTGGCTCTTATTCTCGTCCACAGATGTGGCAGTGTAACCGGACCACCTTTTTATCTGCACCATCATGGCCTTGTTGCAACCCCTGACTTTCATCTTTGTTCAAGCGAAGGTTTGGTTTTAGAAGACACTTTTCTCATTGGTTTGTTTCAGAAAATTAAGAAATACAATTTTTAAAATTCGTAAAATATTTCCGTCCCCTGAGAATCAAACCTACGTCTTCAGATATGCTGTCGAACTTAATGCTCCTGAATGACTTTCGCCCGTTGGAGTACGCGGATTCCCACCTATCAGAATCAATTTCAATGAGACGTGAAGTTTTTTCTACCTCCTTAAATGTATTCCTAATATGATCACTTAAATAAATTTGGCACACTTGAATAACGTATTTAAAGGTATTATATACATTAATGCGTATTTTACCAAATATTTTTTTTTAATTGAATTAATTTTAAAATGAGAATCAATAGAAAGAGTTGAATACATTAAATATTTCCAGATTCTTACAAAATTGGTTTAATGGTAACATTCGTATAGCATTATATCTCCAAGAGCTTTAAACTTCCAATATCACGTGTTTATTCATGCCAATCGAACACAGTACGTCTGGTTTTTGCAGAATTTCTTCACCCTTACTTTGATGTAATGAGAGCGATTTTTAATTAATCGACTTTCAACTTAAATCAATCCTTCATTTTTTAGAATGCAAACCGTGTGGAAAACACAGGGTTGACTCAAACAATTACACGATTAAAACAAATTGAAACTGCTCTTCATTCTTGAGGATATTTTTGAGAATAGAGGGAGAGAGAGTGAGACGAGAGAGGGAGGACAGTGAGGAGAATACACTCGAAGCAGTTGAAAAGTGCTTAAACTTTGCTCGTGTCGTGGGACTCACCCTTCTTCTCCCGCTGAGCGCGAGAGGCCGTTACCCACGGGTGTCCATTCCTCTCTCCGTCCGATTCATTCCTCCGCCATTTTCACTCCCCTTCAACATCTCACCCCAATAAAAATTAAACTTCCAGCTGCCTTAAAAGGAATCCCAAACCTCTCTGATTTCCCTTCTCCGGCGCTGGGATATTATTCTTTTGACGATTCTATATTTCGCCAAACTTTTCCCGTTTTTGCATTGTCATTCAAACTTTATCCTCTTTCACTCAATACTTCTACAATTTCCAATGATCATTCGCTTTTTATGGTCTTAGTAGGCAATAGAAGCCTTTCTGTTGAGTGAAAATAAAACTTATTAAATTATAAGATATAACTATGATGTCATCAGATATAACAAAATGGCTCATTGAGAGTATATTTTGCTTGATTTTTATTTTCTTTTACTGTGATTATTTTGCTTAAGTTTTAATCACATTATGCCAAATTTAATAGAAATGTTTCATCTTGCGTAATTTAATGTAAATAAATTCATTGTTTGAGAGTTCATGTTGTTATAACGTAGGACATAAATGTATTCCAATTAATTCAGACCGGAGTTCTTTCTGCAGGTGTGAATTTCAGTGAACGACCGGCATTTTGATTAAAACTCATTTTGAATCATTTAATCAAAAGCATTTGTAAATACACAAAAAAGAGAAAGATTCGTTTATGAGAATACTGAAGGTATTATGAAAAGAGATACTAATGCATAAATTTTATCACATCCACATGAGATCCTTGTAATGTATGCCCGTTACTGTCTATCATTAAAAATTTTAATCAGAAGGTATAGGTCACGGAAGAGGTTTAATATTTATTTAAACTTTCATTTGTGTATTAATCGTGTTCTTTGTGTTAAATGATGATAAAAATATTTTCTTCGTTATCCTCCAATCTTATCCTCACCCTGTAAACAACAATTGTCTCTTCCCCGATGGATCTTATGCCAGGGGTGCTGAGACACTAGTCATTAAATCAGAGAAAAATCAGAAAAGGGGATTATATCATCAGTAGCGCATATCTCTTCATTCTGTGATCGTAATGTGTTAACCTTACTACGAATCCGGTAACAGTTTTTTCATGATTAATGACTTATTTTCTTGTACTTTCATATGATATTATGAAAATTAATTACTTCTGTGAACTTAAAGTATATCTAACACTTTCTGAGACTGGATAAAAGTAATTCAGTGTTTACTTATCCGTCTCATTCCCCTAACACTTTTCTCCTAATTTTGTGTCCACGCGACCAATAACAATTCCACTTTATTTCTTTTATATTCCAAGGATACATAAAATGCTACCAAAACGCGTCACCTCTACCTTCTTCCATCCTGTTCCTTCACTATTCTTTGTAGTTTATCCCTACACCTTCGCAATTCCTTGGAATATCCCTGGATCCCAGTTCAGTCATTGGATTTCTCTCTAGATTTCAGAGCCAGCCTCGTTTTTGTCATTGAGGCTGAAAAAGTGCTTCGTTCATGTTGCCACGGCGAGCGGCTGGATGGTTGGCCCCCCTGGTGACTTTTGATGCATCCGCTACTGAAGAAAGTGGTGCACGCTTGGCTGGCGTAACCTCGCACTTGAAATGCGTTGTTGACGAACACGCATTCTCAAGCTTTGGACATGAATTCTTTCGTTTCTTGCATCTATATATATTGGCAGAAAAATTAAATCTCTCAGTTGATGATAACAAGCGTTGGTCAGGAAAATTGATGGTGCTTCCTCCTCAAGGGTAAGAGACGCCTAAACACAATGAGCTCTAGGTGACCGTGTACATTTGAAAGCGGCAATGAATCCATGCTGAATGCCCTATCTGAAAAAAAACAGCAAATACTTATGACTTTTTGAGTGTACACCATTATTTGATTTTACACTGCAAAAATATATTTTCCGATTTAAGATTTCCGTAGGTGTTTCATACGTTATTCAGTGAAAAGGTGAATCACACGTACGTATCATATGAAAGTAATTATCTGGTATAGATGGTGTTTGAACTATTTTTTAAGTGTATTCGTATTTCATGTGCAGTTATAAACTGGCCTTACCTTCATGCACTGGAAGGGGAGTAGTCATGGGTGATATCGCGCCGACCCCTGGTTCTCCACCGAAACGCGATCGAATGTGGTCCCCGGTCTCAATTCCCGCCTCGCACCTCCTCGCCCGACCATAATCCCTGCTTCTGCTCCTCTCCATTTTCTACCTCGCTTGCTCTATCACCCCATCCTACTCTTTTCCCGAAAGTGAGACCCGCCTCTCACCTTCCTCAATCTCTCCAAACACTGACGGAGTCGGTTAATCCGCCCTCATCACTTCGGGTACTGAGGATCAGTGCGTCATCTTGCTATTCCCGAGTACTTCCAATTAATAATAAAATTTGCTTTATTTATTTATTTGATCCCCTGGCTCATGGTCCAATTTCAACACCACATTACCAGTGGATCTCGTATGATAATTTTCAAAATCTTTTTGAGCAGTCCATTGCGTTCATATAATAATGCCTAATACTGGAAAAATGAAAATATCTCTCATACGTGGGCCAAAGCCTCATATCATGGAGCACCAGGTCTGTGTTTTACAATGAGGTCTATTTTCACCAGGATATTTTTATTCATTTTCTAATAACCTAGAGCCAATTCCCCATAAATAACAACATAGTATTTCTATGTTTTCTACATATTTTCAATTTTCGAGTTTTTTGATGTGACTCAATTTACATTTGATGCATGACCTGAGAATGGCGGTATGGATACGCACATGGCACCGTATTTTCGTCCTCTTTGGTCGCTCCAAGCATGTCGCCCCTGATTTCTCCGTCCTCTTTCTGTCCTCGTCCTCCATCTTGGGCCGCTTTCCTTCCTTCCCACCCAGCCCCCGTCCTCACCGTCGAGAGGGTCCCCCATCCGCACTCCCTTTCCACCAATCTGACACGTCAGTCCATTTCTCTTCCTCTTGCCTCCCCCTCCCCCTTCTCGCTGCTCCCCTTGGCTATTCTCCTTTATCTCGACCTCCTTCGCTGTCTTTATCTCTGGTCCCTCAGGGATGAGGAAGAGTTTTGAGGTTTGTTTTGCGAATCCAAGTTTTTAAAAGATTATCCTGCGGAGAGATAAAATTTAAGATTTTGTCATGAATGGAGTCGAGAATTTATCTAAATATACTTATTTTCCAGAAAAAGTAAGACCTTAAGTTTTTCTATGTTTTAAATCATATCATCGAGTTTGTTAAAGGAACCCATAAAACCTTTCGTTTCCTCTTTTTCCAGTCGCACATTCCTATCCAGGCGTACGACTACTCTATGCGTAAATATCCATGAAGTGAAAATGGTTATCTCATTTTTTTTACAGCTTTTTAACTATTTATTATCTTCTGCCCAAATAATTAATGCCCTAGAGCCGGGAATCAATGAAATAAATACGTATTCAAGAGAAATGTGTACTCTATAATGAGATTCCGCATGAAATTATCTTATTTATTTGGATTATGCCTCAGCAGAAAATTTGGTATTTACATTCGGTGTAAGTAAAACATCATTTTATCAGAGTTACATCCAATGAAAAGGCGAGCACTAAGAAGATTAATTTTTAAAAATATTTCAAGTGAGTATAATCGAATGCGTAAGCATATATATGGAGTTTTCCGCGTCCTCGATATTTAATTCACTCAATCAAACCGTATTATCTATTGACTTGTTACTAATTAATAAAACTTAATTAACAAAAGAGCTATTGTAATAATTTGTCATGAGTATAAATTACCAAAATATAAATAATAAGGAATAATTCGTTGCTCTTGTATAAGGTTATGTAAATGTAGTAGTGTAATTTGTGATAGGCGTAGCTGTAATAGTATAACTAAAATGAAACAATTTACTATTATTCATATATCGTTTTCAATGAAGGTGAAAAACGACCTCCATAATTTATCTGTAGAAAATATGATGGCAACAAATCTAAAAAATTGTCCTGATAACAAACAGTAGGACTCGACCGACATGGTCGAGTGTAACCTCAGCGGAGGAGGCAAGGTCTTCGCGGTGTATCGTATCATGAAATTATTGTGCAACCAAATAAATGGTAGCAAAATAAGAAAGCACACCACTGTGGAAAGAAGGACTTGGAACGAAAGGACGCTGCGAAGGACAGGGAAGTTAAGAGGTATCATGCGTGTGATGGAGAGATGAAATGAAGTCATATTAGGAGAATGGAAAGTGAGATGGAAAGCAAGTAATGATTATTGAAACGATAGTTTCCAAGTAGTATATTGCGGATTGAAGGAGAATTAATATGGGGGGCCATACAAATTCATATGAAATCAGGTATCAGGAAAAGGTAGTCAAATTTGAAAAAGCTAATGAGACAATGTTATTTATTTAATTAAAAAAGCAACCAAAAACGGAAAAAGTCTGAAACATTGACTGACAGAGAAAAAATATCACATACATTAAGAAAAAGAACGAGTAAAAGCAACAAACAACAATGAAAAGATAACAAATAATGTCAATAACAGATACAAGAAGGCAGGAGAGCACATATGCAACCAGAGAGAGAGAGAGCTAAGTTACTATCTGGCGTTTAAGGAATGAGGTGAAAGCGTTGAGGGAGGAGGAAAGGTCCAGGGAAGGATACTGGATGCTCAGGGAAGTAAACGCAGCGGGAAGTCGATGGGATTGGGAACGTTGAGAGACCGAGAGACGGTAATTTGGAATCTGGATCAGACTCAAGATACGTGTTGGCCGAGGGGGAACACGAATTGAGAAGAGAGGAAGAAGGTCGTTGGTACGGAGAGTTCCGTTGAAGATGCTATGTAAGAATTTCATATCACCTAGCAATTGGCGGCGGTGGAGAGGGGAAATACCAAGGAATGAGAAAGTAAAGTCCTGGGTTGTATATTTGAGGGAAGGGATATCTATAAATAAATGCAGATCCTGTTTAAATGATAAATTTTTCGAAATGATTGAAACAGCGCTTGATAGAAAAATACTTGAAAGAGATTGGAGATGCTGTGGTTAGCGATTGGAGGAGCGGGAGTGAGGCAGGCCAGTACGCTTTAGGAAAAAGGGATAACCAATAAAAAAATTAAAATGTTGGAAGTTTCTGGAAATGGACACATATTATGTTTTCATCCAGATAAGGTCCATTCCACTTTTCCGTCTTGGACTGGTCCAAAATTTGACGAAAGAGTGACGGGATCCCCGTTGGCAGATACTGGATATTTTGACCTGACTTTCTGCCTCTGAATGTTTCCGCGCTATCCTTGTGATTATGAGCTGTGCAATGCAGTAATGTACCGCTAATTGCCTATTCGCTAGGAAAGAAATTCTTAATCTAGCCACAAGGGGTTTCATTTCAATTGGGTGGATTGGGATTCACGTGGGCGTACTTTTCTGCCGGTGGTGGTGTTTATTGGATGCCGGGGAGAAATGCAGTCGAGCCCGCTGGAAGTTGTGCGCCCACCGGAGTACCTCCAATCGCTTCCCTGTGCGGCCAAATTTAAAATGCTCTCCCCTCCTTATATCAAGTGCCCCGTGAATCAAAGTAGTATTGATCATTAAAGTAACCGATTAAGATTTACGATCAATTAAGTAACGTAAAAATTAAAAACGGGCACGAAAACCTGTATTACGGAAAGTCTCTTTCCTAAAGTAAATAGTTTTTTTAAAGTATAATATATTTATATGCATGTTATAGTGAAGGATCAAGCTTTTTCGGCCAGCACATCAGACATGATAAAATGAAGTTCTTGTTTTCGGTTGGGGATGGGTGGTTTTGGGTTGGGGTGCGGTGGCTATCGTACTGAGTTCCCACCCAGAGAGTCCGGGTTCGAATCGCTGATGTGGCAGATACTTTTCGGTGGTATCCCGATCCCTGCTTGAGGTGCTTTGTGGTGAGCACTTTGAGTGAGTACGCCCTCCGTCAGAGGGGACGTTAATTTGTATGTGACCCCTTGGCGCCTTTTGTTAAGAGTAGTACGCTAATGCCGTCGTCGGGTTTCCCTCCAACCTTCACATTTTCCTGTCGCAAATACTTTCAGCTCTCTCCTAATGGCGCAAATGACCTCATCTATAGGTCACCTACCCTAAAACTACAACTTTGTTTGTGATGTTTGAAATGGTCATGGTACAGATGCTAGTTTTTTTCCAAAATGCTTTTAATACCTAAAAGAGAGGAACAATATGAATGAATAATTTAATGCAAAAGATAAGGGTGTCGAAATCAGAAACTAGATTAGAAAAACTACATTCAATAATATTTCGGTTTTTCAATATTTTGGAATAAATAAAAGATGCGTACCTGATTGATGTTTTGCTGTTTTTTACCCAAATATCCTTAAAACTCTGAAATAGTATTAGTAGCAGTTTTTATGGGAGGTGATCGACAGCCGAGGTCATTTGGGCCATTAAGCATGGATGGGAATAGGAGATAGGGTGGAGAGAAACCCGGCGTCGGCATTAGCCTACTCTTAACGAAAGGCGCCAAGGGGTCACATAATTTAACATGCAATTCGACGGACGGCGAGCTCACTCAAAGTGCTCTCCACAAAGCACCTCAAGTAGGAATCGGGAAACCATTGAAATATCTGCCGTCTCCAGGATTAGACCCCGGGTCCTCTCGATTGGAAGCCAGTACGATAGCAACCGCACCATCCTGATCCCCAAATTTGAAATACTGATATGAAAATAATAATGATAGAAAATTTAGCAGAGGCTGAATAAATATACTATACAAAATATATTGACATAACAGCAAGAAAACATTGATATCCATTTGTAAATACATAGAAATTTGTATGCTCGTAAATAAAAGTGAAAATTATTTTCGGGAGTTATAACGAAGTGAGCATTATTTTTGGGAGTTATAATTTTAGTTAATTCAGACATAATAATTTTTGCATTCTTTTAGTCATTCCACTGAGGGCTGTAAAAGAAATAGTGATAAGAAATACCACAGCATCCCACGTTACATCTTCCCTGGTTGATGCTAATAATTCGGCAGACCCACCATGACATTCCCTCCTCTCCTTCGACGACACCCTGCCACGCACCCTTCCCCCTCCTTCCCTGACGTCTCACTTGGCACAGGTGAAAGCGACCAAGTTCTGCGATGCCAATAAATTGGATTTAAATCCTGTTAATTGTCTATGCAGCCAGCAGACTCTCTCGACGCAAGAGGACCTCAACACTGTGCCTATGATAAGGTCGATTTGTCGTTAAACTCACTCATATGCAATTCAATAATTTCAGAGTGTAAAAACAATTCACCCTGACCAGGCTTCAAATTCGGGGCCCTCGGTAGCTTAACTGGCTAAATCAATCGGCCGAACATCAAGGGATCTGGGTTCGAATCCCCGTCAAGGCGAATGATTTTTACGCTGACTGAATAGTTGCATTTTTATTGTACAGTTAGTGGATGACTCCGCTAAAAGTTACTTTCGCGGCTTCTCCCTCCGTTTCTTGGAATCACTCATGTACCATCATTAATGATACTACTAAATAAAATACGTGAATGAAAGTGCGCGTAGTATTCACAGTATCATAATTGAAACTATTTTGCACGAACAAGTAATGTAAAAATATCGTTCATGTATTTGAAATGTATTCAATGGGGTATCAAGCTTCTTGGGTATTTGAAATAAACATTTCAATACTGTCTAGGTTAGAGCTTAATTCTCGGGCATGTGTCTGCTTCGGATTCCCTTTCACGTGGATTTTCCTTTACACGTTAATGATGTGGCTTTGTTTAAAAGACAATTTTATTGGCATGAGGAAATTCTATTGTGTTCCTAAATCTGCAAACTAACCAAACTCCGGGACTCTTAGGAATTAACTGCGATTTTACGGGGTGTAAAACGTAGTTGTGAAGAATGGACTGGTAATGGGGGATAAATAATGGTCTTTTCCTGAACTCCTCGATATTTTTTTCTAGTAAAGTGGCTGGTGATCAGGATGAAGTGCAGTGAAATAACTCGAAGCGCTTCCTGCAGAGACAGGCACTAGGGTGTGAATTACCCTGCTGCCTCAACTTCCTCCCTATCTGTCAATTCTTCGGGAGTAGTCTTTATTATTCTGTAATAAAATGTTTTGTGGTTTGTAATCATCCTGGTTTGACATAATTAGTAAAGTACTCTCCTATAACAGGGAATTTGTGACGGTCTTCATTATATCTTTAGGAAGATTTCTCGTAAAAAAACACGATTCACTTCAGATAAATATGCGATAGAGGATTAGGGAATGAACCTTGGTGGGAAAAAAATGTAGAGTGATGGAAACGTCCTCAATCAAACAACTTGACAAAATTATGTATTTTCGAACGCAAAACTTTGTAAAAATTAATTCAAGTCTATCATTTAATTATGAAATAAATCACTTATTAAAATTTTAATTTATTAGGGGCATTAACTAAGATAAAATGACCAACTTTATCATTGTATGAGTGAAAAAGTAATTATTATGGCATGCTTAATCTGAAAAAATAGTTTAAATTATGATTTAAATGAAAGATAGGAGATTAAAAAAATGGTCAAGAGGAAAGTGAAAAATAGAAAATTACGTTTATATATCCGTGATAATGTTAGCTCAGTAATAACTGATTTCAAGAAATATCTATGTACATGCGTGTACATTGAAATAAAAATTTAATTCACCCAATTTCACGTTCAAAAGTGAAGTTCATTTCATCCAATGAAGTGCAACCACCTGAAACGTAGATTGATTGTGGCCATGAAGGACAACATTTCCAGTTCGCGCAATATTGGCAGCATATAATGTCGTGCGCTTTATTATGTATCTCAAGAGCGCTTTTCATAGCATCAACGCACCAAATGTTGCCATCATCGCTACTGTCACTCCTCGAACTAATGTAAAAATGGTCTGATGTTTTTCTCATCTTCGTCAGGTTTTTATGCCTACCATCCGGGATAAGCAAGAAAATTCAATATTCCTCCTGGTAAAATGAAGGGATATTTCGAGAACTGTAGCTATATCACTGATGAAATAATTTCTCAATGTCATCAATGCATAGTTTTTCCGAGAGTCTATGCTATATATATTGAGAATATATTCTATATGATTTTTTATATAAATAATATATTATTTGAGAGTAAGGATAACATTTACTTTTGTTTAATCTTTTTTTCTTTTAAATATGTTTTGTGACTTGCAAAGTAATCATGAACGCATATAATGCATACGCAGAATCGTGTTAAATGAAGGTGAATTCCTATCTTTCTTGATGTTCGCCTTGTGAAAACATATTTTTATTTCCTTGAACAATGTGCTATCACTAGTTATTATCAAAAATAAATGATTTGGCATTTTTTGTTTACGTTTTTAAAGTGAAATAATTTTCTTTTGTGAATTTATTTATTTTAAGAATCAGATAATTTATCCACTAAACTGTTCGCTATTTAGTTAATTACAAAATTTCCATTTAGAATATATTACATCATTTTGATTTATACACAGTTTCAATATATATCCTAAAAAAATATCTTGTTTTTGTAAAGTGTCTTCTGTCAGTCTGCAGCATCGATTTTTAAAATTTAAAATGTGTTATCTCATTGCATCTCGTTCCCTTTCAACCCCCATCCCCTGTTGTCATTTTTGCCTACCCATTTTCAATGATGGTTTCATAATTTTTCTTCCGATAATGCACGGTAGGTCATTTTGTATTCAATCCGTGACACCGGTGTCAGTGATCCCGTATTAGATGGTGTGAGTTGAATGGACACCTAATTCTTCCTTCAGTTCCTGCCAATGAAATTCTTGGATGGATGGATGGCCTACTTTGAGAGGTGAACGTGAAATTGAAGTTCGCGATGTTCGGAAATATCTCATGTTTACGCGTTACTCGCTTCGGGCATTCTTGCGGAACTACGTACGACGTGGGAAGGCATTTGAGATTATAGTTCGAGTACTTCCTGGACAATTCCCATTATGCTCCGTGGTAGCAGTTTCCTAAGAATCAAAGAAGTTATAATGAACTGTATGGTTGTGATCTGAGAGACGTAAATCCCAATGTATATAAGTAAATAGATCCTTGTACTAGTGGGTTAAATTTCTCATTAAAAAGGAACAGGATATTTCTTCGTTGTGGCTTGTGCTGTCTTTGTAGGTTACCTCCTCGTCAATCATCTCTTATTAGTACTGAAATACGGACACAAAGATATGGAGAATTTTTCATCAAAAGGAGTAAATCAAAAAAGGTTCAGGTGGATTTCACCCTTCTTTGATGATGATATTATTTGCAAAATATTTTTAGAATATCGCCAGATCTACATGCACGTGATTTGCGGAAAAAATTATGTGATGAAAATGTAGCACGTGCTTTTCGTTCGATCATGCACACGCATTTGTGTCCAATTCAATGCTGAATAATAACACAAGTAAATGAACTAATGCAGAGAAAGGCACATCAAATGCTTGAAAAAATTAGTAGGCCATTTTTATTCGCAAATTGTAAGGGATAAATAATGCAAATAGTGAGGGATGAACAAGGACCTTACCTCTCCGTTAAATTATCAGAGATTTCCATTACACCTATGAATATGATGCCCAAGCGATAAATTCCTTAAAAACTTGCAGCTGGCTCAATCTCTGAACGAAAAAACACTTTAAAAGTAACAGTTTGGAGTTCGTCCTTGAAGACTATCATACAGCTTTAAATAAATAGAATACGTGACCAACGGAATGCAATGTACTATTAGATTATTTTAATATTGAATGCTTTGTTGAAAACATGAACTGTGCCACATTTAAATTGTGTTATCTCCAGTGGGAGTGTAAGTGATTCCCAGGAAAAATCCCAACGATACGATATCTTAAAATTTGCTGAGGACGGAGGGGAAATCATCGGACAAATGATAGGGTGTACTCTTTCAAAGTATCATCAATGAGACAGCCTGCTTATGGCTTGCAAATACTCATTTGCTCTGCTCTCCACCCTCTTATTTATGATCCTATGAACCACCTTGGCTGCAAACAAAATCAAAATTAGTATTCTGTATTCCCCAAATATTTTTGATTTTCCCTTTTTCGGGGGAAACAAAATTCTGATCTGACGAGCTCTTCCGGCCAAATCGCTCCCTCATAAATGCCACAAATTAGTCCATTGAAGACTTCCTCCTCCACTTGTTTCTGAACTTTTGAGTAGATCCGGGGGAACGTTGTCTAGCCCCACGGAATTATTTGATAACGATCTCCATAACTCCCTTTCTATTCTGATTATCAAGAGGCCTGTATCTAAGCTGTTCTCATCTACGACATATTTTATATCTATATTTAACCGGGCTGGTGTAAAGTCTTTACTACACAGTCCTCCTCTAAATATTCCTTTCATCTTTCTCGAATCTTTCCTGGTTGAAATAATGTTTTCCTGGCCTATCTTTGAATTTTATCACAGACAGAAGGAAATCAAGTAGGTTGTACGTTTTCATCCGATATAGCTTTTTCTATCCTTGTACATAATTTTACTCTTCCTTTGTAAACTTTCCAGGTCCTCACACTTCGTCTCCCTCTGCCTTTCATTAGCTCTGATTGTATCTCGCCTCATTTTATTTGTTAACTCTTGAAGCTTCCTTCTACGTCACTTTGTATTTATATTCTTTCATTTCTTTTCTCATCAATATTTCTATCTCCCCCGTCATCTATGATTTCCTTGTCCTTTTCATATTAACAGTTTCTATAATTTCTATTGCGGCTATCGATATCCCTTAAAAAATATATATATATATATATATATATATATATATATATATATATATATATACGTATATATTTCTATTTTAATCTGTAGTACCAAGCTTCCTCTCCTCATTAACGATTTTTATACCGACTAATCATTCTACATTCTTGTTCCGATGAATGGTTCTGTATTTCATTTTCTAAACTCTGGCTCCTGTATTTTCGTTTTTGATTCAGCAATATAATTTATTGCTACTAAATTATTTGAATCCGCTCCCGATAAGAAGTGTAAATCATCACGATGTTCTTAAATATGGGTCCTACCATGATACCACCTAGCTAATATTTTCCCGTGTATTCAGTCATTTTCCCTGTGTACCTACACATTTTGATGTGTCTAAACCATATGTTGTTAATGATTAGCCCGTCTCCTGCAGAATTCAATTACTTTCTCCCCACGTTCATTCCTCGTGCCTAACCCAGAGCTCCCCAACTCATCACCATCTCTCCCTATGCCTACCGTCGCATTCCAATCCCCCATCACTATCAAATGTTTCCCTGCAGGAAAATACGTGACTATGTTCTCTAACTGATCGTATATCCTATCGACTTCTTCCTCCTTATGCTTGCTTGCTGGTATTAGCGCCTGAACAATGATGAAGTTCGTAGGCTTCGGTTTTATTTCTACTAATAGCATTCTATCATTCGCTTGCTCCATGTCTACTACTCCTCTTTATATCTTTTGGTTTTTTTCCCCCTTCACTGCCTCTCTTCCCCCCGTCTGCATGTTACTTTATTACTCCAATATCACTCCAGTAATTCCCGATATCCTTTCACCTCACTGACAAAGTCATATGATATCTATTTTTATTTCCTCTCGCCATTTCACGCTTTACATTTACTAATATTTTCACATCAAAATCGTCCTAACATTCCCAGTCTCTATTCGAACAAATTTTTATCTATGTGTGTTTTGAACTTTTACCGTGACGTATATTGTAATAAGGTAATCTACCGGTAGATGATATTATTAAAAATAACGAAGAGTTCATTGTTTTGCTAGTTTCATTTTTCATGTTTGATTATCCATAAAATTAATTACCAATTTTGACGAAAAACCCAGTGATTTATCTCCTTTATTCTCTGCATTTTCCTGAATTATTTATCATAGTACTTTATTGTACTGGATTTAACAGATGTTATGCATGGTTGGTGAAATCGAAGGAAAATTGTACCAATAATGAATACATTGACTAAAGTCCAGGTATTGAAGCGATGCACTAATGATATTTAGATTAATTTATGTGCACGAATATTCTCAATGACTGCGCATGTATACGCAAAATAATAAGATGTTAAGGGTTCGCGCATAAACACGAAGTTAACAATTACATTACTATATTATCATGCATATTTACTTTAAATGTCATGATATATTTCTCACTAATAATTCAATGGAAGGTAGTGAGGAATAAAAAGGTTCAGCACATCTTTTGACTATAATTAATAGTTAATAGGCAACTCCTGTGTATAAGGAAAACGGCATATTGGGAAAATTACGAGGTTTCATGATGTGGTAGGAAAACGAAATGGGGAGAGCGGAGTGATCGAGAAAGGTTTCCCCGAGCTCCCACGCGCGGTTACCCCTTGATCCGGACGAAGTTGAGTGTTCATTAAAGGAGCATACGTGGGGGGATAGCTGATTTTGATGAAAACGAACTTAAGTTTGTTCCTTCCCCTCCGTACGGTATACACTCAATATACGGTTTAGGCTCAATATTCGATGATGCGTCAGAAAATACCATTTTATCTCTCCTTTACGTTATTCCTACTTAATTGTATGTACCTGCATATATGAATGACAGTTTTACTTCGCTTCGGGATATGTAATTAAAAGGCATTTTGAATAAAGATATCTAATATGAATAATTCGTAATCGATAGAGAAATCCCCATCACCCCAACGCAATATACAAAGTGCGTACCGAACGAAAAATGCACAGTGATGTTACAGTAAAAATATACCCGGTTATTAATCAAACCATTATTGTTAATTGCTATGTCATTTTATAATTGATCAAGGCCAGAATTAATTATTATAGAAACTACATTTCAAGAATTCCGGTTTCCTAATTTAATTTCTAATTCCCATTCTTAATTCAACTTGAATCGTCAGTCATCGTGGCTTTTAGGTAAGTACCAAAGAGACGGATATCGTTCGGGGCCGGAGTCTTTATTCGGGTAGAGAGTGAGAGACACATACTCCGTCAGTTTGATGGTTGGTTGGGATTTTAAATGGAAACCTTCGAAAAAAAGACAGGAAAAAACTGAAATTTCGACCGTAAGTTTTCTACACGCTCGAATTTTGGAATGAGGTACGGCGACCTTCAATCTCTTCTTTCGCAAGTCTTTCGGCTCAATGGTTTCCAACCTCAGTTTACATTTTTCTCTTTGTACTTCCGTCCACCTTATTTTGTTTACATTTTTCCATTTCATTCTCTCGTCTATCCGCCTAGTCTCTCGTATGCAATAGCTGGTCTCCTATTTCTGTTACGGCTTTAAATTTTTGTCTTTCTCCATATTTCCCTTGTATAGATATGGCCATATTTATTCAACCTGTCTTCCTATCCACGCGAATGTATTATTCCATTATCTCCTGGTATCCTTCAATTTCGTGTCAGATTCTTCTTTCCATATACCCATACGTATTTCCTATTTTATTCTCTGGGGTATGTTACGCTTCATTAATATTAATCTGACTGAATTAACTGAAAAAAACTGCATCCTTACTCTCGGGAAAGTGTTAAAACTGGTAAGGCAGTTCCTTATATCTCCCCAGAACCATTTTCATTTTCCATGCTCGGTTATAGATAATGATAAAAAATTACTATAATCGTTAAAATATTCTTATCATGAGTAAATTTAGATTCTTGCAAATATGAGTAAATTTAATCCTTTCCTTAATGCATTGAACAAAAAGCGGTGATAAAAATGCTTTCCCCCCGCGTTTATTCCTCTTGCCTAAACCGTAGTTTCCCACCTCATCACCATCTCTCCCTTCGCCTACAGTGGCATTCTAATCCCCCTTTCACTATCAAATATTTCCCTGCAGGAACACAGGCGATTATATCCTCTTACCTCATCGTACATCCTATCGACTTCTTCCTCCTTGTGGTTGCTCGGTGGCATGTATACCTGAACAATGACCAAGTTCGTCGGCTCTGCTTTAATCTCTACGAGTAAGATTCTATCAGTTGCTTGCTCTATGTTGACTACGCTTCTTCCTACCCCTTTATTTAATATTACGGCAACCCCTCGTTTGCTCTCGCCCCCGCCGCTATATATTATTCTATAATGATCACTCCAGTAATCCCCGCTATCCTTCCATCTCACCTCGCAGAGACCTAGAACATCTATATTACCTCTTTCAATCTCTCGCTTAATATTCTCTAATTTGCCTGTCCTCAACATTGTCCTGACGCTCCATGCTCCTATTTTAACTGCTTTCGTCTTCTACTGTGTCTTCTGTCCTGCTGCTGTTATTTCTCCCCTGCAAGGGTTTCGTGGGATGACGACCGCGAAAGCCTTGCCTCCCCCGCTGCCGGGCACGACACACGGCCCCTTGGGCCGAGTCCCGCAGTTGCCAAGACACATATTGTCAAAGTTCCCTTCATTACATTCTTGCGAATGACAATTGAGGTCGTTTCCCGTTTTCTTCCTCAATAGTGTTTTTAACGTGACACCATCACTTAATAGCCGCCCCACTGAGGTCACACGCCTTTGCAGCCGCCTCGCTGAGGAACAGACGCTGCGTGGACTACCTTTTGTCTGGCTCCTAACCTTCGGCCTATCTACATCTGCATCTACATAATACCCCGCAATCCACCGCAAGGGCGTGTCGTGGGGGGTGCCAGGTCACCACCCAAAAAAGGGAAAAAATAAAAACCGCATTCAAAACCAACACACATGCAAACCCAAATCCACAGTGGTGCATATAGTATTAGAAACATCCGTTCATTTTACACGCATGCAATTACAATTCTATAATCCAATAAATACTGGCACCTTAGGATGCAGTAAGAAATTTATCCAATAATGTGCAAGCTAGATTTGGTAAAAAGCTAGGCAAAATTCCACCACCCCAAGAACGTACAACACAAAACGCTCCCCTATCCAAGCTAAGGAATTTGACCCAACGCCGGGGGTAGGAGGAGGGCTCCCCCACTGAGAGGGACAAGGGATGGAAGTGGAAATTTAGGGTACCAAAAGCAGAGCAAACAATACTGTCACCTATCTGGCATGAGTGACCCTACCAGGAGTTATTATTGTTCCCGCCAGCACAGCTCTTGGGGCCATCGGAACGCACAAACCCTTCCACCACGTCACGGTTGTAGTTCGGTTTATGGCTATGTATATGTTCAGTTTATGGTTATATATATATACACACATATATATATATATATATATATATATATATATATATATATATATATATATATATATATATATCCTCTTGAGAAAGATGTTTGCACCACCGAAAATTCGAGACCCAATGAGTCCCTCTTTTATGTGTTTCAGTTTCTGTGTTTTTGGTCGACTAGTCCATTTACATTATATATATATATATATATATATCCTCTTGAGAAAGATGTTTGCACCACCGAAAATTCGAGACCCAATGAGTCCCTCTTTTATGTGTTTCAGTTTCTGTGTTTTTGGTCGACTAGTCCATTTACATTATATATATATATATATACACATATATATATATATACATATATATACATATATATATATATACATATATATATATATATACATACTTCATAGATATTGGAACGCACAAGCCCTTCCACCAAGTTCCAAGCTGTAGTCAATGAAGGGGGCTATACTTACGTTATATACACAAATATTCAGCGTCCGTCAGTAAAACTAAGTAGAATAAATGCGGAAAAATATTTTCAGAAAAATGTTCAAATTAAAGCATTTTTCAAAATAGCACCCTTGTGTATGATCATATCGGTGCCCTTGCGCCTCTGCCAGTCGCGGTATGCTTCCTGGAGAGCGTTGACGGGAACCTCGTTCAGAAACCTAATCACAGCCTCTTTAACGTTATTCAGCGTTCCTAAATGTTTGCCTTTCAAGCCCTTTTTATTCCCTGGAATAAAACAAAGACCAGCGTGCCACTTTGGGTCGGCTGGGGCTGTCCATGGGATTACGCGGGAATGTCGCACGAGCAGCAGCCCTTTGTTCTTCCGTCTGCACTCTGGGGGCTATTTATGCCCACACCTTAAAAATGGATAAATATTATATAATAACGCGATATGCTCTTGACTTTCGGAATATTAAACTCATCTGTTAACAAACCCTACCAGGAGCTCTGCCCTCCAGTAACACCTTGTGCCAGGGGACAACCATTCCTCGGGGCATTGTTTCATCTCCGTAAACATTCTCAGCCATAGTCACATTCCCGGAACCCGATTGTTCGAGCATAACACAAAATTCAATCGTGTATCATTGGTCCATTAGAAGTGTCATCGTGAATTGGTGACGCGACTCACGAAAAGTGATCCAGTCCAGCAGCGATCCACACACTGAAACGGCCCGCAGGAAACTGTCGCGGGTCGCGCTGCTTTTACAAGATCTCCCACCATGTTTTGCGCTAATTTTAGACCAATGCATGGACTTAGGTCGAATATTAGTCATAGCTATTTTCAATAGTATTTTCTTAATCACTCGGTAAGGCATTAGGAATGGGATTTGGAGGCCTTTCCACGTTTTTTGAATCCATTTCTGTTGAGTAGAAGGTTTTATGTAGCAGCTGTATTTTCCCTTTAATGTAACGATTTTGGATTCTTCCTTGAAAATGAATAATGGCCTTTTAGGGCGTTCTCCTTGTTTTTGTTTGGCGTCTGAGAAACCAGCATCCGACCGATAGGAAAAACGCCTGTCGTTAGGGTAACGTATTGTCCTCTATGGTGATGTTAAACTGTGTCACTGGCGAGGCGAAGTAAAAAAGGAGACGGCTCTCCGTAACTCGGATCAGCATCAAGTGTTTTCATGGCGACGATATGCGGTGAGCAACATGAGGACAAACGACTTGTTAATCTGGCGTTTTGCTGCTCTTGTATCTCGCTCAAGCCACCCACTTAAGATCTCGTCTACATCCTTGAACACTGGTATTCATCCGTTGACTGGTTGCATTCATAGAATTTTGCCAAATTAACTGTCAGTTTTTGAGAAATAAGTCGACAGGACAAGTGCCGTTTATCATTTCAGCAAAAACAAATCTCCATCATTGGAGCAATGACTTATTATAACTTGTTTCAATTACTATGAGCTTGGCAGTGATTTTTTTACCCTAAAATTTATCTTTATTTTATTTTAAAATGATCTTTATTTTATATGTGGTGCTGGACATCTTTGTGCATTTTCATATAATCTTTTTCCTAAGACTCTATAAACCTATTTATATTTATTTACAATTATCAGCGTTTATTTATCAATTATTATAAATGTAATATAATGATATCGCAGCGGAGTTTCACTCGCGTGCGTTCGTTTGAGAGAGTATAATTAAGAAATTGTATTATTTATCAATAATAATATTTTTTCTCGTGTTGTATGTTTTTTCAAAGGAATTATGGAGCATGGTGCTAACTCTATGGTGTTTAATGAAATTATGAAAGAAAGAATAAAACAAACAAAGGAAGAACTCGATTGAGTAGAATCTACAAACGTTTTTCAATGGTAGCGTTTTTTAAGGAATAGTGTATGTAATGGAACCATTTCTTTTAGCATTGCCGTTTTTTAAGTAAAAAGAGCAAAGTAAGGAATTATCAAAGGAATCAGTGTATTAATCGATTATCGTTTTAATGTATATTGTCTGGGCCAAATGCTGAGCTATGTTATGTTCTAGGGCGTATTTTGAGGAATTGAATATTTTTTGAGCATGAAATTGATTTTAATTCGTCAAATAGTGAAAATGATTGCAAGAAGGGCGATGAAATCTAACATGAGATAATAGTAGCTCACATGATGTTAACAAGGGACAATGTGGAGGCGCTAGTGGTACACCGTGGTCTAGCAAAATATCTTACTGTGTATTTAATTGATGATTCGCGTGTGCCAACTCTTAAATACATGCATGAAAACTGTATTTTGACTGTGAAAAGTCAAAGATACACCTTTAATCAAATAGTAGGATATTAAGATTGAGTGTAGAATCCCAGAGCTATTTGTCTAAACAATATGCCTGGGAAAGTGTTTGGTTAAGTATTGCCTGAAAGATATGGTAACTTTGGAAAAGGTTTGGTGGCCTAATGCGGTTCAGTATACTAGGCAAAGGGTATACGGATCGTCTGTTGACAATCGGGAAGTGTTGCGAGAAACATGAGGATATGTTTAGAAAACGTATTGGCTCTTCCTCCTCGAAATAGAAGGCATTAGGCGATGTGCAATGAAAACAATGGCAGGAAATTCACTGGCTAAGAAGGAGGAATGTTTCTAAAAGAGGTGTATAAAATAATCGTTTTAATTGTTCCGTGAAATAAACGATTGGGTATCTAATTTTATATAAGGAATAGTCAGAAAAAGGATGTGTTATTTCCATATTAGTAACAGTTGTTTTATATCGAGGACATGCGTTTCAGGTGAGCACATAGCAAGATGAAGATTGAGATTGGTATTATGAGCGTAGCCTTCAGTTTACATGAAGACGATACTGCTGTTAAACCGATGGTAATTCTAGCCAACGGCCAAGCAGATATAAGGTGCGTTAGTGAAGCAACAGAAGGAATTTGAGTTTGATGCATGTAAAAAGAATATAGTCATCTTTGATAAGAAGAACGGGAAAAATGGTTTACATAAGTGTTTTAAACATAAAACGAGCGAGGAATTGTAGAATTTAGTGTATCTTAAGCGAAATTTCCGTTGTTGGTTTAAGAAAATGTAAGGCTTGCCCATGTCGTTAGTAATGTGACTTGTTATGTGTGTTTCATGTAAAAAATTCTTCCTATATTTTGCAATAATTTTTTATAGCGCACCCTTTCATACGCCATTCTGTGGTAAGAAAACATGGATACTAGAAAATAATCTTAAATTCCTAATCAGTGCGGTTTTTTGTGTATATGGGTACTTAGAGAATGTTAATGGTAGAAATAAAGGAGAAGATTTGAGTTGTTTATTGAAGAACATACTCGTGTACACCGGGAATGGTGAATAATGTCGGAAATATCCTTTCTTGCTCTTGGAATGGGGAGAATGAATTAGGGTAGATTAGTACCCGGAAAATTTTACGAATGTGTGTGGTTTGAGAGGAAGATGTATTCAGGCGAGTAAGTAATAGGAGAATGCGAGTACTCTCAAGGTGAGAAATATTGTGAGTCTTAGGAACAGAAAAGTGTTAATTGAAAATGTATGAAGGTCGGAGATGATGCACTTTTATATAGAAGAATTGATCTAAATGGAAGAAACTAAGTAAAGGAAAGTATTTCCCGTGAGATGTCTTAACAATAGGCTTTAATGACCTCGCTTACTTCGGGGGAGAAAGGCGTGGACACTGATGTTTCTTTGAGAGGAATTATAGGTTTTATACAAGATTTGTATTATAAGTATAACAAACAACTTTTTCCTGACGTGTGCGGGAAGTGCTGAATTCAGACCGCCGGTTCTTAAGTTTGCTCATGGCCGCATTGGTATTGATAGGACAGTGACAGATCACACCATTATCAATGAAAATTTGGCGAAACGAAAGATTTGCGCTAAACTCGTCCTCCCTAGTCTTTGGACGGACGACCAAGAGCGGAGTCGAGTGTCTGTCTGATTGCAAGGACGTTCTGCAACGGCATCACGACGATTACCCAACGCCCTTATAGTCCCGTCAGGGCTCCGGCAAACCATTTCTTCTTCCCATAAGTGAAATCCTCCCTCAAAGGACACCACCGTGGGATCCTATATGTACCGTGAAAGAAGCTTGCACGCGCACTCTTGAGGACTTTCCGGAGTCCGCCTACCAAGGAGCCTTCGAGTCGTGGAAAAGCCGCTCTGGAAAAAGTGTGTCGACGCTCAAGGGATACTTTTTGAAGACTCTTAAGGCGTTGTAGCAATATCTGAAATAAATCTTATTTTCCGAAACTTATCTTGATACTTTTAATACTAACAATATACTTAAGCAAAATTTCTGTTGGAATTTGACGCCTCGGAGCAAGGCGAAGGGTTTTATGGGGAAACCCTACTCTCGGAAATTAAAGAGCTTCGACCGCTCATGCCGATAAACAAAGGGGGTAAACCGTCGCAAAATATTTAAAGCTTAATAAAAGAAGAATTCGAAACCAAGAGTCACTCCTGCTGCGTGCTTACGTGTAAAACCGACTCTATCACACTTAGGGAAGGAATTTGGCAAGCACGCAAGAGGATTTCCAGCCAATAGGTGGGCGTCTCCCCTCCTTCCAGACGCGCGTCGCCCACCCTCCGTGCCACGAGACGAGATTCGCATCTCCATCCCGAGCGAGAGCGACTCTCCTCTTTCCTCCCCCACCCCCACTCCTCCCTCCCCTTCCCCACCCGTCCTTTCCCGACCCCTCATCCCCTCGAATCCCTGCGAGACTAGCTCGTCATGCAAACTCGATCCCATATCCATCTCCGTCCTTCCAATTTCGTCTCCTGCGTTACGATCTCGGCTTGGAGCGGCGCCACCCCGCTCCCTTCTCATCTCACACGCGCGCCAATTGTAGCCAGACAGCGCGGCATAGTCCGCGGAGCCCCCCGCTTCTCCTTCCCTCGGGAAACTCACTCCAGCCATCCTTTAACATCCGGGGTCCTTGCATATGCGTGCGATACCAATCTGGAACCCCGCCCTCTTCCACCCTCTTGTGCTTTCGCCGCAGTAATCTTCCCAGCTTCACCTTTCAAAAAAATTTCTTCTCCAACCACTCAAGCTAATTCACTTCCCATTCAGCTCCCCTTACACACGCTTGTAAAAGGTTTCGGTTTTCTACACTCCTGTCCCCACTCTCTCAAATCATGGTCATATATTCGCGCTGTTTTTGTTTCTAAAGCATCCAAGCCCTTTATTTGAGCATAACCTTATCTGTCTTTATTCTTAAAGATATATTGCCCAAAAATGTACTTATGCGCCAGCGTAATAAGTTCCCAGACTGTATTTCATCATTAGAATCAAAGTATAACAGTTAACGTTTATCGGAAGTGTTTTTTACCAAAATGATTAAAGTAGTTGGGATATAAGGAGAAGAATTGCGTTAGGCAAAGAAGTTTTTTCAAGGAGGAGAGACTCGATGACCGAGACGTCGAGTATGTTAAGAAAAGACTCGTTATAACTTTGTTACGGAGCGTGGTTAAGTGCGACGCGGAAACTATTGTCATTGAAGCAGGAGGTTAGGAGTAGATTGGAGGCTTTCGTGTATGGGGGTGTGGAGAAGAACGGAGAATGTTCAGTGAACAGAAATGAAAACAAATGAGGAAGTGCTGGGCATGATGGGGGAGAAGAGGTAATTGTTGGGAGAATTAAGGAGACAGGAAGGATGGTTACAGAGCGAATTAGTGATTAAGAATAGAATGTTGAAGACTGTGATTGAGAAGAGAATGTGATGCAGAAGAGGAAAGGGCAGGAACAGGATAGGAATGTTATGCGGAATAAAGGAACGAGGGAAGTGAACAGAGAAGAAAAGGGGCTTGTTGTAGAGGAGGATGCTCGGTTGTCTTTTTTTCGGAGAGAAAAGATAATTATTTGGTAGTTTTGCCCATCCAAAACCTGCCTTACCCGGTAAATTGCCTATAGTAATAATAACTCCAATGCGTAAGTTATTTGAATGAATGTGGCAAAATATTGAACCTAGGACTGAGCCTTTGAGCATCCTATAATTAAGTGTATCATGACTATCTAATACTGTTGGATTTTAAAACTCTCTCTGTAAATTAACTCACGTGTGAAAATATACCTCAGCTATATGGCAACCTGACTCGTTTAAGGCAGTGAAAGAGGCCAATGTGCTTATTCACATGTTAACCTAACCTTTCTACAGCTGGCTTTTGGTATATTTTAAGGAAAAGCGAGCAGTAATATTGCATTGGTGGCATGCAAGTAAGTTGAATCAATCCTGTGCTTTGGGCTGATGTCAAGTCGTTTTCAGAACCTTGGGATCACTTCCTTCCTTTTCAGGAAACGGACTGCCAGGTGATGTAGAGGGGTGAACACATTTGCATCTTTATAGGGAGAATAGGAAGGTTGAGAATTATCATCATAGAAATTCAGTATTCGTGTCAGTTTGGGCTTATATTTTTCATTTAAATATACTTAAAACTCAGCCTATGATGTACTTATAATCAAGTCAAATAAATGAAAAGGTGCAAGAGATGTTAATTTAATTATCGCCATATTTATACCTAATCCTTTACATATCAATTGTATCTTGCCTGGTACCATTATACCCCATTTACCTTATATACGTATTTGTTATGCATCTATTTTTCACCCATGTAGGTGATGGTTATATTTTGGTTGGGTAATGAATTTAGGAGGAGGAAGAAGTCGATAGGATGTACAATGAGCTAGAGGACATAATCGCGTGTGTTCAAGCAGCGAATTATTTGAAAGTGCTGGGGAACTGGAATTAGAGGGTAAGCGCTGGAAGAGATGGTAATAAGGTGAAGATGCGGTTTAGGTTTGAGGTAAAATGAGAATTAGAAAGCTATGGAGTTCTGCAGAAGACGGGGAATAATCATCACCAAAACATGGCTTAGAAACCGCAAAAGGTGTAGGTATACATGGAAAATGCCAGGTGACTCGGAAAGATATCAGTTACATTATATTATGGTCAGGCACAGATTTAAGGACAGAGTGATCGATTTGCAAAGTTTCCCGGGAGCGGATGGGGACTCTGACCATAGTTAAGTTGTTATGAAATGTAACATCCTTTTCAAAAAGATAAGACGGTGGCGGCGGGTTAGGAAATGGAATGTAGAACTTTTAATAGATTAACAAGGAAGGAGTATCAGCAGGCTGTAGAGAATATGATGGATGACAGTAAAAAGCTAAATACTATCGAAGAAAAATGGGAATGTATCAAGCAAAGGATATCGGAAGCCGCAAAAGACACAATAGGAGCCGTTAACGGGAAAAGGATAAAGAAACCATGGGTAACGGATGAGATGATTGCAAAGATGGATGAGAGAAGAAGATGGAAGAATGTAAGCAAAGAGTTAGGTAAAATGAAGTACAAAGAGTTAAGCAATAAACAGAGATGGGCCACAAATAAAGCGAAAGAAGAATGGTGGAAAACGCAATGCGAGGATATGGAAAGTCTACAGAAGAAGGGTGAAATTAGTGCGCTATACAGCAATGTTAAGTTATTATCGGGAGGTAAGAAGGCAAGATCTGTGCTAACAGTTAAAGATAAGTGGGGTGAGATAATAGTTGAACCAGGAATAATCCAAGAGAGATGGAAGAAATATATAGAAACACTGTATAGTAAAGAACTTAGGCCGACAAGGTTAGATATAGAAAAGGAACATGACGTAGAAGAAGACAGCTTAGGTCCAGGCATACTCGACGATGAAATAGAAAGGGCATTAAAGGAGATAAAAGCAAATAAGGCCATGGGGGTGGACAACATACCTGTAGAACTGTTGAAATGTTTAGGAAAATGTAGGAAGAAGACCCTATATGGACTGATTCGTAGTATCTATAAGGAAGGAATCTAGCTGGACGATTTTGTGAGAACACTGTTAGTTCCTATTCCAAAAAAGGCAAAGGCTACATCATGTGAGAATTACAGAACAATAAGTTTTATATCCCACGCGAACAATATATTGATATCTAAAGTTATTCTCAGGATCATCAACAAAAGGATAGAGAGTAAGGCAAATGATTACTTAGGGGATGATCAGTTTGGGTTTAGGAAAGGGAGAGGTACGCGTGATGCCATTGCAGTAATGAGATCACTAATCGAGAGGAATATAGAATACAATCTGGATGTATTTGCCTGTTTTGTAGATTTCGAAAAAGCGTTTGATAGAGTGAATTGGGAAAAATTAATGCGTGTATTGCAGAAAATAGGAATGGATTGGAGGGACAGGAGACTGATCCGCAACCTGTATATGTCTCAGACTGCTCAGGTGCGAAAGGGGGAACGGAGAGTCCGGATGGGCAGTGTTAGGAAGAGGTGTAAGGCAGGGTTGCCTATTGTCACCGGTGCTGTTCAACGTATATGTGGAGGAAATGATTAAAGAGGCATGGGAAGAACTGGAGGTAGGAATGAAAGTCGGAGGGGAATTCGTAAAATCGGTTAGGTTTGCTGATGACCAAGCATTAGTTGCTCAGTCAGCCAAGGGGTTGCAAGCATTGTTGAGTGAATTGGAGGTTCAATGCGATAAATATGGGATGAGAATCAATATTAGTAAAACAAAGGTTATGCGATTTTCCAAAAAGAAAAAGGCTAAGCTAAATATTAAAATAGGCGAGGAAAAAATAGAGCTGGTAGAGCAGTTTACATATCTCGGAAGTGTTTTGGACCAATACGGTCAAAGTGGTAGGGACGTAAGGAGAAGAATTGCGCTAGGCAAGGAGGCTTTCTCAAGGAGAAGGGAGTCGATAATGGGGATATTGATTAAGGAAGGGAGGTTAAGGAAAGACTCTTAAAAACTCTGATAGGAGCGTAGTACGGGGCGGTAAAGTGGTCCCTGATGCAGGAGGATAGACGTAGATTGGAGGCTTTTGAAATGAGGGTGTGGAGAAGAATGGAGAAGGTGAAGTGGACCGAAAGTAAAACAAATGAGGAAGTACTGGATATGGTGGGTGAGGAGAGGTGTTTGTTAAGAGAAATCCGATGGCGGCAGGAAAAATGGATGAAAGGCGTATTGAGCGGTAGTGGAATGTTGAAGAAGGTAATAGAGGGGAGAATGTTGGGCAAGCGAGGAAAGAGCAGGAACAGGATAGGGTTGTTGGACGGGATGAAGGGAGGAAGGAAGTACACAGAGATGAAGAGGGACCTGATGTAAATTAGGCTGCTGCATTGGGTTTTGTTTGGAGTTACAAAATATTTATTTGATTTTTGTGTCCCTCCAAAAACCTACCTAAACCGGTAGATTACCTAATAAAATGAATTTAGGAGAGTTAAGAAGTGTGTTCAAAACATAACGAGAATTTTTACATTTCGCTGGCTTGGACAGTCCGATTTTCAAAAATTTTTTATTCATCTAAATCTACATAAATGCCTTGGGAACCACCAAAAAAGGTGCTTGGCAGAAAGTGTAGTACCTGGGTGATGAGAGGGTTGGGGTTTATTCAAATAGGTGGGGGAAGGTGGGGGGAATCCGTGACAAAATATATATATCCAAGCGCAGTCCCTAACCTGTACTTTAATACTTATTGTGGTGAACTGACTCCTGGGGGATTGCGACTACAAGCATTCTGTTCCCTTATCGTTCTTGGAAAACATGACATTTTAAACCTGTCCGTCTTGCAGTCTATCTCTCTAGTCTTACATTTTTTATCCCTTCGACCGTAATATATTGGGGTTATTATATTCTTGATGTCATCGGAAAAGGGCCCATCTTTAAATGTTTTTAATGAGTTAAATCTGTATTTTAAACGCCGCTGCGTAACAGAAACCCAACCTTCTAGCAAAGTGGATGCGCTGATGCGTTGGTCATAACAATGTTTGATAAATCTAGCCCCTCTCCGCTGAAGTCTACCCTCGCGATTTTGGTTTGTTTCACTTTGTAACTATAAGGGAGGGAATTACTATTTTCCCAAAAACATTTTACTACGCATTTTAAAAAATTTAATTCCAATAGAATGTAAAATGTTAACAAAAGCCTATGGCGAGTCTGCTATGAGTAAATCAAGAGCTTACGAGTGGTATAAGCGTTTCCAAGAAGGTCGTGAAGACCTTGA
This sequence comes from Hetaerina titia, assembly GCA_037158775.1. Classification (NCBI taxonomy): domain Eukaryota; kingdom Metazoa; phylum Arthropoda; class Insecta; order Odonata; family Calopterygidae; genus Hetaerina; species Hetaerina titia. Next base: position 103,334,028 of record CM073775.1, read on the forward strand.
GGATGACGAACGCCCTGGACCCCCCAGCACTTCAACAATCAATGAAAACTTGGAAAAAGTGACAGAAATGTTTATGAACGATTGCCGAATCACACTTACAGAGGTTGCTATTCATTTTGGCATATCGATTGGATATTGTCAGAACATTTTTCCAATTTTTTGGGTATGAAACGCGTGGCAGCAAAATTCGTTCCAAAATTGTAGAATTTTGAACAAAAACAGCGGCGAATGGAAGTTGCTCTGGAGTCACTAAATGAAGTACACGACGATGCTCAATTACTGAAACGAAACCTCGTAATATAACAGGTGACGAAACATGGGTTAATGGATATGATGTTGAAACTAAGGCTCAATCATCTCAGTGGAGGCATTCTGGCTCGCCAAGACCGAAAAAGGATCGACAAGTGCGGTCGAACGTGATGGTTATGATCACTTTGTTCTTCGATTTTAATAGCATAGAGCATCACGAATTCCTACCGCCAGGTCATACGGTCAATAGGAAGTACTATCTACAAGTTCAACGCCGTTTGCCTGAAGCAATCGTGTGGAAATCGGTAGAAAAACAATTCATGGCTTTTGCACCACGATAATGCACCAACTCACACTTCATTGCTTGTTCGTGAATTTTTGCCCAAAAACAATACTGTGACGATGCTTCAGCCTCAATATTCGCCAGTTATGGCTCTGAGTGACTTTTTCCTATTTCCAAAAATTAAGAGAACCTTGAAGGGCCGTCGTTTTACAGCTTTAGATGACATTAAAAGCGCATCGCTGAAAGAACTAAAGGCTATCTCAAAGATCGAAATTGAGAAGTTTTTCGGGGATTGAAAGAAGCGCTGGCACAAGTGCATAATCTCCAATGGGGACTACTTTGGAGGTGACAGCATCAATATATAAGAATAAATAAATATTATTGTCCGAAAAATTAAAATTCTCATAATTTTTTGAACACACTTCGTATTTTTATGTTTAGCGCTGGATGGATTTTTAATTACTTATTGAAACACCATTAAAACGTTTCGTCTACCTGGTGAGATTATTTATTGCAAACTTCATGGTATGTTTGTCTTATCAATGACACAAGCCTTCAATAATTTTCGAAGTGGACTGTATTTTTAGGCACCTATTTACTGGCCATTTCCTCAGCCTACATTTGTCCTTCAATGGCTCATTTGCCATCTTCAGGATGCAGTAATATTTTCAATAATGATTGATGAAAAACAATTTTATTGATTTGAAAAAAATTGTTTTCAATACAAGATAAATTGAGATGCGTCGGAAGCCGTAAAATTATGTTCTTGAATGTTAATTGATATTATGTTCATGATATTTCCACGTTTCCTCTGTAACTCTTCCATCAGAACACTTGATCGTTCTAATTTGAATATTATATGGCATTACCACTCCACTGCTTGCAATGTTATATACACTACATGCGAATCAAGGAGTCGACGTGGAGTTGTGGGTCATCGATAACCTTGCATGCTTATTCTGCCTTTTTCTTCGCGTATTTTGACTTAGCTTGCGCCTTTCCAAGTTAAAAAAAATGTTAGTGGCATGTGCACACTAAATCATCAACTACGCGAACGGTTTCTTCAAACTGTATCAAATAAAAATTAAACAACTATATTTATAGAAGAAGTCAATTTTTTCTGGAAGCGCATAAGAAAACGGAAAACTTAACATATTAACACCGGCTGATAGTTCCAAGAATGACTGAAGTGATACCATAGTGCAACAATTCTTTTAATCAAATATTAAAAAAAATCATTACAACCTTAAATAGTAACTCACTCTGAGGTTATAAGTATTACTCTAAATGTATGTTATTTACTAGCTACAAATGTCATAGTTACGAATTGCAATGTGTGAAAATTAATGATATTATAAAGATTAAATATAATGCCCCTACTTCATTGTATGTATGAATAAATTATTACATTATTCATGGTAAAATAATGGTGAATCATGATTGAGCTGATTTTTTGCATAAATAATTGCTGTACACACACACATATATATGAATCATACATGTATATTTGCGAATGGGGACCATTTCCTTGCTCTATATTTAACCATTTTCAAATTGATATCTCAATTTGTCATTTGTGAAAAGGTTATTCATTTAACCAAATCAATCGAGTATTATTAAATTTATTATGAGATCGTATTCCATTATAACGGATAAGAATTAAACTTGAAAGCAAGAGATTGGATATTGTGGTTGGGCTAGTGTGGGCGTCCGTCCCCGATGTCGTCCGGAGAAGCATCGGCGGGCGACCAGGTCAGCGGCGCAGGGGGCGTGCGGCCGTTCGCAGCTCACGCGAGGGGGGTGCTCGATCATCTGCGCCCCCATCCCCTCCTGCCCCCCCCCCCCCGGCTGACTCAGCCCCCTCTCCTCCCTCGCATCGGCCCCTACTTGGCGATTCCTTCCGCAATCTGGGAACGTCCACTCCACTTCTTCCCTTCGACCCCCCCTCCACGCGCAGGCACGCACTCTCTCTTTCCTCCCTTTTTCATCATCTTCCCCTTCCGCAGACCCACTCCAACTCCACCACGATTACGTTGTCTGAAGGCCTCCGCCTTGATTTATACGGGCGCTTCATCCCTTTTCGCCTCCCGCCCTCCCACGCGGGAGCCCGGAAGGGGCGGGACTGCTGCCTCGGTTGGGGGGTTGTGAGGGAGAGAGGCCTGGCAATGGGCTGCGGAATGGTGTCCGCTCCACCAGTCGATGGTGCTGCGCTCGTAGGGTAGCGGGTGTGTGTATAAAAGTGTTTGAAGACATGTTTGAATCCATCGGAGATAGCGCACGCTCCTGGTCCGCTCTGCCCTCGCCCCCATGGCTCCTGCTTTAATTGCCTGGAGGATCTGAGGGAGAAACGTACATGCATCGACACAATTGCATTGATGGACGAAATTTGGATCATGATCGGATGGATGAATTTTTTTGTGGCCGTCCCGAGAGATTTTGTACATGCCTTTGCGGGTGAGACCTGGCGCCTGGCTGGGCCAAGGGGAGGCTGTTGCCGCTCTCCTCAACGGTCGGTGTTTTCATATGGGTAAACAGGAGAAAGAGGGAAGGAGGTAGTCGAAGTTTACATGGCGGCGACCTTGGGCCTTCACTTTTTTTCCATCCGCAGCTAGAGTTATTACAGCAATACTCTAATCTAGTGCAAAATTAATGAATTGAATTTCACAGCTGGTTGCCTACAAATTGTGCCCACGCGGTTTTTGAAAATCAGTGATGTTATTTGCTATTTTTAAAATTTCCCACCATTTGTTTTAAAATGATGAAAGCATTAAAAATAACGTTACTATTTCTCTTAAGAATTTGTTGAAAATAAATTCAGTCTAATTCCAACTTTCGATACTTCCCGTTTTTTTAATGATAATTTGAAATATGTTGTACCGCATTTGAAGCGGAGGCAAAGATTATTTTGAAATCATATTTAACAACGACATTTTCGGAGCCAAATCGAGTCTTTATGACCCCTTCTTCCACTCAACCTATAAAAATTACATGGACGAGACTCACTAACAATCTATTCCTGGGTGGAGGAACACCCACCTGGGCGGGAATTGAACCTCAGATTTCTGAGCTAACAGGTGAGGACGTTACCCCACCGCCATCGGGCTCGAAAAGCTGGAGATTAAACATTTTAATGAGTATTTTTGTGATATATTCTGCGTCATTATCATATTATTTGTGTTCTTATGAGATTTTGGTAATACGAGTACATCAAATATGTAGAAGACCATATAAAATACAGTTCAATCAAAATGATTTTCTGAGTGACTTCCTTGGTGCAAAGTAAATTACTCCTTCCCCGAGAGAAGCGATTTCTGAAGAAGTTTTCTCGGTTTACATTTCTCTTAAATCTTCCTTGATTTGGAAGCGAAAGAGGAAAGGCGATATGATAATGATCCTATCATAATAATAGTGAGTTATTCAATATTTAGGAGGAGTTATCAAATTTTTCAGCAAAATGTAACATAAGTGCTTGAAATGCATAAACCCATCCATCATTTGGGAGCTTTTCCAAATGCCGCATTCGCTCCCAGGTAATCGTTGTTGATAAGTTAGAGCAAGTTTAAACGAGTATTATCATAATTCACTTTTGTTTATTGACGCCAATTTATTTGCCTCACAATTCTCCGACGCCTTCTCTTCCAATTATCTTGCTTGGAGCCGGCGAACGCACTCTGGGTATTGATCGGGGCATTCAAATAAATATCCCAGAAAACTCTTTTCAATTAAGAGTCCACAATGTATTTTCCACCTGGGATAACCATGTTTTCTCTTTGTTCCAAATGAAAATTGCAAATGTGTAATGTCTCTTTGTAAAGGCACGGACCTGTTTAGCATCGTTCAACTACAAATTACTCTGCAAGCAGAGACCGTGAGGGAGTAATTGGGGAAACCTAGATTCCGAGAGCACTGCGATTTTATTTTGTGTCCCCAGGGATGTGCTCTCATTGAGACTCAAACGAATTCATCTGTCAAGTTTTTCAATTTCAGTGTTGCTAAACATAATGAGGAATATTCCACCGCAGTGATTATTTAGGTTGTTAATAATAACGAAAGATAAACTGATTCTTACAATTCGATATCTATTAATTATATATGTATGTATATATATATATATATATATATTTATCAGTCATATCTTATCTTCCGAAGAAGACGGAGTTCGATTCCGTCGAAATTATCAAGATATTATTGTGAGTGTTCTTTTTATGTGTTCTCGTGCTTTGTGGTACTGTCTAAGTTTTTTATTCAACACTTCCGTGTTACTTCGAAGAAATCATCTATATATATATATATATATATATATATATATATATATATACTCATTCAAACAGAAATAGGTATAAGGAAAGGGGATAGGAAAACACATAATAGGCGAAGACAGGACATGTGGAGAAGGCGGTTTTTGAGCAGATCACGAAAGTAAAAATATTTCCCTATCCGGGATTTCGTGATCTGCTCAAAAACCGCCTTCCCCACATGTCCTGTCTTCGCCTATTATGTGTTTTCCTATCCCCTTTCCTTATACCTATTTCTGTTTGAATGAGTATTTGTGCGCCGTGTGGCGGGATTTTCAAGTTTGAATATATATATATATATATATATATATATATATATATATATATATATATATATATATATATATATATATATATATTCATTCATTCATTCATTCACATGAAAATAGATATAAGGAAAAGGGATAGAAACACACATAAAAGACGGACACAGGAGAGGTGGGGAAGGCGGAAAAAAGCAGCCCACCAAATATGTAAAACACACACATATTATTTTTCCAAGTCTCAGAAAAAAGTTATTGCCATGTTATTCTGTTCATGTAATGTTTCATATACACTTACTATTTTTTATTTTTACTTTATGTAGCTTGATTTTTTAAGGAAAAACTGCTGCTACAACGGCAAAAAAAGAACTATTTTGAAGGATACATCTACATCTACATAATACCCCGCAAGCCGCCGCAAGGGCGTGTATGGATACAGACAGAGCTGGAAATATTTAATTCGATCTCGGTGTTAGCTCGAAAATATTTGTAATTCGTCATACCTCTTATTCCATTAGATGCAAGGAAAAATGGTTAGCGAAAAAAAACCCCGATTGTAGATGTTCATTCGCATACTTTAAGTATATAAGTAATGAAATAGTTTTTAATTGAGCGTAATAGTAAATTCCTTTTAAATTGCGAATAGATTCTTGACGTATTCTCGCTTAATTAGAGGTTCACTGTTGGCCATTTCAGTGGTAAATGTGTGACGGCTGATTCGTTCATTCTTTATTTCTCATCTTGTGTTATACATTCGCCACCCCTTTCACTTGCTTTTTCCTATTCGGAACTCCCTTCTCTATGAGTAGTTCCCCGGCAAACCGTCCTGGCAACTGTGTCTCTGCCCTTCCCTTTCTCGTCCACGCTTCCATTTCTACTCTCTTCACATTATACTAATTTTATGCATCAGGACTCCTTTCATTCTTTTATAACGATCCTTCCGCACCTAATTGCTCTTTTAGGCTTCACTTATGATGATCAAGAAGAATTAAAATGTTTCTTTAGAAATTTGCTACATTTCGTCATCTCTAGCTTTTTCGAAAACTCTCTTTGAAGTATCTGAACAATCACATAAAGTGCGTATGCTTTAAGAAAAATACAGACAAGCGAGCAACTTTGAAATGTAGAAATGCTCATGCCTATTCCCGAGGAGCGCCCAGCTCTCCTGCCACATTATACTGTTCACTATTTTAACTGCTTATATTTCATGAAATATGCAAATGCGATTCATTCTATGCACCTTTGGGGTGCTCCGTAGTGACGGGGTTGGTGCGGCCAACGTGGGCGGAATTCTGGAGTGTGTCACCAACTGAGTCGTGGGCCTCGCCAATGCGCGTGGGGTGAGATTCGTAATTCATGGCATTAGGTCGTGAAGGGAGTCGTCTCGGGGGGGGGGAGGGAAGGAGGATTGTCGGGAGGCCGGCACTGTTGAGGCGCCGAGCGCTCAAGGAGGCATTTAAATCTAACTGCACGCATAAATGTCAATGCCTGGGACCAGAGAAAAGGCAAGCCCCTAGGAATGAATAAATATCTCAACCCTCTCAGTCAGTAAGCCAGAAAATCTACCTGTCGCATTAAATTACACTTCCGACAGAGGGAGGTTCCCCCACCCCCGCGGTTCCCCTTTTCGAACGCCTAAGAGGACAGCCAACCACTCCGTCCCCGCTCGCCACCGTTATTTCAAACCACTCGACTGGCCGAAAAATTCATGACGTGATCATTCTCCTCTTAACGCTCCTGAGCCCCGAAAGTATGTTTCATATGCATATAGTTTACCAGGGCCTAATGGAGTCATATATCCTTGGAACTTCCGTATTTATATAAAGGTTGTAGTGCTAGGGGGCGATATATTTGACAGACAACGGGGATCGGTGGTTCCAAACCCTAAATTTATCCTAAAAAATTAACTTAATTCACAGGTCCAAGGGCAGCTTTTTTTATTTGAGTGATGACTTAAATTGCTGAGGAAATATTTATCAATTGTGGTGAATATTTTTCCAATTTTATTTTGATTTTTTATAATGTTTTCGCATCCTCAACTTATTAATGTACCTGATATAACTGAGAAACTGATCTCAGATTTTTGTACTTTTTAATGGGTTAAAGTTTCTTTTGTCTCGCCATGTTTAATATTGTAGGCAACCCCATGTGCCGACGAATATTATTGTGGAAATCCTTCATTTCCGGAAAATAATTCAAAAGACGACTAGAAGTAGGCTTACAATATATTATGGTAATTGTTTCTTCATTAAATGACTAATTTATCATAATTTAGCTATATTGAGTGATAAACGTTACAATGAATTATGACAATAGAACTTTTAATAATAAAACCACTTTACTTTTCCACATAAACTTTTTAATTTTTACTACCTAGGTTTCGTTATAACATAACATCATCAGGTGATGATCAGACCTGATGATGTTATGATATAACGAAACCTGGGTTGTAAAAATTAAAAAGTTTATGTGGAAAAGTAAAGTGGTTTTATTATTAAAAGTCATTATGAAGATTTTCCACAAAGTTACGCCAGAAACTGTTTTATTTTACAATAGAACTTGAAAATGCGAGGAACCCAATGTGTCCTGGAGTATTCTAATATTGAAGGTGCCTTGTGAAGAATTTGTGAAAATATGTCTGAGATTATTAAATTACTTTGACCGGCCCAATAGCACTAGAACGGCAGTTTAAATGAAACCGAAAATTATAGTGCTTACAAATCATTAATGATTTTTGATTGATTTTCTAAGAAAAGACGTACTTTTCAAAATTTACCTTTTGATGAATTGCAAATTTTGGAAGGAAGGTTATTTCAAAGCACAATGACAAACTTATAAGTGCTTAAATAACAGTAGTTTTCACTTAGAAATAAAATTAGTATGATTTAATGGCTTTGTTGTTATTTTCAAATCAAATTCTTAGATTATAATCCATTTTGAAATAGCAATTGCTTGAGGTAAATGTGAGATTGAATATTATTACTCATCTGATAAATGCACGCCATAATGTCAACATGTCTGCCTTATACGCGCCTCTCTCTTGCTGGGAAAATATTAACAAGTGGAGATTATATTTTCATTGGTTTGCTTAGAATAATTATTAGGGAACTCATTTTATTTTGCTTAAGAATTGTCATTATTGAAGTTGCATGCCAAACCGTCAATAAAAATTTAATGTGTTAGACAGTGTATTTTAGAAATCTTAATAAGAAATATTCTTTTACGAGATATAATTCATGTGGTGGCAAACATTAATTTCAACTCTTTTTTTTTATTAAAATTCCTTTCATAGTCCTTTGTGTTTTTCCACATCCTAAACTTAGTCTACAAATTGTTGAATTTTACAACCTAATTTTCACAAACCATGGATACCCTAGGATTCGCGAGGGTATTCAGCGTGAAATGTCGAAAGGGCTACGCTTTACTTAAGAGAATTATACTCTGATCTAACGCGGTACTTGGATTGAGATGAGAGCGTAGAGGCATTATTGCCCACGACCATAACTACATGTGCCGATGGTCGAAATCTCCGTCCGCTCGTTTCCCGTGCCACGCCGTATGTTTCATCTTGGCGTATATTTGCGAATGCAGTCACCTTCCTACAAATTGAGGAAACAATTTTAAAACGAGGTCGTCATTTTTGGAGCGCGAACTGGATGAGAGGCGTGTGGGAGGAAGGCGGGATGACACCGGCGCTCGCCGCTGACCGACCGACGCTTTCCTTCCTCGTCGTCGACCGCCGCAGAGGGCGGGCCGCCCCGCTCCTGCATCGTCATTACTTTGTTCGTCAAAAGTGACCAATCCTAGTTGAGACTCATCGTTGATAATCAATGTCCGTGGCTAGCCGAAGCCATCTTTTCCCCGCCTCCCTGCCCTCGGGAAAAAAGAGGAAAAATAAGGAGCGTTTTACATTCGGAAATTCCATAAAATAAACAAAATGTTTTCCTTCCCCTACAACATTTCCGTCATTCACCATAATTCCCCCTCCCTCGGTTTTCTCCCAACTTGCAAGCCTTGCTTCCCTTACCCACGGTCAACGCAGTCGGCCGCCGTCTAAACAGGAAATAGAGAATATTTTTGGTGGCAGTCTACATTGGAGCCTGTGCTTCAAAGGTATTTTAACCAAAATATGCCCTTAGCTACTTTAATCGACTAATCTAAGAATAACCGAAAATAGGGTGATCAAAAAATCACATCTGATGGTCTTCATTTAAAAGTGGCATTCGTGTTTTTCGTAGGAAAATAGTTTCATTTTAAATGTTAATTCATTCATGAAAAATCGCGGCTCGTATTTTCTTGTAATAATCAATTTGATTTTTACAAGAAAATTGATTCAATCAAAAATGATGTTTATTACTTAGACTAAACAGTCTAAGTAATAAACATCATATCATTGATCATTAAATTAATATGCTTAAACATAGTGATTATGCATTTCCTCTTAGATATTTAGTAGCGTTCAATGCTGATGATGGAAGTTGATGAGAGGGTGTTTGAAGGAGACTACAAAAGAAGTGTTGAGGAGATATCGAGAGAATGACCGACCGTGAAAGTGGGGATGGCATTGCGTAAGCGTGGAAGAGGAAGGAGGAAAGAATGAAGAAAAATAATGAACGCTGTAGAAAGACTCAAGAAGCAGCGGTAGAGAAAATAAGTTAAGTTTGAACAATTTCGTCAGAGGGCTTTGGTTCAGAGAAATCAGTACCGTGCCAGCCACGAGTTACGAACTCGCATTTGTATCTGTAGCGAAATTGATATCATTAAAGATTCTTAATATTCCATTTTTGACGAATTACATTTGTGATAAAATATTATTTCCATACGGACACATCTTTAGTTTCTAATGTACTCTGTGTAGTTACCACTAATAAATGATTCATTAAATCGTCAAATTTTTATGGACATTTCAGTTTTTGTAATCTAAAAAAACAAAGTAAGAAACTTGCTAATTGGAATGCTTTGGCCAAATCTGAATGTCAAATCAACGTTCCATCTGAGCTCTGCAGGTAAATATAAGAACTTAAAAATCTATCCCAGGAATTAAATTATGAAATACATTTTTTCTTCAATTTAATATAATAAGCTCTCCAAAGGTGGCAGACAGCATGGAAAATATTCTTTTTCATAACCGTTACTATGCATATATTTGTGGAATATAACGAATAACGCGTAAAATAATCGAGCATGAACCGTTATGTACGGTAAAGTGGAGGCCTTGATGATCGGCATGATTCGCGCTAAGGCGAGGGAATATAAATGCCGGAGGGTCCTCTGTTCGTACTGACTTGCAGCCTAATTATCCCGCGATAAAATGAAACGATGAATACGACGCATCAATCGCTAAGATCACAAGTTTCAAGAAGTGACGATAAGACTCACTTCATTAAAATGAGACATTTTTCCTTCAACGCTGAGATTCATTAGTAGTTGCCAAGGTAAGAAATAGGTAGACTATTCGTTTTAAATGAATACACTTTGTAACTTCCACACAATTTTTATTCGTACTACCGGTTTCAACGCTTTGGCGTCATCATCAGGTACCTTATGATGACGCCGAAGCGTTGAAACCGGTAGTACGAATAAAAATTGTGTCGACGTTACAAAGTGTATTCATTTAAAACGAAAATGAACCTCCACAAAGTTGAGCCTGAGACCATAGCATTCAGGTAGACCATTATTTATTCAAATAGCAATGACATAAAACTGCAAATTAAACGCCAGAGATGTTATTATCCAATGAGCAGAATAAGAAGTCAAATTTGTAAAACGGACATAACGTAGTGAATAAAATACTAAGGGGGACGGAATAGTCCAATAAATGCCGAAGAAATTAAATGAAACAACTCATTATGGAGAGCGAGAAAGGCACAGGGAATAGGCCTATAATATAACTGGGCGTGTAGAAATAAATTCCGAATGAAAAAAGATTGTGCGGAAAACATTGAAGAAACGAAAAAATGTTGTAGATAATAAGAGAGTGGAATTCAAGATTGATGACGACAGAAATTGGGACGAAAAGACTGCGAGTAAAAGGAAGGGGTGGGAATAAATATTTGAGCACTCAAGCTGAATGCGTGCGAGCGGGGGATATGTGAGGCCTTTTTTAATCGCCCCTTTTCGCCGCGCCCCGCCCCTCCACCCGTCACCTCCCTCCCCCCGAATCCCCGGTATTCATTGCCCTTTCCTTCTCGCTGGCCTCCTCTCTCTCCCTTCTAATTCTTTTCCAGGCGCTCGCTCCCGCCTCCCCAAAACCGGTCACGTCGAATTGAGTCATGACGTCGAATTTTGGGGAAGAAGCCTTGGCAGTGAATTTCCATTTAGTCGGCGGATGACAGGGATTTTGAGGAGACGCGGTTCCGATGAACGGGGGGAATGGATGTTTGGGGCGCATATGCAGCGATGTGATGTATTTCCCAACTTTCGCCAGCAATACCGATGCGGTATGACACGCCCCCCCCCTCAACCCTCCCGCACCCCCGCTACTCTCCTTCTGTAGATTCTTCGCATCGTCTCTTTCAAATTCTCAGCCGCTCTATTTTCGAGGCATCCCGGGAAAAACGGCTCCGACTCCGGCAGTATGCCGGATTAAGCGATGAATAAACAGGGCGATTCAATTTTGAGTGTTCGTGGTCTCACTAATCGGTTAATTGGATTTTAAAGGCGTAGATTCATCCAAATATGATGCAGAAAAAAAATAATGCCTCGTTCTTTTCTTCACACTTCCATAGAGTTATTAGAGTACTATATGATGAAAATATATCCTCGAGAGAACGCATTCCACCCATTGAAACATCGTGAAATAGCCTAATGCCAGATTACAAAAAACAAATTTATATAGTATTTTATATCGATGAAGTATCATTATTGATTACCATCGGCCTAAGAATCGTGGTTCCATATTCGAAAAATGCTACAAACCATGAAATCTTGATTTAAATATTTGTCTTGCGGCCACAAATATTACATGAAATTCCTATTCACTCGTGACTGGCAAAAATTATAATATAATATGAATTTATATATAGCCAGAATATTTACTGAGATTGCAATAAAATGTCTCTCATATTTTGTGTTACACAAATATTTTTTTGTAATAATAAGCCAAACTGATCACTAGAGCAATCGGTTAATTGATTTATTAGAATGTTAGATGGCTTGCTGAAAAAGTTAAAACTCCACATGGATAAAAATGTGGGGATAATCGTTTTGGGTTATGCGAGAAATTATACGTGATATTGTAGAATGCACACGTGATTTTCTTGATGTCTAATGACCTTTCCCGATGACTCATGTCAAAATATAATCATACTCTTTTTTGGAAAGTTTTTTACTGTTCAAAACAAACATTCATTGCATTTGAACAGTAGTAATACACCATGACGGAACTGCCCCTCATTCTCCGCTTTTCCATCGAGGGTGAAAAAGGAGTACACCCCCCTTATTTAATATTTTCGACCCAATGCTTGACAATATTATAATATCAGATTATTGTAACCTAATTTCTGAAAATGATATTTAAATTATTTAGAATAAAATACGTGGAAAAATAAGATAATTTCTTGTTTTTAATAGAAATAATTAATTTCCAATAGTCATTAACTACACATTTTCCTTAACAGACAGCATTTTAAATTAAGTCACCTCACGAGAACGCATACCCTGCACAGCTTCTGATTCCCATTGTCCTCGTCGACAGTTTGGCCTCACCCCCTGTGCTGCCCCTCGCGCGTCGCTGGCACCCGCCGTCCAATCTCTCCCTCACCCTGTGCACTCTCCTCATTCCCCCGACCACCCGACTCGTTTTCATTCCTAAGCCTCTGCCACCCCCTACACCCGTCTCTTGAAATCCCGTTCCCTTTCGCGAGAATCACTCATGCGAGTCGACCAGTTTCCCCGGTGCCGCGCCGGAGACGGAGAAAGGAGAACCCAAGAGAGTAGTGGGGGGTGGGGGGAGGGAAGGTGAGGGGGGACGACTGGATCGCTTCTGTGGAGACACCGGCACACATTTCTCCCTTTCATCGTCTCCCCTCGCTCGGTTATTTGGTGCTTTATTCCTGCTTAGAGAGGAGGTTTCATTTAGGCTCTAGCACCCCCGAAAATATTTCCTTCGGTCCCTTCGTCAGAGGGTGAATGGAAATCCAATTGTTTTTCTGCTTTCTACTTCTTCTAGTGTCTCTGCTCAAATGTACTATTATATAAAGCCTTTGGGGAGAATTCTGCTGAAATTCTTCTGATATATATATATATATATATATATATATATATATATATATATATATATATATATATATATATATATATATATATATATATATATATATATATATATATATATATATATACAGAAACCAAAACACACAAAAGAGGGAAAACTCACTGGTTCTCGAATTTTCGGTGGTCCAACCACCTTTCTCAAGAGGAATTAGGAACAGAACTCAGAACTGAGTTCTGCTCCTAATGCCTCTTGAGAAAGGTGGTTGGACCACCGAAAATTCGAGAACCAGTGAGTTTTCCCTCTTTTGTGTGTTTTGGTTTCTGTGTTTGTTATCACTATCAGTGAATTTACATTACACGTTTGTGGGTTTTCCAAAAAAGTGTATATATATATAAAGAATATATATATATATATATAGAATATATATATATATATATATATATATATATAGACTCTGAAGAAGGCCTCGGAGACTCGGTCTCGAAGGACTCTGTCTGACCTGAAGAAGGCCTCGGAGTAGGCCGAAAGCTTAAATTATCTACAGTGTGAGTGTCCTTTTACGTGTTATCTGTTTTATTCTGTGTTCTATTGTGCCGTCCAAAAGTTATTTTGCTCTCGTGAGTATATATATATATATATATATATATTTGTTTGTACAGAGATGAAGAAAGACCTGATGTAGAGCAGGTTGCTGGATTGGGTTTTGTTTGCAGGTACAAAATATTTATTAGATAGTTGTGTCCATCCAAAAAACTGCCTTAACCGATAGATTACCTAATAATTCATAAAATATTTGAATTTATTATATATATATATATATATATATATATATATATATATATATCCTTATTACTATAGGTTATACTGGTAATGGTAGAGTTTCGATGGATACATGCTACCTAAAGGTACAGCGACATTTTCCTTACTTCTCCTGTCATCAAGAAATACAATAAGCTCCTCTTATATTCCGTATATATGCATCTGCCCTTCATTTCATTCTACATCCCTGTAGTATTTCTGCCCTTTCCTCGTTTGCCAAACATTCTCCCCTGTATTACCTTCTTCAACATCCCACTACCGCTCAATACGCCTTTCATCCATTTTTCCTGCCTCCAAAGGATTTCTCTCAACAAACCCCTCTCCTCACCCACCATCCCTAGTACTACCTCCTTTGTTTTCCTTTCGGTCCACTTCACCTTCTCCAATATTCATCACACCCGCATTTCAAAAACCTCCAATGTACGTCTATCTTCCTGTTTCAGTGGCCACGTTTCGGCGCCGTACATAGCTACGCTCCTTATCAAAGTTTTGACAGGTCTTTTCTTAACCACCCTACTCAACGTTCCTGTCATCAACTCTCTCCTCCTTGTGAAAGCCTCTTTGCCTAGTGCAGTCTTCTCCTTACATCCATACGACTTTGACAAATTTGGTCCAGTTTCCATGATACGTAAAATGTTCCACATACTCAAATGAATTAAACTTAATATGAATAGATTTTAAACTAAGCTATTCCATTTCTCGGAAAAATTATGAAGCCATCTATTTTCAAGCACTATATATTTTTATATGACGAAGCCATTCTCTTTTCTCATACCCTTTGTACTATTTTTTACTCTCTATTCTGATCCCATACGTATCGCACTAAATTTTCAATGCACACAGCAATATTTGCACCCTCATGGCCCACTGACAAACTAAAGATCAATCATCTGCAAACCTCAAACACCGCCCATCCGGACTCTACATCCCCCACTCGCGCCTGGACAGTCTTGAGACAAATTCACGTTGCATATTGGGTTAAATGGAAGAAGGGACTTTTTGGTCCCTATTTCGCCCTAATAAAGATCTTTATCCATCAGTAGTCTCTTATCCCTCCAATCTAATCCTTTTTTCTGCAATACATCAACTGATTTCACCCATTAACTCTATCAAACACCTCTTAAATCAACGAAATAGGCAAATAAATCCTGAATGTATTCATCGTTCCTCGATTTCATTTTATATCTCATTACTGCAATGGCATCGCGCGTGCCTCTCCATTTCCCTTAACCCAAACTGCTCATCCCCTAAGTAATCATTTTCCCTGTTCCCTATCCTCTTGTTGATGATCCTGAAAATTACTGTATCTGCGTGAGGCATCAAGTCCATCATTCTGTAGCTCTTACATGACGTAGTCTGTACCTTTTATGAAACAGGAACTAACATTGTTCCGGCGAACTCTTCCGGCAAAATTATGGCCACGAAGTAATCCCTAATAATAGTTCCTTTTCCTTAACTTTTTAGTTGTTCCGCAGTAATATCGTCTACCCTCAACGGTCTTATTTGATTTCCATTCCCATTCTGTCTCTCCTTCGCTTTAGTTTGGACCTTAGCTTTCCTTTTCTACGCTCTCTTTCTATGCTTGCCTGCCCAATGTTTTTGCCGTACAGTTCCTCTATACATATTCCTTCCATCTCTCATGGATCTTTTCTGGTTTATCTAATTTTCTTCCGAACGGACAATTTACGTAAGAAATGAGAGTTCCATGCTACGTTTAATATTCTCACTCTCTTTGTGTTAAAGGCGTCCCAAATATACACTAGGAGTAGGAGAGTTGGAACTACTTCCAAGTAGTTCCAACTCTCCTACTCCTTCCAACTCTCCTACTTCCAAGTAATTGCGCTCAATTTCCATAATTAATATCCTTAATGATAGAATAATTAACTCCTTAATTCCGGATAATATCTTCATATTCCTATGGTATAATTCCCCATTACGGATAAATTTCCCCAAAGTTGCCATTATTAGATAGGGATTGTAGGTCCCACTCAGCTTAGCAACCGTCCAGTTGGGACGCAGTTTACATAAACGTAATCCAAAAAGATGACTTTCTATTGTATTTTATCAGAAAGAAGTTGATATTTTTGCACTGGTTTTAAATTAGGTTTCAAGGCTACTATCTTATTTAGACAAAATGGTAACTACCCATTATCTAATGTAACTGTTACACAATTTTGTTGGTGTCAAAGTCGTCTAACAATTTAAAGTTATCGTCTTAACTACTTATATGTCCAAGAAATTTTGTAGTTTCAGACATGGTATGGAGAAATTCGAACATAATAATGAACCAACTGAAACACTTTATGATAATCTGAAGATGACGGAGTCAATCCAAACCCCTTATGTAATATGTTAATATCTTTTGGAAAAGTGTTACCAGTTGTTCATTATTATTAATTTTTCGTTTCATAGTTTTATTTTGATTAAAAATGATAGGAGGTTTCACGTGTGCGTTTGGAACTATTTCAGCAATTTGGACAGAATTGTGAAAACACTCGTATATATAAAATAATAAAGGAGTACTCTTTCCTGAATGAGAATAGAGCCATTCAGAAGATTATTTCGTGAAATAAAGTACTCACAGAGTACTATCGTGAAAAATACTCAATTGTGCTTACGATGGAAATTTCTAGCTAAGTTTAGATTTCTCATTCTCCATTTATTTCAATAATATTTAATCCTTTTCGGTTATTTATATCTTGTCCAAGCGTCAGATTCTTTAGTTCACCAAAATGTCTCCTCCCACCTTGTTTGATCGGCCATCTGGAGGGATTGCCCGTTCCCCTCGCCATCCTGTGCGGGGATTCCCATTCCCCCCCTCTTTATCGAGTCCCCGTCTCCCTTCCCCCACCCCTCTCGCCACCGTATCTGCCTCGCCTCCTCAGTCCTTTCAGTCGGCCGGGAAACCACCCTCCCCCCCTCCCACTTCACCCACCTCTTTAAAATTCTCCCCCATAACTAAGCTCTCCCCAAACATCCCCTCTTTTCTCGCCTCCCCCTGCCAGCCCCCCCTACCAGCCCCCCACGCCAGCCCCCCCTGCCGACCTCAAACTCCGCGCGCGCGCGCGCCCGCCCGCCTCCCTCTCCCCACAAAAAAACCATCACTCCTGAAATGCCCTTTCCATAAAAAACGCCCCTCGTGTGGGCGGGCAGTACGTCCCCGGCCCTCTCCCCCGCACCACGCCGCACCTCGACCGCACACCGCAGCACCATCCCTATCTTATGCATCCCATCCACGGCCGCCCTTCCGCAGTCCCTGCTGCTCGCCCGGCCTTCCTCCCCCTGGGCCCTCACACACCCCCTCGCACGCGAAAACCTCAGCCCTAAGCCTCGCTCATAATGCCCTTACATGGTTAGCGAGCACACGCCGCATCTGGATGTAAAGGCCTGGGGAAGGGGAGGGCGGCTTGGTCGGTCGGGGGCGGTTGAGGGGAAGGGGTTGTTTGTTTGTCTTGGGAAGGGGAGGGATGTTAGTAAGTCGCGGTGGGAAAGGGGGGGGTGGACAGAGGGAGTCGGAGTTGTTAGGGCGAGGGGGATTAACGGTGGTGCCTCTGGCGGATCCAATCTTCGAATCGCAGCACTTTCGAAAGGCTTTTTGGGATGGGCCCCTTATTAACGCGCGAATAGGCTGGGAAACAAAAGAGAGTCGTGCGAATTAATCGATTGGTGTATCAATCACATTGACCATCCCGCTCACCTAGAGTGCTGATGCTCCACTGGTCACTTCCAGTACGTTCCCAGCAGCACGCGAAATTCCGCCGACGCATTTATATTCTGACCAATGTCTAACTACCCAGCTGCGTGCGTGTCTCGTTTGTAACGTGCTGGAAATCTTACGTCCTTGCACTTTTGCATGTAATGGCGCAGTATGGATATTTCCGTTCTTTTGACAAAAATCTCCTTCAAATGACGACGCTAGTTAATTTAAATTATTTTTCTCTATATGCGATACTCGATTCCAAAGTCAATTGACATCATGTCACATGACTGACCTCCATGAAGTTCACAGTATTATTGCTAATTATTTCATTAATTCATTTGTAACGCGGCTTCACAACGAGAACAGAGTGAATACTTACGCAATGAAACTCATAACGCCATATTTTTATTGTATTTCCGTGTAGTGTCTAAAAGTAACCTAACTGCAATGGTACGTCTAAGTTAGGCTTACAGAATTATGTAAGTATGCCGTAATCTTTTACTATAATGTGACCAGGAGCAATAATATGAAGGATCACGAAAAAATACTAAATTGTGTGAGATTACATTGTTGCAATAAGTTCTTTTCCAAGCAATTTAAAATACCCGGAGCAGATGCGTGTTTCAAACCAGAAAAATAAAAGTGTTCCATTGTTTGTCGTAGTGTTGTTATTTTGTTCAAATTACTTATTGTTTTCTTTTCCTTTTAATTTAATAACTTCAGTATTTTATTTTTCTTGCTTTTTCTTAATGTCAGACTCATATAATTTTTTTTCGTCTTATTCCTTCTCCATTCGATATTGGGTTCTCAGTGTCTGCTGGTGCCAAGTGGGGATTGTAGTCAGGGGTTGGGAAATCATTGCGATGGTGTCGAATAACGCATTCGCAAGCAAACACTCGACTCTGCTCTTGATTGTCCGTCCTTAGGTAGGACGAGTTAAGTGCAGATCTTTCGCATCGTCAGATTGTCAGTGATTTAATTGTCTGTGCACTGTCACCGTCCTATCAATGCCAATACGATCTGCGACATTTCGCACACTCGTAACCGACGGTCTGTATTCAGCACTTCTAGCACACGTCGGTAAAACATTGCTAAAAATCACTTTTTAAACAATACTTTTATGTGGCCCGTCCGCTCAGAATGCATGCCTTTTCAAATGGACAAAATAAGTCAATCGATTTGAATCCGAATGTCATGGAATCGAACTAAGGTTTCAGCGTCTGAGTGCCACATGATCGGTTTATTTCCGGAAATGACGACGTGACTCACTTGAGCGCCCATAATAATTACGAGTAATTCATTAAAGTAATTACTTCCTTTTCAATGGTACATACTATAAGCAAAAAAACGGTCTTGCCATGGGCTCCCCTCTCTCTCCCCTGTTAGCCGAAGTCTTTATGGACTTTTTTGAAGAAAAGCTGTTTGATTCCAACGAAAAACTTATTAAGAACATCGTCTATTGGTATAGGTATGTGGACGACATACTATGTTGTTGGTGTGGTAGTGAAAGGCAGTTGAGCCAATTTGTGCAGTTCTTAAACAACAGGCATAATTCAATTAATTTCACTATGGAAATGGGAGTGAACCAGTCAATAAATTTATTGGACCTCGGGATTGAAATCAAAGAAAGCCAACATGTCTTTTCCATCTATAGGAAACCCATGTATACGGACCTAGTGATTCCTTCTGATTCTTGCCATCCCATTTCCCATAAGCTGGCAAGCTTCCACTGCATGCTTCACAGATTAATCAGCATTCCAATGCCTAAAACTTCCTTTAACCGAGAACTCACCACCATCAAGTTCATTGCAGAGAGGAATGGCTACAACGACGACCTCATTGATTCCCTATTAGGGAAAAAACTGAGAAAAAGTGCCGTCGAGCTCCACACAACACTCCTGCCATACTCCAACCCCTCACGTAAATGGTGCAAAATCCCCTTCTCAAACTCTTTGTCCTATAGAATTGCCAACATTCTACCCAAGGATAAATTCCGTGTTTCATTTTACACCCCATTTTCCATATCCAAAGCACTCTGCTTAAACAAAGATAAATTCGACGTCGAAAAACAGTGTGGTGTTTATGAATTAAAGTGCCAATGTAATGCGACTTATGTGGGACAGACTGGACGAAATTTCGCCACACGCATCAATGAGCATCGGAAATGTTATGCGTTAGGCAACACCACATCCATCTTTGCCACCCACCTCTTGGAGAAGAACCATTCCCCGGATTTTGAATTTAAGCCGTTGCATAAATTCGAAAAGAGCAAGAAATTGGACGCTCTCGAGAGTTTAGAGATTATCCAACGGAGAAACCGGAAGATAGAGCTACTTAACGACATTCAGTTCCTCTCTTGCCCCTCCCCACTTTTGTTCATTAACTTCCCTCAGTGCCCTTTATGACGACACCTTCCCCTCCCCCCCCCCCCCGAAGAGTGAGCCGCCCGCACTTCGGGGGTTCCATTGGTTTTTCCTGCCTTTCTTTGTATGACAAAACCCCACCCCCCCTTCCCACCCGCTCCCTCCTCCCCTGCCACCCCTTCTTGGTATATATATCCTTTCTCCTTGTACTCTCCCTCACCTGAAGATGATACAGTGTATCGAAACCATGGTCGGCAATAAAGTTTTAACTGTGGAAAATTGCAACGAAGTTTTCATTATGTGGTAATTTCACTTGTTACAGAAGTTCTCCAGTATATGAAATAGGAGGGGATAGGAATGGACATCTACCACTTAACTGGACGCGATAGACTACCACCAGACGAAGACTGGACGTGTAGATTGGGAAAGTAAGAAGGTAAAAATTCTTAATTTCATAGTTTAGTACCCTACATGCCACCACTAAGGCGTGTGGCAGGGATTGAATACAAAACAGGCTAATTTTTACCCCTACCACGGTCGGACAATGTTATTGTGATCGTTATGGAAAAAATCGTTTTTATCGTTCGTGGAAAAAATTACATCTTAAAACTCTCTGTTCTACACATAATCTATAATTTTATTGACCGGATCTCTCCTACCGTAGTACGATGGGGGTAATGATACATTTTCAAAATCACTGCTAAAGAGACCTTGCAACTGATGCAAAAGATTTACTCTATAAGATAACCTTCGCTCCGTGAGTGATTCCCAGTCTAGCTGCTCTAATATTTTAGATACGTTGCTAAGTTAATCATAGCAAGTATAGCTCCTCTATGCTGCACGCGATCCAATACGACAATTAATCCATAGTGAGAGTGAGGATCCCACCATATACTAGCAGCACATTCTAAATGGGGCCTAATCAGCGAAAGATAACATTTCTCTTTGAGCCATGGCCATGCATCTGCAGATGCCCACCCCTGATGCCGCAGGTACCAAATGTGGAATGCTCCTCTTGGCAGCAATCATACTACTGCAGACTTCCGCGTACGAATGCCCTTAACCCTTGGATGTGTCGGATGTATGCACTCTGAAGCAAATTCTGAAGATGATGAAGCTTCTTATAGTCAGGTCCGACCTGTACGCCTGGGAAGCCAAAAACTTAAAGATATCTAAATTCTCATGCGTGGATATATCGTATTCCTTCTGAGAAAATTAATCTAGTTTTACGTAGCGTGAAATAATTTAAAGAAAGAGCTGCGTTATTTATTCGTCTCATGGATACTCATGCTAATAAAAGCAGTTGCGTATTTACTTTGTAAACTTCTTCAGTCTATTTCGCCTTGCTTTTCCTTTCCCATTGAAAATAACCTTTCAAATCTACATTGCCTGCAGAAGGTTTTGTAATGGATTCCAAGGACAGGAGAGAAACGCCTTGAGCCACCAGTCGTACTCTATTCCTTCTCCGTGCGAGAGGAAAGCCATGTGCGGATCTGAGCCACGCACATCCCAGTGGTCGTGCAAGTGTAATGAATCGGCGCTGATTTCGGCGATGCGGCATCGCGGGAAATATGGAAGAAACGTCTTAGGAGATGCGCAAGTATTGAATGTCACCAATTTTCTCCGTAGGTACGCATGTACTTGTCGTAAATCGATTGAAAAATGAGCCTTTTGGGTTTACGAATTGAAAAGAATGGGGCCTGAGTGGCCCTCTTCATCCCGGCGTCGTCTCATACTATGTCGGCGTGTCCGGGTGATCGTAATCGGAAAAGAGGAATAAAACGAAGCTCTGTCTGGAGGGCACCGTCTGTTGTTTGGGCGAGTAGGGGGTGGAGGAGAGGTGGGTCGGAGGATTACTGGGGGATGGGGGGAGAAATAAACGAGATAAGGGATCGCGAAGCCGTAAAGTCCTTCCGTTCAGTAACGAGATGAAGAGATTGGCCGAGGCGATTAGATAGGGCCATAGGTTGTTGACGGGGGGAGGGGGGCCGGGAGAAATTGGAGGTGGTTGCGTGTGGGTGAGGGGTTAGGGGGGTGAGGGATTGGGGGGAGGGTCGGATTTGGATGGAGCGTAAGTGGGGTGGAATGGGGGGCCAGAGTTTTATTCCGTCGACGGAGGCGCGAACTGGGACGTTGATGGAGTTAATGAGAATTGGAAAGGAGGTCGGTCGGTCGGTCGGCCGGAGGTTTTGAGTGGTTTGGGCTCTCCCCGAGGGGTGCGCTGTGCCTTGGGCCGAGCGGGAGAGGAATGCGATAGTTTGTGAGGGCGGGGTGTTGTCGGCGGGCGGATAGGGAATAGCTCTCGCTAATGGGAGGGTGGGGAATTTTTTGATGCTCACAGTGCCAGGAGCGCGGGAGTGAAGGGGCGTATAGGCGGGGGTAGTTTTGGGATGGGTGGGGGAGGTTTTGTCCGACGGGGGGATGGTTGGGGAGAGGGTAAATGAGCCGGGGGAGGGAGGCGAAGAAGTGGGGAATGGGTTTTGGGCATGCTCGGGGTAATAAGGAGAGGGAAGGAAAGGACGAAGGGTGCTAATATGCAAGGGGAGAGAGGCGGCGAAGGAGGAAGTGCCGATTTGCCTTCGCGGCAGGAGGGGGAGGCGGAGAGAGGGACGGACGGCCTCCGCCAGCTGAAAACGCCCTGTTCCGACGACACTGACGCTTAAAAAATGCACCAATGAACCTTCACTGACGCTCTTATCCCATGGAATCGATGCTAGAAGTCTGGCCTAAGCTGAGTGTAATACTGAAGTATTTTGCAACCAGAACACACATCTCAAATTACAACCTGGGAAATATGCAACGGTCACCTGACTGTCGATAATTCTGAAGAGGGCGTTTCTTGGTAAAAAAACCCAATCACCGGGACCAGTTGTTGAGTCTGGTGTTTCATTGTGTGACGACGTTTTGCATATTCCGATGCTCTTTCCGATATGCTTTGATTTCAGACAGTCGGAGCCAAGTTCTCGGCTCGATACGAGCATCGTCTTTGAGTTTCACGAAAACCCTTTTGCTGATTCTCTTATTTTTTCTGTTTAAATAAACTAAATTGAGTGGCCTTGTGGGCGAATTACTCTTAATTAGTACATACATGTAAACACAGACACTCACACGAGCAAATGCATCAAGTTTGTTAGTAGGATTAAGTAAGGAGGAATAAACATGCTGGAAAAGAGTGGCATGCAATACAAATTCCACTAATATACCCACAGTATATCGTATTCCCAAGTACTCTACTTGGTTAAACGCAAAAATTCTGTACAATAACTAATTTTAATTCTCAATATTTCCCGTTAGCTGGCCTTTCATGTAGTTTTATGCTAAATATATGGATTTTCTGAGTTATGGTAAACTGTTTAAGGGAAGACGAACTAATACGAAGCCCGATTTTATTAAATCCGATGTGGAATTTAGAAATTGTATTGCAATGACAAAAAATATTTTTCAGGAAATAACGATTTCAGGGAGAATTATGTTGAGCGAAAGATTGACCTTTATTGTTGAATTCATGATATTGATCATAGTATTAGGTTCAAGGAAAAGATTTTGAAGTTTTTATTGCATTTCGGAGTGTCGTATTTGAGATGAGGTACTTTATAAGGCTGTCATGTTATGTATGACAGAAAAAGTCTTTTATTTCACTGCATTGTACGTTTTTGGATGGAAACGAATGTAAAATTGAAATGTGTATGATGGTTTTAAGGTCTGCGCTTGTATTGCAATCATATTGAGACAGATTCATTCAAGATTGTACTTGTTACATTTAATTCAATAATTCATATTAAAAAATATGTAATAACGGAAATTTAAGATGAAAAATTATATCGAAGCCATTTTCAGTTTTAGGGGAAAGGAGTTTTAGTATTTTTAACTTAAAATGGAAAAAATGTCGTCGGTAACTATCACTTATTCGTAGCCATGTGTATAAAGAAAAAAATATCGATAAAAATCATCAAATTTTCATATTTAAAATAGTTAAATGAAAATTATAGACCAAGGTACGCTAAAATATGTAATATATTTGCGTACCTCTTATCTTACAGAATGCTTATTTCTTTATTTAATTTAAATCAATAAGGATAGGAAAATTATTTCATATAATAGTGCTCAAAAGAAGATCGATCCACAAGAGAAATGTTCATTTGTCCCAAGTAGTTACGATGAAAAATATAAACGCTTATTTGTTCAAGAGCGTACCTATTTATTAAGAATCTCCAATTTTTAATATTTATTTGCTAAGCATGACCATACTCTGAAGATTGCAATTCTGTAGTTCAATGAAACAAGCTCAGGGATTAGTGTCATTCGGGTCATTCTTATCCATTTGTTTAGGAACGATAAAATGGATGTTTGCAGTTTGTAAGAAATTATTTTTAGGCAATCTACCGGTTAAGGTAGGTTTTTGGATGAACACAACTATCAAATAAACATTTTGTTACGCCCCACCTAGCAACCTAATCTATATCAGGTCCCTCTTCATCTCTGTGTACTTCTTTCCTTCCTTCGTTTGAATAAAAAGTAACAAAGTAACTAAGCTAAGGCGGTTTAGCATACATTACAGATAATGTCACAGTGAAATCAGGATATAACATTGAGGAAAACCATGCTCCATGTAACGCATGAATCCTCTGAAAATAATAATTATCATTCCAAGTTGAACTAACACGAGGCCAAGTTACATTAAGACCATTATTTTAAAAGTAATTAGCACTAGAAAAAATAACAAGGGAATATCAAATTTATGTATACGGTGGAACGGCAAAAGTTTGGGATTATGATAGAACTATAAAATATAATTTCGCTTCATAAATGCTATCAGAATATTAGGTTTAAGGGATCTTTTCCAGCTGAATTTGATGAAACCTTATAAATTTGAGAGAATCGGCATACGATAGAAATACCACCAATTTAAAATCGCTTATGGTCAAATATTAAACATCTCTGAACGTACATACCCCTTAAAATTATATATATATATATATAATTAAAAAAAAAATATATATATATATATAATTAAATATATATATATATACCTTTGCAGGGAAGAAATAACTTCAGCAGGAGAGAAGACTCAGAAGAAGGCGAAAGTAGTTAGAATAGGAACCTGGAACGTCAGGACAATGTTGAGGAGAGGCAAACTAGAAAATATTAAGCGAGAGATGGAAAGAGGTAACATAGATGTTTTAGGCCTCTGCGAGGTGAGATGGAAGGATAGCGGGGATTACTGGAGTGACAATTTAAGAGTAATATACAGCGGTGGGGACGAGAGCCAACGAAGGGTTGCTGTAATTCTAAATAAAGGGGTAGGAAGAAGCGTAGTCAACATAGAGCAAGCGACAGATAGAATTTTACTCGTAGATATTAAAGCAGAGCCGACGAACTTGGTCATTATTCAGGTATACATGCCACCGAGCAACCACAAGGAGGAAGAAGTCGATAGGATGTATGATGAGTAAGAGGATATAATCGCGAGTGTTCCTGCAGGGAAATATTTGATAGTGATGGGGGATTGGAATGCGACGGTAGGTGAAGGAAGAGATAGTGGTGAGGTGGGGGACTATGGGTTAGGCACGAGGAATGAACGCGGGGAGAAAGCAATTGAATTCTGCAGGAGACAGGGGTTAGTCATCACTAACACATGGTTTAGACATCACAAAAGGCGTAGGTATACATGAAAAATTCCAGGTGACTCAGAAAGGTATCAGTTAGATTATATTATGGTTAGGCAAAGGTTTAGGAACAGTGTGATAAATTCGCACAGTTTCCCAGGAGCGGATGCGGACTCTGACCACAATTTAGTTGTTATGAAATGTAATGTTCGTTTCAAGAAGATAAGGCAAGGGCGGCGGGTTAAAAAATGGAATTTAGAAGCAGTAAATGAATTAACGAGGAAGGAGTATCAGGAGGCTGTAGAGAAAATGATGGATGACGGTAAAGAACTAATTACTATCGAAGAAAAATGTGAATGTATCAAGAAAGGGATATTGGAAGCCGCTAAAGACACTATAGGAACCGTTAACGGGAAAAGGATAAGGAAACCATGGGTAACGGATGAGATGATTGCAAAGATGGATGAAAGAAGAAGATGGAAAAATGTAAACACAGAGTTAGGCAAAATGAAGAACAAAGAGTAAAACCATAAATTGAGAAGGGCCACCAATAAAGCAAAAGAAGAATGGTGGAAAACGCAATGCGAGGATATGGAAAGTTTACCGAAGAAGGGTGAAAGTGGTGCTCTATACAGCAAGGTTAAGTTATTATCGGGAAGTAAGAAGGCAAGATCTGTGCTAACAGTTAAAGATAAATGGGGAAAGATAATAGTTGAACCAGGAAAAATCCAAGAGAGAAGGAAGGAATATATAGAAACACTGTATGGTAAAGAACTTAGGCCAACAAGGTTAGACATAGAAAAGGAACATGACGTAGAAGAAGATAGCTTAGGTCCAGGCATACCCGACGATGAAATAGAAAGCGCATTAAAGGAGATGAAAGTAAATAAGGCTGTAAGGGTTGACAATATTTTTGTAGAACTGTTGAAATATTTAGGAAAATGTGGGAAGAAAGCCCTTCATGGACTGATTCGTAGTATCTATGAAGAAGGAATGTGGCCGGAAGATTTTGTGAGATCGGTGTTAGTTCCTATTCCAAAAAAGGCAAAGGCTTCGTCATGTGAGGATTACAGAACATAAGTTTGATATCCCACGCAGCGAAAGTTATTCTCAGGATCATCAACAAAAGATAGAGAGTAAGGCAAATGATTACTTAGGGGATGATCAGTTTGGGTTCAGGAAAGGAAGAGGTACACGTGATGCCATTGCAGTAATGAGATCACTAGTCGAGAGGAATATAGAATACAATCAGGACGTTTTTGCCTGTTCTGTAGATTTCGAAAAAGCGTTTGATAGAGTGAATTGGGAAAAATTAATGCGTGTATTGCAGAAAATAGGAATGGATTGGAGGGACAGGAGACTGATCCGCAACCTGTACATGTCTCAGACTGCTCAGGTGCGAGTGGGGAACGGGGAGTCCGGATGGGCAGTGTTAGGAAGAGGTGTAAGGCAGGGTTGCCCATTGTCACCGGTACTGTTCAACGTATATGTAGAGGAAATGATTAAAGAGGCATGGGAAGAACTGGAGGTAGGAATGAAAGTCGGAGGGGAATTCGTAAAATCGGTTAGGTTTGCTGATGACCAAGCATTAGTTGCTCAGTCAGCCAAGGGGTTGCAAGCATTGTTCAGTGAATTGGAGGTTCAGTGCGATAAATATGGGATGAGAATAAATATTAATAAAACAAAGGTTATTCGATTTTCCAGAAAGAAAAAGGCTAAGCTAAATATTAAAATAGGCAGGGAAAAAATAGAGCAGGTAGAACAGTTTACATATCTCGGAAGTGTTTTGGACCAACACGGTCAAAGTGGTAGGGACGTAAGGAGAAGAATTGCGCTAGACAAGGAGGCTTTCTGAAAGAGGAGGGAGTTGATGACGGGGACGTTGAGTAGGGATGTTAAGACAAGACTCGTAAAAACTTTGATATGGAGCGTAGCTATGTACGGCGCGGAAACGTGGTCGCTGAAGTAGGAGGATAGACGTAGATAGGAGGCTTTTGAAATGTGGGTGTGGAGAAGAATGGAGAAGGTGAAATGGACCGAAAGGAAAACAAATGAGGAAGTACTAGAAATGGTGGGTGAGGAGAGCGGTTTGTTGAGAGAAATCCTATGGAGGCAGGAAAAATGGATGAAAGGCGTATTGAGCGGTAGTGGAATGTTGAAGAGGGTAATAGAGGGGAGAATGTTGTGCAAGCGAGGTAAGGGTAGGAACAGGATAGGGATGTTGGACGGGATGAAGGGAGGAAAGAAGTACACCGAAATGAAGAGGGACCTGATATAGATTAGTTTGCTAGGTGGGGAGTCACAAAATGTTTATTTGAAAGTTGTGTCCATCCAAAAAGCTACCTTACCCGGTAGATTACCTAATAATAATAATATATAAAATTGCACAGTTTCCCATGAGCAGATGCGGACTCAGACCATAATTAAGTTGTTATGAAATGTAATGTCCGTTTCAAGAAGATAAAGCATTGGTGGCGGATTAGAAAATGGAATGTAGAAGCATAAAATGGATTAACGAGGAAGGAGAATCAGCAGGCTGTAGAGAATATGATGGATGACAGTAAAAAACTGAATACTATTGAAGAAAAATGGGAAAGTATCAAGCAAGGGATATCGGAAGCAGCAAAGGACACTATAAAGACCGTTAACGGGAAAAGGATAAGGAGACCATGGGTAACGGATGAAATGATTTCAAAGACGGATGAGAGAAGAAGATGGAAAAATGCAAACACAGAGTTAGGCAAAATGAAGTACAAAGAGTTAAACAATAATTTGAGAAGGGCCACAATAAAAAGCAAAAGAAAAATGGTGGAAAACGCAATGCGAGGATATCGAAAGTTTACAGAAGAAGGGTGAAATTGGTGTGCTATAGTGCAAGGTTGAGTTATTATCAGGAAGTAAGAAGGTAAGATCTGTGCTAGCAGTTAAAGATAAGCGGGGTAAGATAATAGTTGAACCAGGAAAAATTCAAGAGAGATGGAAGGAATATATATAAACACTGTATGGTGAAGAACATAGGCCGACAGGGTTAGACATAGAAAAGGAACATGACGTAGAAGAAGATAGCTTAGGTCCAGGCACACTCGACGATGAAATAGAAAGGGCATTAAAGGAGATAAAAGCAAATAAGGCCGTGGGGGTGGATAAAATACCTGTAGAACTGTTGAAATGTTTAGGAAAATGTGGGAAGAAGGCCTTATTTGGACTGATACGTAGTATCTATGAAGAAGGAATCTGGCCGGAAGATTTTGTGAGATCAGTGTTAGTTCCTATTCCGAAAAAGGTAAGGGCTACATCATGTGAGGATTACAGAACAATAAGTTTGATATACCACGCAGCTAAAGTTATTCTCAGGATCATCAACAAAAGGATTGAGAGTAAGGCAAATGATTACTTAGGAGATGATCAGTTTCGGTTTAGAAAAGGAAGAGGTACGCGCGATGCCATTGCAGTAATGAGATCACTAATCGAGAGGAATATAGAATACAATCAGGATGTACTTGCCTGTTTCGTAGATTTCGAAAAAGCGTTTGATCGGGTGAATTGGGAAAAACTGATGAGTATATTGCAGAAAATAGGAATGGACGAGGGACAGGGGACTGATCCGCAACCTGTACATGTCTCAGACTGCTCAGATGCGAGTGGGGAACGGAGAGTCCGGATGGGCAGTGTTAGGAAGAGGTGTAAGCATGGTTGCCCATTGTCGCCGGTACTGTTCAACGTATGTGTGGAGGAAATGATTAAAGAGGCATGGGAAGAGCTGGAGGTAGGAATGAAAGTCGGAGGGGAATTCGTAAAATCGGTTAGGTTTGCTGATGACCAAGAATTAGTTGCTCAGTCAGCCAAGGGGTTGCAAGCATTGTTCAGTGAATTTGAGGTTCAGTGCGATAAATATGGGATGAGAATCAATATTAGTAAAACAAAGGTTATGCGATTTTCAAGAATGAAAAAGGCTAAGCTAAATAATAAAATAGGCGGGGAAAAAATAGAGCGGGTAGAACAGTTTACATCTCTCGGAAGTGTTTTGGACCAATATGGTCGAAGTAGCAGGGACGTAAGGAGAAGAATTCGGCTAGGCAAGGAGGGTTTCTCAAGGAGGAGGAAGTTGATGACGGGGACGCTGAGTAGGGATGTTAAGACAAGACTCTTAAAAACTCTGATATGGAGTGTAGCTATATACGGCGCGGAAACGTGGTCGTTGTAGAAGGACGATAGACGTAGATTGGAGGCTTTTGAAATGTGGGTGTGGAGAAGAATGGAGAAGGTGAAATGAACCGAAAGGAAAACTATTGAGGAAGTAATTGAGATGATGGGTGAGGAGAGGTGTTTGTTGAGAGAAATCCAATGGAGGCAGGAAAAATGGATGAAAAAGTATTGAGCAGTAGTGGAATGTTGAAGAAGGTAATAGAGGGGAGAATGTTAGGAAAACGAGAAAAGAGCAGGAACAGGATAGGGATGTTGGACGGGATGAAGGGAGGAAGGAAGTACGCGTAGATGAAGAGGGACCTGATGTAGATTAGGTTGCTGGATCGGGTTTTGTTTGGAGTTACAAATGTTTATTTGATAGTTGTGTCCATTCAGATACGTCCTTAAACGGTAGATTACCTAATAATATATATATTCTTACTTTTCTCCACCTGGTAAACCTTTCTGTAAATTTACCTAATGCAGAAGGATATTCATGAATGGAGAGGGAATATGAAAGTGTAGCAGAGCTACTACGAAACCGAATCCGAGTTTAATTGAAAAAGTTATTCATAAAAAGAAAATAAAATTTCATGTATTGACGAATCACACATTGAGTATTAAGAGAAATAATGATTGCCCATGTCTCATGTAAAATGTGAATTCGTCATAGTAATCAGAGTCTGTTGTTCAAAGGAGAGGTTTTTCATCTACATCCATTCCCTGTCCCGCAGGCCATCACGAGGGCAATTGATAGTAAGTATTCGGTCACCAGCCACCCTACTTCTACTTCATTACTGCCGCCAGCACACAGCAACCCACGATTCACCGAAAGGGGGCGAAAGGTGGAAGGGGAAAACTGGATACCACTCATTCCACATGTGCAGTGAACGTTACGAGAATACATCTGTCCATAACTACTCCTTCGGCTGTACTTGCAAGGGGGGGAAAGGACACCCAATAAAAAGGGCCGTTTCGTATGCAACGCAGTCAATAATTACCAGTTAACGTTCCTCAAGTAGTACAGGCGATCCACAAATGCTTAGGTCTACACCTTTATTCACACGACTTCACCTCACGGCCCACAGGCGCGTGGCGGGTGGTGTCTAGAACGCCAGGCATGGAGTGCGTTTAGGGGGACCGTACGTAAATAATATGTTCCCTACTAATTTCGCAGTACCCAGTGTTGCTGCCGCGAATAGTGCGCGAGGGGAAAACAAATGCTTGAACCTGTCCGTTAGACAGTATATCTCTCTTATTTTTTGACATTTGCTTGTCCTGCCAATTTGATTGGTAGACTGATTTCTATCTTGTGTTTCGAATGCGGAGCCTCAAGGTAGGAATTTTTGCAATAGTCTTACCTATCTTTGAGTCTTCTCATGGCTTAAGGTTCCCATTTTAATTGTAAGTGTGCGACACTTCGTGTTCGTTTTCATGAATTTTTCACGAATCTAACGTTTCTTCTTTTTGCCTGTTTCAATATCAGTGTTTTTTTAGCTTGATCCTATTTGCTTGCCGCACACACTATTCGGGGCCTTACTAAAAACAATGCGACGCCTCCTTTACGTTTGTTCTTTACATTTTCCAACCGTACGTTTATTGATTGCCAGCTGTTTTAGACCCCCTCTGCAAATTTCATTATTGTATATTCCGTACCGTCGCAACTTGCTTGGCCTATATTTGTCGTGAAGTACTCAAACAAAAACCTTTTTAAAATCCAAGAAAATCGCATTTTTCCTTTCCCTCAATTGCAGAATACGGGTCTAAAAAGACTGGGCTTCATTTCACACGATCTCCCTTTTTGAATCCGTGTTTCTTGCTGGAAATAATGTAATGAGTGTTGAGTTAAAATGTTAATCACGTTGTGATTAACATTTTTTTAGGTGTTTTTTAATGTTTTTCCCTTTTCTTAACCTTTTAAACAACCTTCCTCCCTCTTAACTCGAACTTATCCCACATGATATTTGCACCCCCTGTCACACGGCTTTTTTATTGAATAGTAAATCCAAGGAGGTGCCAAGTCCCTCAGCCCTCTTCCGGCAACGTACTCTGGTCTGGGGGATTTGTTCTTTTTACATGGAGGAGTTGGCCTTCATGGCCTCTGGATGATAATGTCATCCATCTTCCTAATTTGCTCCACTGGGCCTTCAGTGGGTGTTTTTGTGTCGTGAGTACATTCTCTGAAGGAAATAAGTTTAACAGCCATTCTTTTTATGATAATGAATGAATGGAGCTCTTACGGCTAATAGTATTGAACATTTGAAAAAACTCCATTGGACTGCTTACGGCTACTGAAGTATATTCATTTTTTCAATTCGGTTTATGGATTATTTCTGTATATACATGACCATTACGTATGGTCATCAAGGGTCTCTATGTTTTGCCCTTTTCCCTACTGCTCCCGTACTATACTTACGCATGATGAGGAAACCTTAGGATAATTTAACGAGTGATCAAACGAAAGTTTTCTTTTCAAGTTTTCTAGGGCGCTTAACATTATTCTTTTTTTCCTTACAGCGTGTTAGTTATTTTCCCTTGTCTTTTCAATTGTCATTCCTAAACCCGTTTTAAAGTATTTTTCAAAATAGAATGCAATTTCTTTTGCTGCCGTGGTATAACTCTGTGCTCACCATGTACCATCGTGGTTCGTTGTTGCATGTTTTATTGAACTAGGAATATTTGTTTCTATACCATGTCTTTTTAAATCTGAGAAATACGTTCTTGTAGATTGTGTTCCAGCGTTGTGAGTTTGATTTTTAATTAATTGTAGGTTATTCTCAAGATAATTGGCAATCAATCTCGAATTTAAATTTCTTGAAAAGTGGTAAGGTGGGAATAATTAATGCTTGACTAATTTCGTGGTTATTGGAAGTTGAATGCTGTGGTAGAGAGGAATTTTGGGTAAAGGCTAGAGATAATAATAGAGACCAATTGGGGAGAATGAAACGAAGAAGAAGGCACGTTGATATTTTTTGTCTCCTTGCAGGGTTATAAAATATTATCTTATCTGTTGAGTCCCAGCAGTAAAGCAGCACTTATTTCAATGGTCCATGGAAACCCTTCTTTGACCAATAGAGCAAGCTTCAAAATAGTAATCGAATCTTATATAAAAAAGTGCTGAAACTAAAAAATAAAAAGTAGCCGAATTTATAGTGTAGCGCTCAGTGAGACATGGAAAGATGCCGATGTGCTTCTAGTTACCTCTAGGGAATCTTTCCACTGCTTTTCGTAGGGAGCACTTATTTAGGCTTTGGAGCGACATAATACAATGCGTGCTTTAGTGTCCACATGTAAATATATTCCCAGGTGCACCTTCAAGATATCTCTTCAACCAAAGATTTTCTACCCGCGATCATAGTGGAGGTTTATCGGTATCCTTCTAACGTGGGCTTTTCACTTTCCCCTAACCGGGTGTAGTTAGGTGGATAACATTCCTAGGTCATCCGACGTTGAACTGATCCAATTATATTTCGTGGCTAGACTCCCCATAATCGGCTGATCCAGCCAAAAATCTGCTGCGTTTGCTGTGACAGCTGTTTGGCGATCGCGATGGGAAAAACTCTTCGAGTGGAGAAGAGTGAGTGGGTGGCGGGGAGGGAGCGCATAGAGTAGTCGGACTCTCGTGGAAGGGAGGGTGTGATGTGATGGGTGAGGGGCGGATTGGAAGGGGCGGGAGGAAGGGGCCGAATCGACTGGGAGGCGGCTTCGACTGCACGAGAGGGGGAGAAATGCTGCGCTCTCTCTCTGGGGGGCTACGGGAGGTAAGATGGCGATGGGGGCGGAGGCGAGGAA
Organism: Hetaerina titia; assembly: GCA_037158775.1. Lineage (NCBI taxonomy): Eukaryota > Metazoa > Arthropoda > Insecta > Odonata > Calopterygidae > Hetaerina > Hetaerina titia. The sequence continues at coordinate 103,367,798 of CM073775.1, forward strand.
AAGCAGGAAGCCGGGGGGGAGTTTGTGTGTGCACCATTTCTGCAAATTTGTAGGTGAGGCATGTCCCACGCGACCCCTCGGTCCCAGAGAAGCGGAGGGGGAGGGGTGTCGGAGTAAGCAGGCGGTGCTCTCTCCCCCCTCCTCTCTTCCCCCCCTGGTGGTCGCCTCAAACAAGGGGTTGGAGGGTGAGAGGCGGGATGATGTTTCCTGCGGTTGGCAAGGGAAAGGGTGTGTGCTGTGGTGAGATCGGACGATTCAGGGGTGGCAGACACGCACCCAAACACACAAACATTATACGTATAATACTGCGCCCATAAGAGCCCACCGGGGCTCCGTACCTTACTCCTCTATGCCTCGCAATGGTTTGCTCCACGGGGGGCTTTTTTGTGTGACTTGGAGCAGGTAGCGGCGTGGGGAGGGACGGGCGTTTGGGGCTGGGCGCATGGGCGAGGATGATGTAAGGTGGTGATTACAGTTATGGATGGTGCGGCGGTGGTGCGATTTTCGGTGGGGGGGGGGTCATGAGCTTCGTGGAGGACCCGGCGAGGGCGGGGGACGGAGGGTTGCCGAGGGGACGATATTGACTGAAATAAATAGTGGTTGGTGTCTGCGCAGGGAATGGGGACCGGGTGAAGAGGTGACGGCCCGGATTCGTGGAATAAAATGGAGAGTGGCAAGGGTTGTTAGGGTCTTTCGATGGCTGAATATTAGGATATATTGACCCGTATATCATTTACCGGGGAGAGAATTTTGGGGAAATGGCTTCCGACTCCATACGGGTGTGATTTTTTTCCTTGAAGAAGGCTTCTTAGGGGATGACTGATATAATCAAAATATAAAAGGCTAAGTCGTAGATCTCGACAAGTTAATGAAATATAAATGGGGAAAATATTTGTGCTTTTTTAACGTTTCACTTCCTAGGAGTTTGGAGACTGTGAGAAGATACAGGAATATGTATGTGAATGATATATGAATGCCTGCCTTATTATGCCGGTCTATGAATAGGCAATACCCTGAATACCCTCTAACCGTCGATTGTTTATTTCTCAAAATATATTTTTTTAATTAGGCCACATGTTACATTGCCTACGCCATTATTTTTCTGATGGTAAATATTTTAGACTAAATATATTTTTTATTCTAGATTTGCTTCATAAATATTATTAACAGTAATTATTTATTCATGTTACTTAACTTTCTGTGACTGAAAATATTAAATAATACCATCGTCATCAGTTGTTTTGTGGAAAAATTATCACTCTCATCATGCAATTATGGTCTGAAAAGTTTCCGACCTAACAAAGATACAAGACATTTTTTCTGAAATTTTCGGAGTCGGATACTTTTCAGACCACCCACGTACAAATATTGGTTTGCAGCACCCCTGCCATCTGTATCTGTTATCTCCCAATCACTTTATTGCCTCATTCCTTTCGTTTCCATCTTCCATGACTTGCTCCTGGCGTGGGTTTTTGGCATTCCTCGGTAATGGATTAATTCTTCCCGTTTATATTTTCTTCGGCTATGGCCTTCAGTGAGCTATCTTGTCTGAAAATGTTTCCAATTAGTTTCCTTCGTATTCTCGTTATTGTTCTCAATGTTTTTATCTTTAGCACTCCCTTAGAAGTGGCAATATTTTGTTTATCTATTGTCTATTTTTATTTTCACCGTTTTTAATAGCAACACATTTTCATGGCATATTTCCCTGTCTTTCGTGTTGTTACTTACGTCCATGTCTTACAGTCGTTGAAAAGTATACTTCATGTTTTGATATAATTAAATAATTCAATAGCTCTAAAGGCACCGTTTTCCGATAGTAGCCATTTGCCATCGCTTTTGATTTAGAAAATTACCAAAAATAGCAGGAATAGCTAATAGATTCTAATTTTTTCAGTGGGCCTTACCCCGTCTGATTGAAGTCAACTGAAAGTTTTATATAGCTTTTATTTCGTCAAGTTACCTCACAGCTTTCCATCAATCAATAAATTGAAATCACCGTCCTAAGAAAACTGTGAACTGTCGTTAATTCAACTTCCAATTTGTAATTGCCGTTTTTTAGCGCTCGTCCTTAGCAGAATTGGCCCATGAATTTTGATTTCATAACTTATGTTTTACTATGTTTCATTAATAGTCATAAACTTGTTTGCAATTAGGGGAACAAATTTAATGAATGAAGATTCACTTTTCAAATTCATATCAATAAAAAAATTAATCCTTGCCAAAAGTGAGAGAGTTCCGTCGGCCAATTGGTCTTCGCTACAGCCATGAATTATTTATGTCCTCGAAGGGGATAATGTTTCCCATATTTCAGCGGTTTTCAGGAAAGGCGTCGCCTCTTCCTTTCGATGGTGTCGGGTTTGTTTCGCAAGCGGAATAGCATCCGTCTCTGGAGCCTCCGAGGGAGGATCAAGAAAGTGAGGACGCAGAGGGAAGAAATGAGTGAATCTTGGATCGGGAGTGGGTCCTGATAGGGGAAGGGGTCATTCGCCTCTCCGCCCACCCCTGGCCCTCGCCGATGTGGTTTTGGAGAGTTTTGAGTGACACGCGTGAGGAGGAAGAGGAATTGGCTCTTGAATCCGAGGAGGAGAGAAAGAGATTGATTATCTTCCCTAGGAAGAAAGGAGAATGCAATGTGATGAAGAGAAGGCTGACATTGGAGGAGAGGAAGCAGAAAAAGGCACCAATGAGTGCGCTGCATGTTAGTTAATTGTATGTGTACTAGCATGCATACAAAAAAATGCCTGCATGAATGCAGACGTCACTATGGGTGTTGGTTATATAAAATATGTTGATTTTGCATAAGGTTTTGTTCTCTTTTACGGGTGATGACCTAGCACCCGCCGCCACACGCCTTTGCGGCGGCTTGTGTGGTATTGCGTGGATATAGATGTAAATCTCTCTAATTCTATGGGTATGATCTCTCCTACCGTAGTATCTTTGGCTGAAAAACTGTTTTAACATCAATTTGTAATTTAATCTTCGCTCCTTGAGTGATTACTAATTTAGTTTCTTTACTAATCTTGATCCAATTGTCAGTTTATCATAACCACGTTTTAGAAAAATCTAGCTGATATACGCTGCACTCGATCTAATATGACACTCAGTCCAACTTTATGAGAATTCCGTATACTAACAGCATATTCTAAATCAGGTTTAACCAGCGAAATATCACATTTCTCTTTGACATTTTCATCAAATTCACCCAGTACTCTTCTAATAAATCCCAATTTTTTGCTGCCTTGTCCACATGTTCCCCGTAAATGTTTCACCCGGTAGAGATCGTGAGTGAGAGTAAATTCCATGTAAAAAACTTATATTTAATGGAGTCTAACTTTTCTCTTTTGGTGTTCCTGATACAGTAGGCGTTCGGAAGTAAACTGCTCCAATTCCAAAAACTCATTGCTTCACACCTTTTTAATTAGAAAAATAATTTGCAAGGGTCGTACCAACGTTGTAACGTATTATGGACATCCGCTAAAGCTTTTTTCTCCGCAGGACTTCAGATATACCTCAGCATCGTCGGCAAAAGAGCATATCTTAATATTAATGAAGGAATAAACATTTCATGTAACATTTCCCTGGGGAACACTTGAAATGAATGCTACTACGTTAAAGCTAACACTTGGTATGAATACTTTAGTACGCGACTAATCGAAAATCGCTCTTTAATCCAGCACAGGGTGTTTTTATCCCTGCCGTTTTCTATGCTTCATTATGTATAATTCTAGCTGTTTGAATAGTTTTCTAAGAGCTACTTTGTCAAAGACTTTTTTATAATATGGAAAAACCGCGTACACTGTAATATCGCAATCCTCCGAACCAAAAATATCATGATTAAAATCGCAAGTTGTGCCTCACAGGTTGTGACACATAGAAATTAGAGATAAATTTATAAAAATATGTAATGATGAATTTGTCGAATAGAAGTAGTTCCCATGCCGAACGCCAGCTACAACACGGATGCGAAATATAAAGCGTGGACTAAATGCTTAAGTATTTCCCTTTCTCTTGAACTCTCAAGGGTGAAACATACAAGGAGTTATGAAGGAATATGTGGCCCGGCTAGCATATAATTAGGATGTATTAGAAGAGTGTTGGGGAAATATGACGAGAAGATTAAAGAGGAATGTTATCTTTAGCTGGCCGGGCCTCATTTAGAATATGCTGCAAGTATATGGGATCCTCACTTGTGATGGAAAGTTGGATTAATTGCTGAATTGGATCGCGTGCAGTGTAGAGGAGATAGATTTGTAAAACGTTGTTATAATAAACTTAGTGACGAATCCAAAATATTTGAGGGACTAGTTTTGGTAGTTTTAGGAATGGCATACGCAGCGAATGTTAAGTTACAGATGTAATCTCCAGCAGAAGTTGGATGGAGGTCTCTTTAGTGATGATGTTGAAAATACAGGTACCTGTATGTTACTGGCTCCAATGCACTGCGATGGGAGAGATCATTTAAATGAAATTAAAGATAGTAGCGTAGAACAGTAAAACTGGTAAATTTTACATGTAATTTTTACAGCGATCGAAATTCCTAATTACTAATAGCTCCTCCGATATTGGTAGAGTAGTATATATAACTTAAACACAATAGTTTATTAGCATTATTTATCACCATTTACGATATTCAAACTCTTTTATTTGTATAGATTCTAACTAAAAATAAGAGACAATAAAGACTAGATGTTGCAGGCCTCGTGTTGAATCACTACCAGCCACAAACGCTGGCTTAAAAGTAACCTGCAGAAGTAATAGTACAATGGTCTAATTACTATATTCATGAATTTTTCTCTTCCAGCTATTAATGTTTAATTGTTATAAAATGCACGGCAGTTTTTAAATTTGACCTTATTCAGCAGCTGAAGTCATTTCCGAAATTTGAAGCATTCCACTCCAGATTATACACAAATGTTCACCGAGAAAAAACTTAATTACGCATTTTTATTTAATTAATAACGTAGTTGTCTTATAAATCCTTTGTGACAGGTGCCACATTGCATTCACCGTCCAAAGCACACACAAAATCAATTGACCAACTGAGGTAGTAATATTTTTTTAATATTCTGTCTTCCGCCAATAAAAATGTTAATCATTATCACGGTTTCTCCATTAGTTGATTATATGCAATCTTTTTAATGTTGAAAACGAATTTATTCTGTCGAATCGCTTCTCTGTTGGCATAATGTACTACGAACCACACCGGTAGGAAGCAGGAACCTGTTATATTAGCACCGAGACCTTAAATGAGTCTGCGGGGGAAATAAAAGTTAGGTGTCGCCCACAGACTCGGAAGGACATAAAGACCGGCTGTGGGCAATGAAAGGTTTCAGCAGGTTGTGTGCCCGTAGATGGGGAGAAAGAATTGAATGGAATCGCGTCGGCTTGGGAGAACCCCAGTGCTCTTTATGTTTGAAAGTTTTGCTCGCCCGGTCGCATGGTGCTCGCCCCATAGGACTCCGATATTTGCGCCAAATAATAAAGAGGGATGAGATGGATGAAGCGAGCGGGTCATTGTCCCCACTGATGGGAAGATTTTTCCCCGAAGAGGGCAGGTGGGATTACGGCGGCGGGAAATCGGGGAGTATTGGTTGTCGTGGTAAATGGGGGGTGAAGGTACCAGGGGTAGTTGCTGAGGGGTGGTAGAGTTGATAGTGTCATTGGCGAGGGTAAAAATTGGAAGATTGCGTCTCGGAGGAAGAGGGGTGGAGGCAAGTGAAGTGGGGGGAGTGCGAATGAGGGGATGGGGGGGCCTTGGCGAGAGCCAAAGCACTTCTGTAATGGATTATAGCGAGCGAGTGTGCGGCCTCAGAACTTTCAGTGTTCCGAGGAATGGGGAGGAGAGTGGTGCATGCGCGGGGAGAAGTGAGATGGGGGATAATGTCATTCATCCCTTGCAAGCACAAGGGCACGTGGAGTTGAGTGATTAGCGCTCATTATACCTTCCGCCGAGAACTGAGGTGAAAGAGTGGACAATTTTTTCACCAGCAATTTTCGTGTGAGCACACGCTTACTCAATAGTTTCTAGTTCCTTCCAATCACGTGCACGTGGCGTTGTAAAAATATGTGATTACTAATAATTCTTGGAAAAGAGAATATACTCATCACCTGGATAAATGCCTCTGACGCGGTTCCGTTTCACAGTAGCCACAGTGAGAAAAGGCTGATTTATAACTGTGGTCTTAGACCCTTCTCCCCCTCAAGCACCTCTCCCACACTCCCTTCCTCGAGGGTCAAGTTCACGACTCTTGCGCTGTGTCCCCTCTTGAAGAAATGCGCGTTTGTCCTTGCGAGCAGCGGGGGGAGGGGGCGACGTCGGAAGTGGTGTGGTTGACGCGCCCTCGAGCGGAGTTTCCAGGAATTGTGACCGCTCTTGTGATTGCGGTGTTTTCGTTCGGTATGATTGGAAGGCGTTGACGTGGTGCTTGGAATGGCGGATGGATGGTGGCGGGTGTCGAAGCTTCTTTGGCTGAGGGGTTGTTTCGCGGCAGAGGTGGTGGGAATGGTGCACGCGTGCATAAATTCCCTGCCCTAAGTTTATGCGGTGACGGCGGCTATTAAAGGCTCCCGCGTTCCATGAAGCAAGGGTCCCGTTAATCATAACTAAGGAGATCACGGTCCGAGCAGCTGCTGAGGACACGAAAAACGCTTCCCGTCGCCAAAACGGTGTTGCTTTAAAGGATTGGTGCATGCCTGGATTTGGACCTCTATGAATTATTTATGATGAATATAGTCCTAATCTTTGCACATAAATAATAAACATCGCCGAGTCACAAATTGAGGCCAAGGGCACGTTCTAATGGGCGAATTTAGAATAGTGTGCGAAATAGCACTGAATTCGTCTCAATGTAATGGAGCATTCTTCTCATTCATGTAGATCGCAGTTTAAAGCTTTTATAAACGCCTCGTATATGGATGCGCAAGATGGTAGCTGCATCGAAGACATTTATCATAATGATCTGTAAATTGCCAACTGCAACGTTTAAACATATATGGCACCCTTAACTGCTTTTATTCGGTTCAAATTTATTACTTTTGGTCTAATATTCATTTTTGCATGCTTCCGGTAGCTAGAAAATGCTTACTATTTATACGTGCAATCAATATGGTAAATCTTAATTAGATCTATGTACATCAATCACCGAGGTATTTCCATAGTTTTGGCATCTGTTTAAAAAAAATTCTAGCGTCATTCTCAGTGATGAAAGATTTTATCTGTTTTCACCATTTAGTTTCCACTATTTCCTTAAGAAAGTCATGTTACGTAATAAAAAGTTTTTCTCATTCATTCCCAAGAAACGCCTTCATGTGTTCTTGGATCGCGAAACAAGTTTCGCGATTGGGTTGTGATTACTGGGATTCTCTTTCGTCTATTTTGCAGGAGGAAAACCGAGAAGGGAAAACTAGAAATTAAAATGGTGAAGAGCGAAGTAGTTTATGCCATTATGCAAAGAGCAATATATGAACATTTCTGTGGGAAGGAGAAGCATGCAGTTAAAAAGAAGCGGAATCAGAGGTGTCCTTTTAAGGAAAACGCAACTTACGCTTCCCCACCCGATTCTGGTATTGGCGTGTGAATTTTTATCCGAGCTTCCTGGGAAATTGCGTGAGGCCACCAATCGAACGTTATAACAACGTAAAAACGTTGGAAACAAATCTCTCCGTAAATACGAGAGGTGTCGGAGATGGCTGGAGGTATTCTCCTGCCGATTACTGCTCTCCTTCAGAAAAATGAAATCCTTCGTGCAATAATTTCATGACCGAGCGACTGTTAAAAGTGTTTTCTCAGAAATATTTGTTTGTATTAAGTACTATTTTTCATTTCAATGTTTATTACTATTACAACAATTAATTACCGATTTATCAAATCCTGAGTTTTCATCTGTCCAATGTTAACATCATTCTATTTAGTTTAGGTAGGCTTCTGATGAACTCTGTCTCAACAAAAAACTGTAACAATTAATTCTAACTTAACCGAACGTGAAATAGCCATAAAATACGTACTGATTTACACAATAGTTTATTTTTAGTCGTCTATTCTTTCTAACTCCCTAAATTTTAGCCTATTCCTCCCTCTACCGCGCTAAGCACAGTATTTGACCATCTCTCACCGCCGAAAATATTCCTCTGCCACTGCCTTACATTGGCTTATCTTTTCTGGATTTCCCCAGTAGCCTTCGCTCTTCCTCTGATATAGGTAAAGCTTAATCGCTTTTCTGCTTCTCTGTTTTAATTTAGTGTTTCTGGTCCTCTCTACCTCCACATCTCTAAGACCTCCAAGCCATGGTTATTCCCTTCCTAGGCGATCAAGTTTCCAATCTTTGTAACACTATGCCTCAATTTAAAGTTTCCGCTAGTCTTTTGTGTACATCTTTACTTCAGGTGATTGTCATCAACTCCTGCTCTTTGGTCCTTAGCATACAATTGTCCTTTGATTTGCCGAATTTGTCCTATTAATTCCCTAGTACTCAGGGCACCCTCCTCAACATCACCGCTCAAATAGGTCCGCTGTTCTACTTGTTTTTTTTATGTCGTCCATCTTTAATGCTTATTTTAGTCTGATAATTTCTTAATTATATTATTAACCTCTTTTTCGTATCATTAATTCATATTCTATGCCATCACACTGATCCCGTAAGGCACCAAGTATGAATTCAAAACCCCGGCTAATATTTTAACCGACGCGATCACCCCTAAATCTATCTAATTTCTGGGGCTCCATCCAAACTTTCGACTTCCATCTGACATGGATGACTCTACCAGGAGCAATTATCAGCCAAATTATTATCAAAATTTATCTTCTGCCAGCACAGCGCAAGTGGTCATCGGAATGCATGAAGTTCTTCCACCAGTAATTGTAGTCCATCCATCAAGATTGTAACCCATGGTTTGGGTCAATAGTCCATGTTCCGGGGCCTGGACTTTCATATAACCTTCACTGTTTCTTAGTTCATTTCAGTTTTAAGATAAACAAAATATTCAGCTGCATCGATGACTTTAATCATAACTTGTGACTGTCCAGACTTTTGCCATTGATACGGAGTTTTAAATTTATTTCCAGGCATATTTTTCGTTGGTTCTTCAGTGGGATTTCTTTTGCGAGAATATGACCGTTAAGTGTCCGTAAGGGAAGCAAAGTACAATTCCATTGATTGAAAAATTGTTTCCTATGCCTTCAAGTTCAAGGATTAAATGTCGTATATGCTCGGCAAAATGTCACTTATTTTTGGAGCCCCAGCGCTGGGCGTCGCCCCGACTCAACCTCTGGTATATTTTAAAAGCTTCTTTCCTGCCAAACCTTCCTCTGCTTAGCTGCACCCTGCTAAAGGGTCTTACGCCCTGCTTGTTACGGGGGGCGGGGTAGATGAGACTTCTTAAAGAGGAGCGAAAGTGGTTATATTTTGAACTCGTGCAATTGTTTGCTCTCGATTTTTTCAGAGAGATGTCTCAAAAGGAGAAGGGAGAGGATCTGTAAGATTCGAGAAGTGGTGACCTTTAGAAAGGAAGTTCTAAGATATTGATTTCCTATAAAGTGTCTATTTGAGCAGTATAGTATGGATGAAACGTAATATTTCAGATCACTAGACGAAAGTTCACTTGAGCGATCAACTAACAGTTCTATTTTAGCCATCGGAATATTCCTTCATGGTCATATGCAGAACATTAGGTTTATACTTAAATTGATACAATAAAATGCAGCGTGGAAATTGACAAAAATAATTTATCTAAGTTTTAGTTAAAATGCGTAAAAAACAAAAATAATTATCATATGAGGGTAGGAATAACTCTGGCTATTACTTTTAGAACAACGGAATGATATCTCTTTCTGAAGCAGAAGGTGAGCAGATGCTTAAGAAAGGTTTTTACGAGTATGCTTATAAGCTTGCATATGAGTTGGAGGTTAAAAGAGAAAATTGGGTGAGAATATGAGTGAATTTGAAGAGAATTGAAGCAATGAGGAATGAAGCAAAGGACTGTGGAGCGTTTAACTGAGCTTTTGAAAGTGGAGATTTCAGTCCGTGTCTCTCACCTACAAGTTCTCACCTTATAGTTCTCACTCATTAGGCGATGGTCAGTTTCAGCAATGAAAGATCAAAAATGTAGAATGTAGACAAATTCTCAAGATCTCACGACTTGTTTGCTGAGAACCTCCAGGATTTCCAAACAGAAAAAACTTATTGCAATAAACAACAAGTAATCTTCTTCAATGTTGCTTCCGAGAATTACCTTCACGTAAGTTGGCTTTTTGGACAACAGTTTCGCCCTCACTCCTGGAGGCATCATCCGGTCGAAGTGATCTTCCTTGAAATTTGGCCGCTATTGACATAAAGGAGTCGCTGGCTTGCCCGGAGCGCTCTGATTGGCTCTTCGTTAGCGTCGAGGTTGAAATACGCTTTACCACGTCGAAGTCGGGAGGTAGCCGCCCTCGTGGTGCAAATTCTTCGGATTTCTCATTATTTTCTACCGCTTCTCTTATGAGCCTCGGGAAAAAGCGTTCTTCCCTAACGAATGATCACTTTAGTTTGGTCGAACTCAATGGTGTGTCATGGCTCAGTCCACGCATGTGCGGCGATTGACGAGTGTCGGAGCTGTTTCATATCCGTCCCTTGTTCTTCGGTGCTCCTTAATTCTGCATCTAATGGCCCTTCCTGTTTGGCTGATCCTCCACGTGTGCCCTTGATCTCATGCTCTCCTTCGTGCATGATGCCGGGGATTCGGTCCATAGGCTTAGGGATGTTATCACAGATGTTTTTTCTCGATAGACGTCGCGGAAGCCGTAAGGATTACCAGTATTCTAACTTATGACGCAAGTAATTCCAAGTGGAATCAAGGTATCAGTGTTTTGTGCTCCGGCTGATGGAAAAACACCTCGAATCTCCGCTCTATCATTTCCCGCCACCTCCCAGCGTTTTTTTCACCTGTTCTCACGCGCCTGCCAGCGTGGCACGCCGTGCTCTTTTAATCGCGTCGCAGTTATCTTTATTGCGTAATTTATCATTCGGCGCTATCGTATCTGAAGCAATGTTTAGCTTTATCCATAAGCCACCCACCGAATGTTTTTTCACATTTGAGGCAGGAAAATGTAGGTATTCACAGTGGGTTACTTTTTCTCGTTTCTTGAAATTGTCATTATGGGATTCTGGAACATAATTTATAATAATGTACAACTTCCCCTGTAAAATATTTAATTCTTGAGAGTCCTCGGATTTGCCACTCTTCACTTTGTTGAGTACAGCTCTTCTGTATTCCTCATCCCATTTCACGATCATCTCTCCCTCTTCCATCTGAAGTCTTGAAATTACTCCACTTTATGCCTTGTTCTTCCTTCGAAATTTCCCAACCACACCGCTTGTCTCTCCTACATTCACTTCAACTCATTCAAACACTTTCCTTCATCCGATTCTTTGTAGTTTGTCCAAATGTTTAGTGCTAAATAATAAATCCATAGTATCGTGCATCGGATTCTGGGAAATGATTTATTTTTTTGGTTTAAATATTTTATTGATATTTAGGCATCCTCACGCATTATTTCATTAAAGAGTGAAAAGTTAAAATACTCTTTTGAAGTTTATTATAATATAATTTGATTCTTAAAATGGTTTAAGGGACACTCCGGATATTTGACCTCAGAACCCTGCGGTCAGGAATCCCTCCACCGCTAAAACATACAAGCCCAACTACACTCATATCATACGAAGTTGGTTGAATTCGCTGAAGTCCGATCTATTTCGGAAAGGGAAATATGGGTATATGTAACGTGGATGTCCTTAAGATTACTCTTATTATGAAACTGTGTGAAAATTGACATTAATTTGGGAAATTATTTTTGAACTGATGGAACGGAAGGAGCAAGGGAAGTTTACAAAGCGGAGGAAAGAGTGTGAGAAAGCCATAAAGAGTTAAAATATTTTACCCTTGATCAATAAAATCAAAATTTGTTTAATTTTTCCGCATACCAAGAGCCACCTGCGTGAAAAAGCAATTGACCCTTGCCAAAGACGAATGGAGAGAAATAAGTGGACGAAGATCTTCTAAGCAATTCCTTAATGAAAATGAAAATCCAGCATCTAGAGTGTAATAACCCATGAGAATGACATATTCTGTGTAATACGTTCATCACTTAAGTGGATGAAGTACATCACGTGCCTACATGTAAATGTATTTGTATCAGCACCCAGACTACCCTACACCTGTCAGCTTTTACGACCATACAAAAGAAAGACGCTCATGTTTAGCAAAATGCACAAAAGTTGATGATGAGCTCCATTTATAATGAATAACCCATCGGGGTAAATTAGAGCAGCGAGGTGGAAGTGGGATGGATGAAGGGGACGCAAATGGTTTTCGCCAGCTCCTTTCATGCGCGAACACCGTGTGTATGCATCGTGGCTCGTGGCGCGAGCGGGTAGACGGGGCGGGGGAGTCCTCGCGACGAAAGGGGTTGTCGGGGGTGGGGCCTCCTCCCTTGAGGAGATGGCTCCGCTCCCCGCCTCCGGTGGGAGATGCTCTGATCCTTACCCATTCAAACACCCCACGCCCCCCACACCACTTTGATGGAGTTCCCGCCTCCGCTGTGCGCCCCGTCACCAGACTCGGGGGCTCTTAGCGGGTGCTTTATGGCGTGGGGCGCTTCTCGTGCCCCGCTCTCGCACTACTCCACCCCTTATCTCTCCACGGCCAGGGCCTCTCCCCCGTCCTCCCTCCCCGTTATGCCACCACACCCGCGCCCCCTCTCCCCCTGCAGGGGGCGCTTGGATTTATTGCTCCTCCACCCACCCACCCCCAAAAAGGCCGTCCCCCCCTGCCCCGCTATAACCACCTTTCTTCCCTCTGCCTCTCTATTTACTCCCCCTTCCGCAGTTCTCGTCACCCCCCCCCCTGCAGTGCCCCGGCAGCCACACCTGCGCGCCTCGGCAGCGGCGAGTCGACAACTCCCTGACGAAGCTTTTGAGGGCCCATGGAAGGCGCTTGGGTCCTTTCTCTCGGCATTGGTGCACGCGCGCATAATGCACCGCACTCGCTTTGACTGGCGGCAGTTATAAAAATCGCAGGTGAGGGAGCGAGAGCGTGAAAGAACAGCGACGGAAGATGGCAATAAATTATTTTCCCTTTGCCGCATGAAATAGGGGGCTCATTTCCGAAGATGCCAAACGGAGCAGTTCTGAAATCCGCCCTCTTCTTACATCTCCATATAACTTGGGTGATTATTTCAAATGCACAAAACGACTCATCATCATGGGATAACTACACAAAGTAACTCCTGAACTAAAATTTAATGATGTAATGGTTTAAAAATTATGGAACTCGTATGGGTTGATATGTGGGAGTTGAATAGGAGAGAAAGGTGTGGTAATATCTGAGAATTGAAAATCGATGACTGATAAAAGAAATCTCCGCATACATGATTTGCATAAAAAATATCGGGAAAAGTTTATGAAAAGTTGATTTATTTCATACGTTGCTACAGTGCCAAAAAAATTCTTCAAAGTAGATCCCTTTAGCGTCGACACAGTTTTTCCAGAGTGGCTTTTCCAAGACTCGAAGGCTCCCTGTTAGGCAGAAGGTCCTTAGGGTACGCGTGCAAGCTTCTTTGACGACATTTAGGGCCGTCCGAGGTGGAGTGCTTTCATGTAGGATTTCACTTTTGGGAATAGGAAATAGCCTGCTGGTGCCAAATGGGAAATGTAAGGTGGCTGGAGAATTGTCGCGATGCCAATTCAGAAGGCCTTCGCTTGCAGACACTCGACTCTGCTCTTTCTTGGTCGTCCACCCAAATACCTTCGAGACGAGTTTAGCGCAGATTTATCGCATTGTCCAAAAATCAGTGATAATGTTGCGCACTGTCATTTTAGAAATGCTAATATACAATCTTCGTAAAAACTCTGATATGGAGGGTAGCTATGTACGGCGCGGAAACGTGGTCGCTGAAGCAGGAGGATAGACGTAGATTGGAGGCTTTTGAAATGTGGGTGTGGAGAAGAATGGAGAAGGTGAAATGGACCGAAAGGAAAACAAATGAGGAAGTACTTGAGATGATGGGTGAGGAGAGGGGTTAGTTGAGGGAAATCCTATGGAGGCAGGAAAAATGGATGAAGGGCGTATTGATCGGCAGTGGGATGTTAAAGACTGTAATAGAGGGGAGGATGTTGAGCAATCGAGGAAAGGGCAGGAGCAGGATAGGGATGTTGGACGGGATGAAGGGAGGAAAGAAGTACACCGAGATGAAGAGGGACATGGTGTAGAGAAGGTTTTCTTAGGAGTCACAAAATATTTATTTGATAATTATGTCCGTCCTCATAATAATAACAATTTACAATCTGCGATCATGTGCACACCTAACCGACAGTCTGAGTTCAGAACTTCACGCACAAAAACTGTAAGCTATATTTTTTATACAAAACCTATTTTTCATGGAAGGGTTATTTTTCAAAAATAATTTCATCGAGGCTTTATCATTAAAGAAAACGTACTTTTTTAAAATTTTGATTTATCCATTATCACCGTGGCTCCTTAATTTTGAACCTTCTACTCTGTACTTAATCTCAACCAGCACTTGTTATTTAGAATGGCATAAACAGATTATTTTTTTAAATCGCCTTCCGTTGAAATTCAGTATTAAGATCGATGAATCAGTCTTTTACATTCGAAATCATAAATACTGTTTCATTTTTATTATTTTCTAGCTATATTGATAAATGGAAATGTTTCTCGCAAATGAATGGCGACCTTAAAGAATTTTCTTGAAAAACGTTTGCATTTGTGAAAAAAACGAATTATCCTAAAGATGCTATAAAATTTTAATATTTTTTCCATTTTCCAAATAGTTGTTCATTCTGACGTTTTTTAAAAATAAAACCACTTTGCTTTTCCGCATAAAGATTTTATTTTCGCGACCCAGGTTTCGTTATAGCATAACATCATCAGGTAAAAATGACTGATTGACTGACTGATGCTTAAGTACTGCGCCATTAGGCGCATTTTATACCGATACCCAGCTATGCAGATAAACGGTTGTGTGATATGAGTAGCTTAAGGGCAAAATTGAGCTAACGCGTATATGTAAGTGCAGCTGATATCAATTTTATCTTTGGTGATTATTAGGATTCATTTAGACTTGTGTTTGCACGTTTGTATTTGAAATGGGGATTATCAGAATAGTCCCATAAAGGTTCTATGAGAGGGTTACCAGTATTTCCTATTCCTTGCTGAAATGACAGGGCTAGGTCTCTTATATATGTTGGTAGGTTTGGTATTTTGAGGTCCTTGTGAATGTCTGAGTTTCGGACGAACCAAGGGGCGTTAGTAAGAGTTCGCAAGATTTTATTTTGAAAGCGTGTCAGTTTGTTCAGGTTTTGTGCAGCTACTGATCCCCAGGCCGGATAACCGTAGGTTAAGATAGGTCGTATCATGGATTTGAACAGAAGTACCTTAGTAAGAACACGGAGGGGACTCGTGCGCTTTATGAGGGGATAGATTGAGAAAAAGGCCGCGTTGGCCTTGTTAAGTGCATATTGGGTGTGTGCTTGCCAAGTGAGTTTCTTGTCCAGTTGTACACCAAGAAATTTGGCCGATGATACCTGGGGGATCTTTTCCTTGCCTTAGTAAATAGGGGTGTTGTTAGGTTTCTTCCATTTTCTGGCGTAATTGACGTTGATGCATTTTGTTGGGTTTAAGGTAAGTTTCCAGTCGCTCATCCAGTTTTCTATGCTGTCTAAGTGTTCTTGGATATTTTCTGCAGCATGATTTGGGTCGAAGGAAGTTGATGCTATAGCAGTGTCATCCGCATAGAGGTAGCTTTCAGTTTTTGGGGGTGAGGGGAGATCGCTAATGAAAAAGTTAAAAAGAACGGGTGATAGAATGGCTCCTTGAGAGACGCCTGCTGTGATGGATCGGGTAGTTGATCTGGCATTGTTAGCGGCTACAAAGAACGTGCGGTTAGAAAGAAAAGAGTGAATGATCTTAGTTAGATACATTGATATATCAGTTTTGAGCAGTTTATGTATCAGGCCAGCGTGCCAGACCTTGTCAAAAGCACTTTGGAGATCAAGGAAGGCTACTTGGGTGTGCTTGTGAATGTAGAAGCCGAAAGTGATCTGTTCAACCAGTCTTGTAATTTGCTGGGTCGTGGAATGGTGACGACGGAAACCAGTTTGCTCAGGTCTGATCAGGTCTAGGGCCGAGATTTATTCCTGCAGCCTGTTTAAAATACATTTTTCTATGAGAGTGGCCATGCAGGGGAGCAGGCTAATGGGTCTGTAATTAAGGATATCAGAAGGGTTTTTATCGGGTTTTGGAAAGAGGATAATTTTGACCGTTTTCCACACCTTTGGGAAGTGCGATTGGGTAAGGCAGGCGTTAAGGATGGAAAGTTGGTGTTGGATGAAAGATTTAGGAAGGTTTTTCAAGTCATTGTAGGAGATTTGATCGGGGCCAGGTGATGACTTGGTTTTGGAGTGGGAGATTATGGAAAAAAGTTCATGGGTTGTTATTTTCGGGAATGGGGGAGGGGGCAAAGGGAAAGGTTAAAAACGCTGTTCGAGGCTTCTGAGTCCAACAATGACGTTTTATCGTTTTTAAAAATGCATTCAAAGGAGACGGCAAAGGCGTTTGCTTTGTCGCTGTCATCGTATAGTGCTCTCCCATTATGTAGTATTGGCGGGGTGGGTAGCTTTCTCCTGTGTAGGCTGCGGGCTAGGATCCATACCGAGTTGTCCTCATGTGAGAGTGAGCTTAATTTGTAATGCCAAGTTTTTTCTGTATGTGCTCTAATTTGGGATATTACCAGGTTTCGAAGTGTACAGAAGCGGTTTTATCTTGGCGGAGATGAGTGCGTTTTTCATAGGGTTCTGTCCTTGTTTCTGAGCAAAATTAGGCGCAGGATATCCGGAGGTAGCGTGGGACCTGAGATGGAGACCGGAGAAGGAGGGTAACAGAAACGATGGATGACGTTGGTTAGGGTACTTGTGAAATCTTTAGATACTTTTTCTATGTTGTCTGGAGTATTAGTGATAGGAGCAACGAGATTGATGGCCAAGCAGTTTTCTTTAAAATGTTTCCAGTTAATTCTTTTTATGAGTTCTGGTTGTAGGTAGGAAAGGGTAGGAACACAGTAAAATATGGGGCAGTGGTCGGAGGCAGAGTTGTCGAGGTTAATGATTTGAAATGATATATTTGCGGATGAAAGAACTACATCCAGGATATCGGAGGAATGGGGGTGGTGATGAAAGTGGGTGGGGAAAGGTGGAGAGTGAATAGCAAGATTTTTGGTGAATAGAAGGTTACGAAGGGCACGCCCTCGTGTGGCGGTGTTTTTGCAACCCCAGGCAGCATGTTTGGCATTCAATTCGCCACCTGTTATGAGCCTTTGGTGCCGTAGGGATGAGAGTGCTGATAAGTCAGGAGAGTCTGACTTAGAGGTTGAAGGTGGGAAGTAGGCTGACCAGATATGTAGGGTCCCAGTAGCTCCTTTTATTGCTATTCCAGCAAGTTCCAGTTTTTGGGTGGATGGGGGTTGTAGTTCCGTGGAGAGCAGGCTAGTTTTGGATAGGACCATAACCCCTCCTCCAGCACCATTGGCCCTATCTTTTCTGATCACACGGTAATTTGGACAGTTGAAAGTTCGGCTGTTCTTGAGTCTGGTTTCTTGAAGGAGGATGATGTCTGGATTATGATTGGTTATTAGGAGGTTTAGCTTATGTTTTTTATTAGTAATGCCGTTCATGTTCCATTGTAGAAATTTTAGCACATGGGTGGTTATTTGTGAATTAGGCGCCATTTACGAGCTGCAGAAGGGATGGTATAAGGTCATTGGTGATGATGCTAATAAGGGTTTTATTGTCGGAAGGAGAGAGAAGCTTCGTGATTATGCTCAATAGAGCAGCTCTTATATTTGTGGTTGATGATTGGTCGTTTATTGGCGGAAGATGTTGCTCGGAGTCAGGTAAAAATACAAGTCAAGCATAGTTTTTATACATATCCCTGGGCGGAGGGGAAGAGGAGGCAGGAAAGAAAGGATTGGTTGAGCTAGGAAGAGGGGGGCTAAAAGTCTATGATTTGAGGCAGAAAGGGAGGATTGGTAATATTGACAAATTAGCAATAATTGAATAATTAGATTATATAAAAACCAATTAGATAATTAGCAGGCTGGAAGGATAGGATCAATACAATGTTGCAAAAAGCCCACCTGACATCGGATTAGCTGGCAGAGGATTAGGGAAATGATTATTGTGAACGGGGAGAACGGCACTTAGTAATTAGTTAGGTGACTCAGTAGCGGGCTGGGAGGAGTCGTTACATTGTTGAAAAAGTTTTACTTGGTTTCAGGTGAGTTGGCAGGGGGTGAGGGAAAAAACAATAACGGGGAATGTGAAGGGTAAAGAAAATCGTTGATCAAAACATCTTCCCCGTAATTCGTGAGTTGAAGGATTTCTAATTGCTCCAGCGCATCAAGACGGTGGCCTTTCTTCTCAAAGTGTATCAAAAAGTTTATGTGGAAAAGCAAAGTGGTTTGATTTATGAAAACGTCAGTATGAAGATTATCCACCGAATTACGCCAGAAACTGTTGCATTTAGTTATTCATTTTCAGCCTCAACACCGTGGATACCCTGATTTCATCAATAAACATATTAATCCACTTTAATTTATCCTAAGTGATCCCCTAAACCCGAAATGCTTCAATTGACGGTGTGACCACGTCACATTCACATTTTTTACCGATTCCATCCCTTGTCTCCGTCGATCGCAAGAGACAAGTTGAAATCATAGTTGATTCATTTTTGAAAACATGCCTTTTTAGACAAAACGAAGTGTTCGGTAAAACCCGCTTGTGCTTCTGTTCCCGGAGTTTGTCTTTTAGCGATTGATTGAAGTAGTGCTTCCTTCGCCGTCCGCTTCCGTTTTAGTGACCTCCGGTGTTCCATTATTGATTCATTGCTTTTCGCAAATGTTCAACTGGATTGGATGGATGCCGAGGAACAAGTGTGTTTTAGCAGAGCATGGAGAGAGTGGAATGAAGACGGGATGCCGTCATCACAGGACCGCCACCAGAGGGGTCTCATGAGAACGATTAGCCCTGGAAGTCGCTCTGCAAGGCTTCCTCTGCCGAATGGGGGACGAGGCGCAATTAGTCGGCAATGACCAATTCTGCTGACTTAGCACCACTAGTAGGGCGCGGAATCGAAGCATCAAGGAGTTTGTCTTTTCAAACACGAATTCATATTTTACTAGTGGTGGAAAATTACAATTAGTGGACATTTGGATGTCACGCGGAGTATGCAGGGTAGGTTTCGATCGCTTTTTCCGCGCCGTTCCTATTGGTCGGAGTAGAATCGATTCGCTTGGAGCAATTGGAGAAAATGCTAAGCTTTGCCGCGAAACCGGTCTCAGTGCTCTCCATGCTGTGGAAGCGGCAGGGCTTAGGTTACTGTAAACCTCTGTACAGTACAGGACAGTACTTTGAATAATGTTTAGTATTTGTGCAAATCTGTTCACTGAATTACTTTTAAAAAAATAATTGCATTACTTTCGGAACGCACAGTAATTGTATTGCTTGCCCATGTCCCTTTGGTAACGTGATGGCACTTGCCTTAAAAATGAGCTATTATACACAATTAAATTATCTAGATTGGAAATAGAATGAGCTTTTTTAATTTATCCCGTATCTAAAGTTATTTTCACTTTTAACGCAAGTAGAGAGCCCGTGGAAGCCTATTCCCTGCAACACGCCGCAGCTCGAGTGATTTTCTGAGAGCGATAGCTACTGTCTAAGAGTCTGTTGCACGCGAGGAATCTCAGTTTAAGAAGGCTTCAATGGTGGCAGTACTTCCACTTAAAAAGAAAAAAATGTAATCATTCTTTGGAAGTGCTCCATTTCCGGGCGTGCCCTTCGTGAATGTTTTATCCGAAACAAGGGCATTATTATGGGTGCGAGATCGAGAGGTGAAATATCGAACATCAATTCTTTTCAATAAAATAGAAATGAAAAATCAAGAAACTGTACGCCAACACATTTGTTATCATATTCTTAAGTTTATCATTTAAGCAATAAGCTAAATATATTAATATATCATTGGGCGATTGTTTTCCTTCACATTAAAGGAATGTATTATTATTATTCTCAAAATAATTGCAAAAATAATCTTCAATTAAGGCATGTTGTTTATATAATTAATGAGTTTCCGTTTAATCGGAAGACTTCATTCAAAGAAATTCATCGAAATGAATATTTGGCTCATTCCCGTGTTTATTATATTTGCGTGGAATAATTGTGTTGGAAGAATGCCATTTTGCATTAATAGTTATTCAAGTGGTATATTTCGTATGGACGCGTTGTATTCATTCAGTACCATTATGCAAAGTTAATATTCAACGTGTTTAAGCTGCCTTTCTAAGAAGATTTTTTAATGAAAATAGTTTACCGCAAAGTTACATATTAATTACATTTGATGTAGTCTAAAACGAAATTGACATTCTCATTTAACTATGTGCTAGTTTCTGCATTTTTTGAAAAATCAAATCGATTTTTTTAGCAGCGGAGAAGCTTAAAAAGACAGATACCGGATCAATGATGATGGAGACATTATAAATGCCGGCAATTAAAGTGAACGCCACTCTACATGAAATTTGAATGACTGATATTTTATCACTTCATTCATGCGAGATATGTTTTATTTCGATAAATCTAAGTCACTCC
Organism: Hetaerina titia; assembly: GCA_037158775.1. NCBI lineage: Eukaryota > Metazoa > Arthropoda > Insecta > Odonata > Calopterygidae > Hetaerina > Hetaerina titia. The sequence continues at coordinate 103,388,491 of CM073775.1, forward strand.
GTCCACTTTGGTTACAAAGGTTAAAAGAACGTTAAGGAATCGATTATGTGAGATCCAACACATTTAGCTGTCATAAAATGCTCGTCCTGGAATTGATCGGTGTTTCAAATAATCTTGAAATTTATTCTTCTGGCGATTGTACGTTTTTATATTTGAGGTTGATTTGATGGCTTAGTTAAAAATTCGCATGCTGGTGATTGCCGGCCGCGATAAAGATCGATTCTTTTCATGGTGTGATAAAAATGGCTCGAGGATATGCTCTTGAGAAATACGCTGTTGAACGTCGATACGCAATTCTAGTGGAAAACAAACCAAAATGCTCTAATGCAAACAGCTATCGAATCAGGGGAGTGTTTTAATGAGCGAATTTATTTTAATTGGTGAGTCTCCGTAATGAGACCATCGTTGGCGCGTTTGCGTCGCGTGAAAACGCTACATTCGAGGACGTTGAGCGCCAGGTATACCTATGGAAATGGGATTAAATGTTGGATTGTAGAGAGAATAGCCATTCGTTGGGCATATCCAAAGGACTTTTCTAGAATTGATTACAGGAGCCTACAGCTGCAAGGCACTGAAATTCTTCCTACTCATGAGACCATAGCCTGTCCTGCATTAAGTACCCACTTAGTTTTCCCTAAACTATTTTGCATGTGCATTAATGGTGTACACACTTTCTCTGCTAATTTTATCATCGATTTAATGGGCTAACATGCGTCATTAGTAAATCATCCTGGTTCATAGAAAATTTGAATATACAGTGGAGGTGAATAAATCCAATAAGAGTTAGCAATAATATTGAATAAAAAGTTAGGAAGAGGCGTGGAAAACATTTAACCAGCAACTTACAGAAAAGTAAAAGTAGACGTAAAATCAGAACCAATGACCTAGGTAATTGTCCAGGTACAGCAGCACGCCTCCAAGCAGTGATATGGAGGAAGAAGTCAATAAGGCATTGGGTCAGTTATAAAACATAATCGCGAATGTTTGTGAGGGGAAACGATTGATAATGATGGAGGATGGAAAGAAAAGAAGTGTGGTTGAAGATGAAATGCGGAGAAAGAGAAAGTTTGCAGAGGAAGGGTGAAATTGCTACGCTTTCCAGGAAGGCTAAAACCGTGTCAGGAAGTTAGAAGGAAAAACATTACGAGCAATCACTATTATTTGAACCAAAGAAGATCCAATAAAAGTAGAAGGAAAATATAGAAATACTGAATGGTAAAGGCATTAGGCCAGCAAGGTTAAACCGAGTGAGAGTGAAACGTGGATGCTGATAACTTAGGTCCAGCCATACTCGACGGTGAGGTAGAGAGGGCATTAAGGGAAATGAAAACAAATAAGGCCGTGGGGTAGACAAGACTACCGCGGAGCTGCTCACAGGGTTAGGGAAAGTGGAAGGAAGGGTTTGCCTGAATTAATTCGTAGGATTGATGTGGGAGGAATTTCGATGGAAGACCGTCAGATCAGAGTTGATATCTATTCCAAGAAAGGGAAAGCCCAACCATGTGTGGCAACCTTATGTGAGGAATGCGGAACAATAAGTTTTATTTCGCTATTTCCTAAAGAGGTTCTGAGGATCATCTACAACAGGATGGAGAGAAAGGCTTGTGAATATATAGGATATGTAAATTAAATTAAGGAAAGGGAGAGGCACGCGTGATGCCGTATCAGTAATGAGGTCCCTTATAGAGAGGAACATGGAATATAATCTAGATGTACTCACGAACACTCCCATTTCGGCGCTCGATGAAGCGGACTGAATCATGAAAGGTTCACCAAATTTGGGCAATACAAGGCAGCAGTGGTCATAAGGAATTGCTGTATCGTTATGAATGATTTTTCTTGTTTCTCCGCTTAAAGGAAGTAATAATTATTTCCTCTCAAAAGATCTCCAGTTATTTCCTCTACCCTTCGAGGATGCGCCGCCAATCCACAATCGCCGATATTCCTGTATTCCTCATTCTCTTTTCCTTCTATCCTTTCACGAGCGATTTTCCAAAACCTTTTCTTTGGTCAATGTTTCTGCCGAATGATCTTACAACCATTCCCCTATTCTGTCACTTTTATAGATGTGAGAACTAGCGCATCCACAGATACAGGTCTATGTATGCCTCTACTTGGCCATACTACTAGGCATACTACTAGGTCATCCACAGATCCACACACTATGTATGCCCCTAGCATTCCGATCACTTGAATTTCCTGGGATGAACCGTCCTTTTAATTCCTTCCCAGGATGCCATTTGCTATTTATAAATATAGATACATATAGTATATGTATATGCAAATAAATATATAAATATATATATAACTTTTGGACGGCAAAATAGAACACAGAATAAAACAGATAACACGTAAAAGAACACTCACACTGTAGATGATTTAAGCTTTCGGCCTACTTCGAGGCCTTTTTCGAGAGTCTGACCTGAAGAAGGCCTCAGAGTAGGCCGAAAGCTTAAATCATCTACAGTGTGAGTGTCCTTTTACGTGTTATCTGTTTTATTTTGTGTTCTATTGTGCCGTTCAAAAGTTATATATATAATATGTATATGTGTATACTACACACTATATATATATATATATATATATATATATATATATATATATATATATATATATATATATATATATAGTACTTCCGCCCGGCAAGTGGAAGATCCGGTGTTCAAATCCCGGTCAAGGAAACATTTTTACTTTCGTGATCTGCTCAAAAACCGCCTTCCCCACATGTCCTGTGTTCGCCTTTTATGTGTTTTCCTATCCCCTTTCCTTATACCTATTTCTATGTTTGAATGAATATTTGTGCACCGTATGGCGGGACTTCGTATTTGAATATATATATATATATATATATATATATATATATATATATATATACTAATAGTCATAACAAACACAGAAACTAAAACATATAAAAGAGGGACTCACTGGTTCTCGAAATTTCTTTTCCTAATTCCTCTTGAAAAAGATGGTTGCACCACCGAAAATTCGAGAACCAGTGAGTCCCTCTTTTATATGTTTTAATTTCTGTGTTTGTTATGACTATTAGTGAATTTACATTATTGTGCACGTTCGTGGGTTTTCCAAGAAAGTGACTATATGATTTATGTGATAGTCTCATTGATGTGTGTAATAAAATATATCAAGTTAACACTAGCGACCAAAAAAACAGAAATACACAAAAAAGAAAATAAACTCACACGTTTTCGAAGTTTCGGTGGTCAATCAACCTTTCTCAAGAGAGAGCAGGAAGGAACTCAGGTTCAAGCTCAACCATAAACACAGTTATCAACACGAAGGTCGGTTTGGTAGGTGATTGTAGAGTTCACCCAGTACCAAGATCGACGGCAGTCAATTGCCCTGTGCTGGCTATAGTTTTTCAACTGTAATGTTATAAGAATGTATATATCTTTATTATAAGCCCTTGTACCCGACTGTTAGAGGCAGGTTTTGTATGATCACAAGAAATATTTCTCTTGTCTCTCCTAGAAAAACAAAATCCATTATCCCAGTCCACAGCAAGCCCCTCTTCATCTGCGTATATTTCCTTCCTCCCTTTATTCCGTCCAACATCCCTACTTTTACACAACTTTTCTGTCTCCTTGGTATTTCTTCTGACCACGTCTCTCCCTCCCCACCATATCATCCTCCTAATTTGTTTCCCTTAATGTCCATTTCACCTTCTCAATCCTTCTCTACACCCACATTTCAAAACCCACAAATCTACATCTATCCTCCTGCTTCAATTACTTTTCCGTGACATATATAACTATGCACCATATAAAAGTTTTAACGAGTGTTTTTTCAACATCCTTTTTATCACATCCCTCCACTTCGTGAAAGCTTCTTTACCAAGCGCAATTATTCTCTTAACAGGAGACCCTTGTATATCCCTACTACTTTTACCCTTTTGGTCCAATACACTTTCGAGAGATATAAATTGTTCCACATGCTCTAGTATTTACCGTCCGGGTGTAACGTTTAATACACCCTTTCTAATTTTGGAAATCCGTATCCCCTTTGTTTTATTAATTTTAATTCTCATCACATATCTATTGCACTGAATTTCCAATTCTCTCAGTAGTGCTTGCCACTGCTTGTCTGACTGACGCATTAAAGCATGGTCATTAAGAAGACTAACTGATTTTACGAATTCCCCTCCGACTTTCATTCCTACCGCCAGTTCTTCTCATGCCTCCCTAATCATTTCCTCCACATATACGTTGAACAGCACCGGTGACAATGGGCAACCCTGCCTTACCTCTCTTCCTAACACTGCCCATCCAGACTCTCCGTTCCCCACTCGCACCTGAGCAGTCTGAGACATGTACAGGTTGCGGATTGGCCTTCTGTTCCTACAATCTACTCCTATTTTATGCAATTTATAAATTAGTTGTTCCCTATTCGCTTCATGAAAAGCCTTCACGAAAGCTACGAAAAAAGCAAAAACGTCGTGATTGTATTCTATATTCCGCTCGATTAGTGATCTCATTACTGCAATGGCATAACGCGTACCCTTTCCCTTCCTAAACCCAAACTGATCATCCCCTAAGAACTCTTTTGCCTTACTCTCTATCCTTTTGCCGATGTTCCTGAGAACAACTTTAGCTGTGTGGGATATCAAACTTATTGTTCTATAGTCCTCAGTAGATGTAGCCTTTATCTTTTTTGGAATAGTAATTAGCACTAATCTCACAAAATATTCCGGCCAGATTCCTTCCTCATAGACAGCACGAATCAGTCCATATAGAGTCTTCTTCCAACATTTTCCCAAACATTTCAGTAGTTCCGGAGAAATGTTTGTCTACCCTCACGGCCTTATTTGATTTCATCTTCCTTAATACCCCTTCTATCTCATCTGGATCTAAGCTACCTCCATATACGTCAAATTCTCTTTCTAAGCCTAGTCTTGTTGGCCTAACTTCTTTACCATATATGTAGTAGTATAGTCTTCTTTACATTCCTTCGATCCAAGTATTTTCGGTCTCATCTCTAACTCTTAGCACAGATCTTCCCTACTTACTTCCGGATAGTGATTTGACCTTGCCGTATAGCGCACCAATTTTACCCTTCCTCTGTAAGCTTTGCATATCCTCGCACTCGGCCTTCCACCACCTCTTTATTTCTACGTGTTATCCATTTCAATTTATTACTTAACTCTTTATACTTTCTTCTTTCTAACTCTGCATTTATGTTTTTCCTCTTCCTTATCTCTTCTGCCTTTCTAATAATATCGTCTGTGATCCATGTTTCCTTGTCGTTTTGCTGTTACTAGTTTCCGTCCTCAGTCATTATCTTCTCTACAGCCTGCTGATACTCCTTCCTTGTTAATCCATTTAAAGGTTCTACATTACATTTCCTAACCCGCCGCCACTGCCTTATCTTTTTGAAAAGGACGTTACATTTCATAACAACTAAATTATGGTCAGAGTCCTCATCCGCTCCCGGAAAACTTTGCAAATCGATCACTCTGTCCCTAAATCTGTGCCTGACCATAATACGAGGGTGATCCGGAAAGTAGTACCCGTTCGTGAAATAAAGACACAAAAGTAAATATTAACAAACATAAAAAAATTTATTTGAAAGAGGATACTTTAAACTACTTCTCAACATAATCTCCAAGCAAATTAAGGCATTTGTCATAACGTGTGACAAGTTTCTGTATTCCTGCTGCATAGTCCTTCGCCGCCAGCTCATTGAGATACAGGGTCACTCCTTCTTTAAGTTCTTCATCGCTGTCAAATCTTTTTCCTGCCAAAAAGTCTTTAAGCTTTGTAAAGAGATGAAAATCTGAAGGGGCCAAGTCCGGGCTATACGGTGGATGGTCGAAAGTTTCCCATTTGAATTGCTGCAAAAGTTTTTGTGTTATCCCAGCTGCATGAGGCCTGGCATTGTCATGAACGAGAATGACACCAGTAGACAATAGACCTCGCCGCCGATTTTGTATTGCCCGCCGTAATTTCTTTAATGTTTCACAATACGCATTGGCATTAATAGTGTCTCCACGGGCCATAAAATCAATAAGCAATACACCTCGTCGATCCCAGAAAATGGTTGCCATGAGTTTCCTGGTGGACAGAACTGTCTTGAATTTTTTTGGTTTGTTTGGTGAATGAGCATGATGCCACTCCATTGACTGTCGTTTACTCTCAGGTGATGCATAACAAACCCATGTTTCGTCACCAGTAATTATGCGAGTCAAGAAAGAGTCTCCTTCATCAGAATAACGTCCCAAAAACGTCAGTGCTGCAGCCATACGCTTGGTTTTGTGCTCATCTGTAAGCATGCGAGGGACCCATCTTGCACAAATTTTTGCATAATGCAGATGGTGTTTAACAATTTCATGAACAATTGTTCGAGAAACATTGGGAAAATGCTCACAGATGTCATCAATTGTGACGCGCCGATCGTTCCTCACGAATTCGTCAACTGAGCTCACCAGTTGGTCTGTAGTGACAGACGGTCTCACCGAACGCTCATCGTCGTGTGTGTTCCCCCTCCCCATGTTGAAGTTGCGACACCACCGCCGAACAGACGACTCGTCCATTACATTGTCTCCATACACCTCCTTTAATTGGCGATGAATATCACATGGGCGAACGTTTCTTGCATTGAGGAATTTAATCACTGCCCTCACTTCACAACTGGCGGCGTTCTCAATTTTTTTAAACATTGTAAACAATCACAGAAACAACACAGGCAATGCTAGCGTCACGCAACTTGGCTCAGAGAAGGCAGACAAGCCACTGAAGCTATCTGACCTCGTCCAGCGGCTACTCGCGTCGTCAGCACTTCATGCGGCACGAACGGGTACTACTTTCCGGATGACCCTCTTATAATGTAACGCATATCTTTCCGAGTCACCTGGCATTTTCCATGTATACCTACACCTTTTGCGGTTTCTAAACCATGTTTTGGTAATGATTATTCCCCGTCTTCTGCAGAGCTCAATAGCTTTCTCCCCGCAATTTTACCTCGTACCTAAACCGTATCCCCACCTCATTACCATCTCTTCCATCGCTTACCCTCGCATTCCAGTTCCTCAGCACTTTCAAATATTTCGCTGCTGGAACACACGCGATTATATCCTCTATCTTATCGTATACCATATCGACTTCTTCCTCCTTATGACATCAATAAACTTATATTTTACAAACTTATGCGGGAGCACTATAACTGTAATCAACAAGATCAAACAAATTTTAAGGGTATTTCGTCAATCACTCGTCTAAATTGGATTCTGAAATTTAAATTGGAAGACCTTTATTCCTGCACCGTGTTTCTATTGTGTTTTATCGAATGTACTCGACGTAAGAGTGAGCGGACTCATACCTCGCTACGAGATTCTGTAATTTGAAATCTAATTCCGCGTGAAAGGAGATGCAGCGCTTTATCAGAGAAGTTGTCGTGATATCTCAAATTACGAGCCCGGGACGGTTTTATTTTTATGTTTTGAGAGCGAGGAATGGATAACGGGAATTAGAATTGGCGAAAATCGACGGATGCCAAGAAAGACCCCTTATCCGCTCCCCCCCTTCGCCAACGCCCCCTCTGCACAATTGGACACCTTCCATTCGCAGGGAAACCATTGGGTGTCCTTTTCACTCACGTTAATCAACCTGAAGGGGGGGGGGGGGTAAGGGATCCCATTGCTATTCCACCCAAAAATCTATTTCACGCCACTGTCTCATCGCATCTCCTCATCTCGGAAACCGTCCTCCGGTCTCTCCACCCCCTCTCCCCCCTCTCTCCACTTTGCCCCTCCCCTCTCTCCTCTGACTCCTCTTTCTATTGCTTCCTTATCGCCCTGGCCATCCTATTCCCCCTCTTTCCACACTCTCCCTCGCCTTCTCCTTTCCTCCCCCCTCCTCTCCCTTTACTCATCACTCTCTCTCTCTCCCCCTTTTTCTCCCCCCTCCATACACCGGGATACACCCTCCATCTCTCCCCCCGTCCGCAAAGCGAATACACGCACGCACACACGCACATTCCAATAACCTCAGTCCCCTACACCCCCACCCCCTCTCCTCTCGCCCCCCTCCCCACCGGATCCTCCCTTATCTTCTCTCCCTCTCCATCACGCAAAATTGATTCTCCAGTGCTACCCCCGCCCACCCTTCTCCTCCATTATTCAACCAACTCCGAATGTTGTTTCGCCCATAGGGCACAAAAGCACCCAGAATCAACCGCTATATCCTCCTCCACCCTTCAAAAATTCTGGATTTTTTCCCTCTCTCTCATCCCTCCCCCATCCCTTGATCCTCCCAAATCCCTCTAACCTCCTCCTCCACCACCTCCCACCCCCTCACTCCCTCCCCCTCCGCTCCCTTCCCCCTCCACATCTAAAAGCTTTAACTCGGTATAAACCACCTCCATTCCGATTCCGTCATCAAAACGAGCAGAGTGTTATCATTCCCCTGCCATTTTTACCTACCGCTTTTTCTCTCTTTCCGAATAATGCTTCCTTCGAGCTCCCAGGTATTCCTCTTTTATTAAGTAAGTCTCCGCTTCCCTTCCTCTTCTCTCTCTCGCCTCTCTCCCCCTTCCCTCTCTCTCTCTCCCTTTCAATCCCCCGCCACATCCCTCGAACACTTAATGGTATGCTCATTTTCTCTTGTTTTATGTGCTCTACAATTTCACTAAGTGTGTACGCGCGGGCGTATGTTTATCTGTGTATTCAAATTTTGGAGCACGAAATGCAGCGAAACGTGCGAGGGGCTAAAATGCCAGGAAAGTATTCGACGTTAGTTTTGAAAATTTAACGAGCTCAGGGTCGGTGCTGGCGAGACAGCATTTCGAAGATGAGAATAGAAGCTGAAAAAAACAAAAATATAGGGTTTGTATTTGAGTCATGGGGCCGCACACTTCGGGTGAGGTCATCGCTTGAACAATAAATCTTAAATGCAAATGGATGAAAGTAAACCAAATTCATGTAAAAATTATTTCTCAATGAACATATTCTTATTTGATGAAGTTTTCTCGGGTCTTCCACCGGGTCAGAGGTTTCGTATTGGCCAACGTTTCGACGCTAGACTCGTGCATCGTCCTCGGGGTAGATGAGTGCCACTCTGCATTTGGCCGTCTTGTATGCATGAGCCCTCGGGTCAGATGACTCGTGATCGGTCCGTGGTGGAGGAGCCTCCCGGTTGGGCGGCATGACGTTGTGCAGAGTTCCTGCCTTTTCAAACCTTCATCAGCACCGGTTTCCACGCGTTGCTGAGAGAATAGCCGGAATCCCTGTTGAAATTACGTCTCGCCATTCTTATTTCAATTGCTCCTTTAATTATTCGGTCCCAGTAACCACCGGCGGGGGCAAGTAACTTCGCCCCGTCGAAGTTAATGGAATGATCCATCCCGATGCTATGTTCGGCGATGGCTGATTTCTTCAACGGTCCCAACCGTAGGTTAACAGTTTCAGGCTTAACTTTGTGGAATTCCTTCATGATGAGGGTTAAAAATAAGAGAAACTTTGCACTTCCACTCACTTTTAATACTTAACACTTCCACACACTTTCGATGATGCTTCGCAGCATCGATGGACCATGATCGTGTAAGCATTAAAAGTGTGTGGAAGTGTAAAGTTTTCCTTATTTTTTACCCTCACCAGCCGTAGGAGTATTTGGTGTTCCTTTAACTTGGTCTCAATGGTCCGCCCCATCCCTCCAATGTTGACGCCTCCGCAGGCACACGGGACTAGGTAAATGCCTGGGGTCTTTAGCCCGATTGGGTCTTCGGCTCTGACAAGAAAATTTCTAATTTTTCCCGGTGGTTTGCGGACTTCTTCGTTTTTTGCCTCGCCAATATTCTGAGTTTATTCCCGGACATCGAGGAGACATTTTACAAGCAGGCTATTGGCTTCTCTTTTTCCTACTGCGGCGTGGGCACTTGCGGGTTGAAGGACCTTTCCAGTGGCAAAGAGATGTCGCGTCCGCTATACCCATTTTGGAGGAAGGTTGTCTTGAGGTCGTTAATATTCTCCGGAAAACTGTTTTTGTCAGTGATGGAGGGTATTTATTAGAATAGTTACTCATCCCACAGTTGTTAATTCTTTTAAAACGTCCACCTAAGGCTGTTACATAAACTGTAGGCTGTGTCTTTTTTAGAAATGAGTCAGAAAATTACTTATTAACGACTTTTCCGTATGGCTACAGAATACTGTTTTAAAAACTGAACGCGTTATGTATTCCGTCGGTTCTTAGACAGCTGGGAAAAAAAGCTTCTAATTAAAAATTTTTACACAATATTTGGCCGATAAAATGATAACAAACGTCGATTATTTTTTTAAGTTCTGTGGACAAGTCTTCCAAAAGGTCCGAATATTTACAAGATGTTTCCAAATACTTTTCATTTTCCGTATTAAGAGCAATGCTGATTTCTTATCGACCGCTGCAGTGTGGAATATGGCCAATCAGATTCCTGTACTGATGGTAAAAGTAATTATTTGTAGAGCGACAGAGAAATGGAGCGAGTTGACTAATCTTTTTCGGCATTTAACAGAAATAATTTTCACCCATTTACGGAATATTATGAAAGCGGTTATCAGTAAAATTTAGAGAAGTGAATAAAATATTAACCGTAATTATTATGTATTGCTATGTAAGTGTTACTCAAAATTTAAACAAAATTAATGGTGAGGCAAATAATTGGATTGGAATTTGCAATTTCGGTAAATATTCAGCCTTACAGATTCGCTGAATGTTACCAATCCAAAAAAAGTTTGGTTTGGACGGAGAACGACGATAAACATATTCTGTGCGTGCCGTTAAATTCCACTTATCGGACACACGTCATTATCTCCTTCATTTTTTCGTACCCGTCTTCATTCAGTCTAAAAGGTGTATTGTTTCCGTTGCCCTGACCGTTTGCACCTAATTTCCTCTCTTCTGTCTCCGCTTCACGCTGCATCAATTGTTCTCTCATCCATCTTTGCAATCATCTCATCCGTTACCCATGGTTTCCTTATCCTTTTCCCGTTAACGGTTCCTATAGTGCCTTTAGCGGCTTCCAATATCCCTTTCTTGATACATTCCCATTTTTTTTCGATAGTACTCAGTTCTTTACCGTCATTCATCATTTTCTCTACAGTCTGCTGATACTCCTTGCTTGGTAATCCATTTACTGCTTCTAAATTCCATTTTCGAACCCGCCGCCCTTTCCTTATCTTCTTGAAACGAACATTAAATTTCATAACAACTAAATTGTGGTCAGAGTCCGCATCCGCTCCTGGGAAACTGTGCGAATTTATCACACTCTTCCAAAACCTGTGCCTAACCATAATATAATCTAACTGATACCTTTCTGAGTCACCTGGCATTTTCCATGTATACCTACGCCTTTTGTGGTGTCTAAACCATGTGTTAGTGATGACTAACCCCTGTCTCCTGCAGAATTCAATTGCTTTCTCCCCGCGTTCATTCCTCGTGCCTAACCCATAGTCCCCCACCTAACCACCATCTCTTCCCTCGCCTACCGTCGCATTCCAATCCCCCATCACTATCAAATATTTCCCTGCTGTGAACAGCAATATCATAAAGATATATTGTTCTTTCTGTGATAACAATATTTCTCGATCCCTGGACATCTTAACAGATTAACGGAATACAGTATAATGTACCTCAAGGTAACACCTTCAGGCGGAATAATAATAACGAATAAGTCTTCTTGTCCGAAACTTGAGTTTCTTTTCCTTCTGGAGTTGTGTTCATGGAAAGTAAAAGTGGCAGGTGGCTAAAGTAATCCCGGGCGCTGAAATATCAGAACCATAATTTCTTCACCAAGGCGAACAGGTAGCACCTTGGCAAGTTATGGATTTTCCAAAATGCGTTACAATTCGCTTTTAAAACTTCCTAAGAAACAGGTTTGTCAACAGATTTGTCGTTAAATAATTATTGGCATTTTAGGTGAGTATTGCAATAATTGAAATAAATAATTAGACCCAATACATATGTTATGCCTGTCCTTCTACATTAATTCAATTTTGTGCGAGAGCTCTTTTCGTCAAAGAATGTGATTGGTTTGAGTGTGTTAAAAAAGCGAACAGTCAGATATTCATTATGCTGCCATAACTTCGATGGGTGGAAAACAGAGCTATTCGATATGGTCAAACACTTTCCAATTCGAGAATTACAGATTTTTAAAATCATTTTTATTACCCTGCAAGCCATCGCTAGGGTGTGTGGCAGGGGGTGAATACACACCAGAATAGTTTCACCCGAACATGACCCTACCGTGGTCGAGCAATGTTATTATGATCCCCTATCGATCGTGGAAAATATGACATCTTAAATTTTGTTGTTCTCAACTTAATATGTCTAATTTTCTTGACATAATATCTCCCTCTAAAGCGATGGGGGTATTAATAAAGTCTCCACATCATTGCTAAAAAGACACCAATCCATTTTATACAAGAGATTCAATCTGTAATATAACCTTCGCTCCGTGAGTGATTCCCAGCCTAGCTCCTCTAATATTTTGGATACGCGACTAAGTTTATCATAACAGATGTTCTTATATATAGATCTTCTCTAGCTTCTATACGCTGCACGCGATCCAATTCGGCAATTAATCCAACTTCGTGAGGATCTCATATGAGAGCACTATATTCTAAATGAGGCCTAATCAGCGAAATATAACATTTCTCTGTGACATTTTCATCATATTTGACAAGTATTATTCTCATAAATCCTAATTGTTTGTTAGCTTGTCCACATACTATATTCCCCAAATGTGATTCACCCAGGAGGGATCGAGAGCGAGGGTAATGCCTAGGTATTTAATTGAGTCTACTATACATTCCATTTCGGTGTTCCCCATGCAGTAGGCGTTCGGGAGGGCATTGCTCTTTTTCCAAAAATTCATCCCTAAGAATGGAACGAAGTTGATGGTGCCCAAGACAAGAAGGGCGGAGGTCTCCTCGGGGAAACTCGGAATGGGGTGGTTTGTGGCTTTTTGGGCCATTTCTGATCCAGCAGTGCCAAGATCCAATTCCTTACCCCGCTAAACCCTTCTATTTTATCAAGATGATACGGGAGCACAGTGGCTCTAGCGGGAAAAACTCAAGCCGAAAAAATGGATTGTTAAACTAAGGAGATAGATCGCGACATTCGTTACGAGTAAATAAGCAAATTTCTCTAAAATCAAATCTTTTGCGGAGATAAGGTGGAAAAATTCCTTCTCTCCTTGACGGAGAAGGTAGGTATTTTATTCCAAAGGCTGAGGTCTTCAGGCTTCGCTGAACTGTAATACTCGTTGCGATGCGCCATGATATCATTTTTAATCAGACGCTCGTTCTATTGAAAATAACCTGTAGCTGGGTCACTTTTTCTGAGAAATTTTCGTCTAGAAAATCTTCAGTTTCAACGATAAAGTCTTATACTCGCCACGAGTGAGCTTAATCGTGAATAAATGTCACAAGAATTCAATATAATCTTGAGAGGGCGGCAGAAGATGGTTAATAGAACAAAGTAATGAAGTAATGTGTACTTTCGCCGCATTTTCGTCGACCCCGAAGCTCCCGCCCCCTTCCTCCAATATTCTTATTTAAAGACGCACGCACGAATGCGGATTGTATCACACACGCATTAAATTATGGCCGTGGAATGAACGTTGTAGTAATATTCCCCCTGGATGAAAATCCATCCCATGGCCAGGGAGTCTTCTAGAACGCCTGCCCGCTGAGGGAAAAATACATGTGTGAGTTAATATAATTTATTCATGAGCGTCGGAAAAAACATATCTCCATCATTCCTCGCTCTTCCCGCTTAAAACCTGCGGCGGTTCGTCTCGAACTTTCCCCGGCTCATGAGGGTGGACCACCGCGGTAACTCAGTCAGTATGGGGCGTCGTTGCTGGGAAAATGAAGTCTGAAATACGACCCGGCGTGCATTCATAGCGCCGTCTGGTGTCGGATGGCCGCGGAGTGGGAATAAAATTGAGCCGCCTCTCCTAACAAATGAATGGCGTATTCATGCCTCCTTTAAGCTCTTCAAGGGTCATAGGTCATGAACTCGTTCCCTTTCCTTCCTTCCCTTCATTTTTTCCTGCTCCTCATGACTTTCGAATACATAGTATCCTCTTTCTCGCTCCACCTCAGTCCTTACTCATTTCATCATCTATCAGCAGTTAAGGCGCCAGGTTTCATTAAGGAGCGCTTTTCTGTGTGTCATTATGTGAGCATATATTTAAAGATGTTTACGAGGGTTGTTCAATTTTGAGTTATCATATTTTTACTTGTTATGATTTACGAGGTGAATATTTTATTTTCATATTGCCTTTTTAGATTAGTGTGCAATGTACGAGAGCTGATCAACAAAAATATTTCATAATTTTTTTTAACAACTCGCCTTTCACTCAGCCTTCTATTTTCACTGGTCCCTCTGAATGCAGTCCGTATCGGATGCGGTGCTCCTGTCACAACTTTTTCCAAACTTCGAAGACACGCCGGAAAAGGTTTTCTTTGGGACCCTCAAAATTGCCGTTGACCTTTTTCCATTGCTCCTGCGCTTTCAACCAAGGTTTTTATCCACGTCGGAGGGTAGAAAAAAAGCCTAACGACACATCTAGATATTCTTTCAATTTTCAACAGGTTGTTTTCAAACCATGCACCTAAATAAATACACAAAAATTCCCGCCCCCCTCTCAGGCCAATCCACAACAGGAATACTAGGGGTAACAATAAACTTCTTGTCCCGCACCATCGCACGGAAATCTATAACAAATCTTTTCATGGTACAGCATACCGTCTGTGCAACTCTCTCCCAGATGACATAAAAAACTCGCATCCAAAACAGCATTTAGGAGAATACTTCGCAAGTTCGTTTTCCTCCAGCACAAAACATAACCAGTATACTCAACCTCATTTCACTCAATTGCTATACAGTTCACCGTTTCTACTTTTTCTTTTCTCATCTCAAGCAGTAGCATTTAGCATCATTATTTTTAGTTCATGTCATGTTTCTCATTACTCTTTATGTGTTGTCAATATAATTAATTTCTTCGTTTCAACTTCAGTAACTTAATAATATATATGATATGTGAAAAATAAATGTTACTGTTGTATATGCATCTTTCCTCTAATCAATAGGGGTTTCATAGGTGTTTCACCCCCCTACTCTTCTTTGGGTGGTTTCCTGTGTGGGTTTTCACTGGGTGAGCACTGCCACGCCCTCCCTAGCTTTTTCCACTAACCTCATCCTTCGCTTAGACATTCCCTATTTCATTGTTCTCTTTCTTCACTGTAATTTACTTTGAGTATGTGTATCTGTATATTTAATGTATACATGTACTCGTATATGTATGTATTTACATATAAATTTTTTATGTGCAAATACGTGCATAATGAATGTCTGTCTCTCTATATGTAATTATGAGTATGTATGCATGTAATTATAAACTTTATGCCTGATATAGTATGCATACGAAGATGGATTAAATGGAAGAAGGGATCATTTGGTCTCAATTTTGCCCAAATATAGACCTCTATCTATCTATAATTGGTAATGGTCAAGACTGTAGAATCAGGAACTTGCTTCCAATTTGATTTACATTGTAGCAACAGGATTTGCGGTAATCGGCAGAGCCTAATCATGGCGCTGATTCTCATGCTTTGAAATGCGGCCTTTTCCGATTCATAATACCTTGCAGAAATTTCAGATAATCCCTATACTATGCTCATTCACAGTCGCATGTGTTCGTACGACATGCTATTTTACCATTCCCTGATTGCCGAAACGTTTACCACCGTATCTTTCCCTCCAGAAGCAACGAAAGCGTATTTTTTCAGTGTTGTGCATGTTGGAGATTAATCGCAGAGCTTCGCCGTTTGCTATCAGGATCAGAACGATGCATTAAGTTTTCATATACAGTGAGAAACTTAGGTGGAAACTCCTTATCTACCTGTATTATCGATTTTAGACGCGAGCAAGCCAGCACGCGAACGTCCCTTCGCTCCGGGATGAGCATTTTGCACGCGTAGAAACGCGTCTCATGTCCAATTTTTATGTAGCAAAAGTGGGAGCGGAAAGCAGTCATGTTAGTATTATTGACGTTGTTGTATGATATTGGCACAATGCAAGCAAGGGCAACTTAATATTGTAATGAAGTAAAATGGTTGGTGAGCACGGGTGCCACTGGCTCTTCTGAAATTACATGGCGTGAAAAATAAAAATGCAAATTTTCATAACTGGACTATCCTCTAGTTTATTATTATTAAGTAATGTTTTGGTTGAGGTAGGTATGGAATGGACATTACTACAAAATAAATATTTTGTAACTCCAAACAAAACCCAATTTAGCAACCTAATCTACATCAGGTCCCTCTTCATCTCTGTGTACTTCTTCCCTCCCTTCATCCCGTCCAACATCCCTATCCTGTTCCTGCCCTATCCTCGCTTGCCCAACATTCTCCCCTCTATTACCCTCTTCAACATTCCACACCGCTCAATACGCCTTTCATCCATTTTTCCTGCCTCCATAGGATTTCTCTCTACAAACCCCTCTCCTCACCCACCATCTCCAGTACTTCCTCATTTATTTTCCTTTCGGTCCATTTCACCTTCTCCATTCTTCTCCACACCCACATTTCAAAAGCCTCCAATCTACGTCTATCCTCCAGCTTCAGTGACCACGTTTCCGCGCCGTACATAGCTACGCTCCATATCAGAGTTTTTACGAGTCTTGTCTTAACATCCCTACTCAACGTCCCCGTCATCAACTCCCTCCTCCTTGAGAAAGCCTCCTTGCCTAGTGCAATTCTTCTCCTTACGTCCCTACCACTTTGACCGTATTGGTCCAAAACACTTCCGAGATATGTAAACTGCTCTACCAGCTCTATTCTTTCCCCACCTATTTTAATATTTAGCTTAGCCTTTTTCTTCCTGGAAAATCGCATAACCTTGGTTTTATTAATATTTATTCTCATCCCATATTTATCGCACTGAACCTCCAATTCACTCAGCAATGCTTGCAACCCCTTGGCTGACTGAGCAACTAATGCTTGGTCATCAGCAAACCTAACCGATTTTATGAATTCCCCTCCGACTTTCATTCCTACCTCCAGTTCTTCCCATGCCCCTTTAAACATTTCCTCCACATATACGTTGAACAGCACAGGTGACAATGGGCAACTCTGCGTTACCCCTCTTCCTAACACTGCCCATCCTGACTCTCCGTCCCCCACTCGCACCTGAGCAGTCTGAGACATGTACAGGTTGCGGATCAGTCTCCTGTCCCCCCAACCTGTCTCCTGTCCATTCCTATTTTCTGCAATACACGCATTATTTTTCCCAATTCACTCTATCAAACGCTTTTTCGAAATCTACAAAACAGGAAAAAACGTCCTGGTTGTATTCTATATTCCTCTCGACTAGTGATCTCATTACTGCAATGGCATCACGCGTACCTCTTCCTTTCCTAAACCCAAACTGATCATCCCCTAAGTAATCATTTGCCTTACTCTCTATCTTTTGTTGATGATCCTGATAATAACTTTAGCTGCGTGGGATATCAAACTTATTGTTCTGTAATCCTCACATGATATAGACTTTGCCTTTTTTGGAATAGGAACTAACACCGATCTCACAAGATCTTCCGGCCAGATTCCTTCTTCATAGATACTACGAATTAGTCCATATAGGGCCTTCTTCCCGCATTTTCCTGTTGAAATGTTTATGAAAATACGAAAAAATTGGAAAACCCACGAACGTGCAAAATAATGTAAATTCACTAATAGTCATAACAAACACAGAAACTAATACATGTAAAAGAGGGACTCACTGGTTCTCGAATTTTCGGTGGTGCAACCACCTTTCTCAAGAGGACTTAGGAACAGAAATCAGAGTTATGTTCCTAAGAGTGAGCCTTCTAACGAATCGTTATGCGGTCTAGTGTTAATTTTTGCGCTATTGTGTTCCAACTGTAATTGGCAGGTATGTCCTACGAATTGTTTCTCGGTATCTTTAAAGTGTTTAATGTGCGATTCTATATCCACAACTAAATCTTCGGGGAGGGGGGATATTTGTATGAGAGGCAATGTTTTAGGCCTTTGTTCAAAATGTTGTTTTCTTCATCAGTGAAATGTTTGGAGGAAAGGCTTACGATGAAACTTCTGACGGGATTAGGTTTACTTTCAGGAATAGGAATATTTTTGTAAATAGCTTGGAATTTTCGGTCTAAAGTTTAAAGTTTTTTTCTGCAGTCTGTGTTGGTTTACGGTGTCCATGTTTAATAGTCTCTCGTTGAATGCCTACAGTTGCATAAAATTTAAGTGTTTCGTGATCTTTAGGTGTAGGTTGTAAGTCTTAGTTTCGGTATGTGTTTCGGTTCTATTACCTTCTTCAACATTCCACTGCCGCTCAATACGCCTTTCATCCATTTTTCCTGCCGCCATAGGATTTCTCTCAACAAACCCCTCCCCTCCCCCACCATCTCCAGTACTTCCTCATTTATTTTCCTTTCGGTCCATTTCACCTTCTCCATTCTTCTCCACACCCACATTTCAAAAGCCTCCAATCTGCGTCTCTCCTCCTGCTTCAGCGACCACGTTTCCGTGACGTAGATCGGAAGACTAAATTTGAAGGTTTGTGCGTAAGATGCCTTTTTACCTAATCGCATTGCTAGTCTTAATGTAGAATCCAATAATTGGATCCCTGTTATCAGATGTTTTATAATCCTACATTACGTTACTGACATTTAAACATTACTCACTAGTAAGATAAGTTTATTTTTCGACGATTGCGGACACCACGGTTTACCCTTGTAGCTTTGAGAGAAGGAATTTAATTTTGTAGCTTTTTCCAAACTGCTTATTACTCTTTCGTCTTTATCATTTTCACCTGAATTAAAAGTTGACTCATTTGCTTGAACGCCCCTAGTGTATGACCAAAATCCTTAAGGATTCTCTTTCAAATTATTGCAAACTTTTTTCTTTTGAATTTTTTTAAAGCTTTCGAAATTCATTTTTGGCATTCGCCCTATATATGTTGTAATCATAAGTGATCTCGATTCTTTTGTGAAAAGAGATGTCATCCCTAATATTGTGCATCTTGGCGTGACCTAGCCTTTGACGTCGCATTGCCTTTTTGACAACCGCGTTGTACCATCTAGGTTCCGTTCTATCTTCTATAAATTTACTTGGAATAAACTTCCTGCCTGCTGAGCGCGTGGTCTCAAGGAAGTGATTCCACCTATCCTCATTGTTTCAATGATTAATAAATTACTTAAAATTTGCAAATTGACTCTGTAGCAAGTATTTTAAGCCATTGCAGCCTCCTTCTTTAAACAAGTAAATTTCCCTTTTAGGCTTCTTTTTTCCGACCCCGTGTAACGAATACTTGGCATTTACTGCCCTGTTGTCACTAATTCTTTAATAGTTTCTATATGTAAGACTTTTTCGGGAATAATCGTTGCTAACAAATTAAGAATATTATCACCCATATTTGGTGAAGTTAAAAGTTGATGCAATGAATTCAACGGAAACAATTCAACAAATATCAAATAACCCTCCTATATCAAGGACCCAAATCAGAGGCTACTCGAATCTCCGTCCGATGGCGCATGGTTGTCGCGGACACCCTACAAATACGATATTCAACGGTAGCCTCGGCTGAGACGGATCCAAACAATAACGATAAACCCAAGCGGATAAAGGGAATAAAGGTTGCTTAAAGTATTGCGGTCCCAACCTGGAACTTTCGTGGAATAAGCAACAAAAATATAGAACTAAAATTGGTTCCGCAAGAAACTGAAATAGATATAGCACTCATAACGGAAACAAAAGGAGAGATGAAAGGCACATCTGGCAAGTATACCAACATGTACTCTTGGAGTAGAGCAACGTATTAGGGCTCCGGTGGGGGTGACATTCCTTTTAAATGAAAAGTGGACTGAACTGAGTGCTTCACACGATTGGTTAGAAGGAAGTACTCCCAGAGCACGGATGAAAGTTGGAGGAGGATGTTCGAATGATGTATGTTCCCATGGTTCTGGAGGAGGAAACAAATTAGCCTTTTCCATCATTAAAATACGCACGATATGCAAACATAAAATCTTTGTGTGTTCAACGCAAATTATTTTTTTCTTTTACTTTTCCGTCAGTTATTCTGATATTTCAAATGCAAGACTTCTACATTCTGTCTCTGGAATAAAAAAATTGGCAAATGCACCATGGCTCCAACCGCTGGATGAACACAAAGTCGTTAGAGTTTATAGCAATGAGTCTGGGAATGCTACTTGGTCGTCTCCCCCATTTTTGGGCAGTTGAGATAGAGCAACAATGGAGTCTGGAGGAAAGGGACGTTATGGCCTCTTGCAATCACGGTGGATATGTAGTGGAAAGGAAAAGGTTATTCCTCTTCTTTTCTTTGTCTGCCTCCCTTACTTATTTCCGTACCATGTGAGTGTGCCTTGCCATAATGTAAGCCTCTCTCCCCAAATATTAGTGCGGGAAAGGATTCGAATCCTAGCAAATTACTTTTTGTGTACGCCGAACGTAATAGGAGGTATATTTATTTTTTCATTGAATATTCTGTCGTTGATCGTTGGGTGTTATTATGAAATTTCTATTTTTTATAGTTCCAATCGGGTTTGAGAAACTTTCACTAGGGCTGCGATTCACATGAAAAGAGAAAATAGATTCAAGTGAAGAATATATTTCCATGAAGTGGAAAGTTTAGTCATCAGTTAAGTTAAATGGAAGGAAATCTGTCAATACCAGATGTAAAACAAGTCTCTCTATGAATCACGCCGGCCTCTTCATTTGTATGTTAGTTCCTGGGAAAATCACTTTTTTGTGACTGTTGTGATTACCTGTAGAAAAAAGAGAAATATGATCCTTCTGCTTTCGAAGTGATCGTCATGCTAGCACTAATCATTAATTAATTAAAAAGGATGCCTCACTAGTATTTGTGGAATTCTCCATTCTTCTCCACATTTTCTCGAGAGCTGCATATTAGAGCGCGGCGTTTAATATGCCTGCGAGGGAGAAAAATCTCTCTCTTCTCCTCTCTCATGATCATATCCCCTCTTGGCATTGCAAATAAAAGGGAAGAGCCTCCACAAACTCCGACTCTCGCTGATGTCTGTGACCATTATGGAAGAGCTTCACGTCTCCCCTACGATGTGTTTATGGATATAAAGACGTGGTAAAGTTGGAAATCCGAAGGCAGAGAAAGAGATTTGCTACCTCACGCGACGACACTTGTGTGAAGACCACCCGACGCCGGAACTCTTACTTCAGCACAGATGCCATCTGGCTTATAATAAAAAAGAAAGATCGTTTTCGCAGCCCATAACGCATAATGCTAATGGATTTCAAAGGAGTTTGCTATGATGCTGACTGGAAGAGGAATTTCGTTCGAGAGAATGTCAGGAAAAAAATATATATATGTATAAAATATATGTATATATTTTTATTTATTTGTTTTTTCGTACTCATACCCCAATACATTCGCGTGCATCACCAGGATTATTGTATTTTTAACTTTTACGGGAGAGACAGGATATTGGAAATTTTTGTCAAGGTATGCGAATTTATTCAAACCGTCCTCCGCGCGGAACATGGGATTGTCTGTTCGGTATGGGGGATAATGGCGGATGATTCTGCATTGGCTTCGGATTTTGGCATTAAAATCACGCCTCAGGCCCGGAGATTGGGCGGGTGGCCTTACAGAGGGTGGTTGGGGAGAGGAAGGGTGCGGCGGCATATATCCTCGGTAGTTACCCAGCCATTGTGAATTCGGCTCAATATCTCGGGGTATAGGGTTTTGTCGCGGTTGCTCGCTATGGCCCCCACCGCCTCCTCCCGCCCCGCCTTTTCCTAACCTTGGACCCTTCCAGTTTCCCATTTGCCGCCCGCATATAAATGCGCTCTGCTTCCTTCCACTGGAACCTACCTCATCACGGAGAACCGAGAGCTCAAAATCTGAGGATGTTTAGCGGCAGCGTCGCCACAGGAAGCCTACATTTAATGTTTTCCATGCCTAAATGGTTTATGCCATCCACCGACGAAAGCCGTATTCTGTCGGTTAATAAATGTTTCTAGGTGCGATTATAATTAATATATTGAAATATTTTTGTAATATTTACAATAAATTAAGGGATGATAAGTGGAAACTTTATCCGTGAAGCAATTATTTCTATAAAATGACTATTAATATATCATGAGTATATTCAATTAAGTGTTGCATTAACAATCGGCTATGGATCTAAGGGTTAGGGTATATTTTATGTGTGAAGGCACTTCTTTCAAATGACGAGAAACGGAAGATATCCTGAGCCGATTTCAAAATAAAAATGTCCAGAAAATTTTCCATTCCCTTGCTCCGTAAAAAAAGGAGACTGTGACAATGTATCAAACTTTCATAGCAAGTGAAATGTTCACTGAACCTATGCATATGAGACATTTCTGTTTGTTCGCACAAAACGTAAACATAAACCTTTTTTATTCATTTGTGGTAATTATTTTATAATGCTTAATTATAATTGATCATTTCTTACCCACACGTTGTTTTCCCTTGTTTCTCTAAATTAGGCGTTTGATTTTGCTTGCTCCGTTCCTTTCGTCATCCTACTGCATCTGCTTCCACAACATTATCATGTTTAATTCAGCATTAATATATTCCGTCTTCCTATCGTCTTTTAAAACTATTTTTGTTTCATGAATCCACGCAATTTTGGCGCGATTCCCCACAGAAGTGTGAGGCAGGGTTTGCAAGTGCCATATGGGGAGCGTGTTCCATGAGGAAGAGGAGGAAAGTTTAATGGGTGGAAGAAGAGGAATGATTCACGAATCGAGGATGTATCGCGCATTTTAAAGCAATTCAATTTTATGGCTCATAAACAGACTTAATTTTTGTAAGTTTCTTATATTGTTTTTTCTGTTTTTCTGTGTCTTTCATCTCTGCCATCCTACACGCATGCAAACGGAAGCGAATTTTATTTTGCGATAACACAAATTCTGGTTGGAAACTTTTCCACAGAAAAGGAAACCCACGGCTATGGTTGACGTTTCGACGGTCAATTAATTATTTCGTAATGTTGTTCTCGGGGTAAAGGTGGAAAGAAAATGTGTGTGGGGAGGTAAGGAACTGAGTGAAGGGCAAGGAGATAAAATGGGGGCAGCATATACTTACATATATATATATATATATATATATATATATATATATATATATATATATATGAGGAAGGCAACGGGAAACCGCCTCAATTATGATTCCCAAGAATATTATGATGGGCACTATAGATAATATGAGTCCTGGCAACTACGGGACTCGGCCCAAGAGGCCGTGTGTCGTGCCCGGCAGCGGGAGAGGCAAGCCTTCCGCGGTCGTCATCCCACGAAACCCTTGCAGGGAAGAAATAACTTCAGCAGGACAGAAGACTCAGAAGAAGGCGAAAGTAGTAAGAATAGGAACCTGGAACGTCAGGACAATGTTGAGGAGAGGCAAATTAGAAAATATTAAGCGAGAGATGGAAAGAGGTAACATAGATGTTTTAGGCCTCTGCGAGGTGGGATGGAAGGATAGCGGGGATTACTGGAGTGACAATTATAGAGTAATATACAGCGGCGGGGACGAGAGCCAACGAGGGGTTGCCGTAATTTTAAATAAAGGGGTAGGAAGAAGCGTAGTCAACATAGAGCAAGCGACAGATAGAATTTTACTCGTAGAGATTAAAGCAGAGCCGACGAACTTGGTCATTATTCAGGTATACATGCCACCGAGCAACCACAAGGAGGAAGAAGTCGATAGGATGTATGATGAGTTAGAGGATATAGTCGCGAGTGTTCCTGCAGGGAAATATTTAATAGTGATGGGGGATTGGAATGCGACGGTAGGCGAAGGAAGAGATGGTGGTGAGGTGGGGGACTATGGGTTAGGCACGAGGAATGAACGCGGAGAGAAAGCAATATAATTCTGCAGGAGACAGGGGTTAGTCATCACCAACACATGGTTTAGACACCACAAAAGGCGTAGGTATACATGGAAAATGCCAGGTGACTCAGAAAGGTATCAGTTAGATTATATTATGGTTAGGCACAGGTTTAGGAACAGTGTGATAAATTCGCACAGTTTCCCAGGAGCGGACGCGGCCTCTGACCACAATTTAGTTGTTATGAAATGTAATGTTCGTTTCAAGAAGATAAGGCAAGGGCGGCGGGTTAAAAAATGGAATTTAGAAGCAGTAAATGAATTAACGAAGAACGAGTATCAGCAGGCTGTAGAGAAAATAATCGATGACGGTAAAGAAATGAGTACAATCGAAGAAAAATGGGAATGTATCAAGACAGTGATATCGGAAGCCGTAGAAGACTCTATAAGAACCATTAACGGGAAAAGGATAAGGAAACTATGGGTAACGGATGAGATGATTGCAAAGTGTGATGAGAGAAGAAGTGGAAAAATGTAAACACAGAGTTAGGCAAAATGAAGTACAAAGAGTTAAACAATAAAATGAGAAGGGCCACAAATAAAGCAAAAGAAGAAAAGTGGAAAACGCTATGCGTGGATATGGAAAGTTTACAGAAGTAGGGTGAAATTGGTGCTCTATACAGCAAGGTTAAGTTATTATCGGGAAGTAAGAAGGCAAGATCTGTGCTAACAGTTAAAGATAAATGAGGTAAGATGATAGTTGAACCAGGAAAAATCCAAGAGAGATGGAAGGAATATATAGAAACACTGTATGGCAAAGAACTTAGGCCGAGAGGGAAAGGTTAGACATAGAAAAGGAACATGACGTAGAAGAAGATAGCTTAGGTCCAGGCATACTCGACGATGAAATAGAAAGCGCATTAAAGGAGATGAAAGTAAATAAGGCCGTAAGGGTTGACAATATTTTTGTAGAACTGTTGAAATGTTTAGGAAAATGTGGGAAGAAGGCCCTACATGGAGTGATTCGTAGTATCTATGAAGAAGGAATGTGGCCGGAAGATTTTGTGAGATCGGTGTTAGTTCCTATTCCAAAAAAGGCAAAGGCTTCGTCATGTGAGGATTACAGAACAATAAGTTTGATATCCCACGCAGCTAAAGTTATTCTCAGGATCATCAACAAAAGATAGAGAGTAAGGCAAATGATTACTTAGGGGATGATCAGTTTGGGTTTAGGAAAGGAAGAGGTACGCGTGATGCCATTGCAGTAATGAGATCACTAGTCGAGAGGAATATAGAATACAACCAGGACGTTTTTGCCTGTTTTGTATATTTCGAAAAAGCGTTTGATAGATTGAATTGGGAAAAATAATGCGTGTATTGCAGAAAATAGGAATGGATTAGAGGGACAGGAGACTGATCCGCAACCTGTACATGTCTCAGACTGCTCAGGTGCGAGTTGGGAACGGAGAGTCAGGATGGGTAGTGCTAGGATGAGGAGTAACGCAGGGTTGCCCATTGTCACCTGTGCTGTTCAACGTATATGTGGAGGAAATGTTTAAAGAGGCTTGGGAAGAACTGGAGGTAGGAATGAAAGTCGGAGGGGAATTCGTAAAATCGGTTAGGTTTGCTGATGACCAAGCATTAGTTGTTCAGTCAGCCAAGGGGTTGCAAGCATTGCTGAGTGAATTGGAGATTCAGTGCGATAAATATGGGATGAGAATCAATATTTATAAAACCAAGGTTATGCGATTTTCCAGGAAGAAAAAGGCTGAGCTAAATATTAAAATAGGTGGGGAAAAAATACAGCAGGTAGAACAGTTTACATATCTCGGAAGTGTTTTGGACCAATACGGTCAAAGTGGTAGGGACGTAAGGAGAAGAATTGCGCTAGGCAAAGAGGCTTTCTCAAGGAGGAGGGAGTTGATGACGGGGACGTTGAGTAGGGATGTTAAGACAAGACTCGTAAAAACTCTGATATGGAGCGTAGTTATGTACGGCGCGGAAACGTGGTCACTGAAGCTGGAGGATAGACGTAGATTGGAGGCTTTTGAAATATGGGTGTGGAGAAGAATGGAGAAGGTGAAATGGACCGAATGGAAAATAAATGAGGAAGTACTGGAGATGGTGGGTGAGGAGATGGGTTTGTAGAGAAAAATCCTATGGAAGCAGGAAAAAGGATGAAAGGCGTATTGAGCGGTAGTGAAATGTTGAAGAGGGTAATAGAGGGGAGGATGTTGGGCAAGCGAGGATGGGGCAGGAACAGGATAGGTATGTTGGACGGGATGGAGGAAAGAAGTACACAGAGATGAAGAGAGGCCTGATATAGATTAGTTTGATAGGTGGGGAGTCATTAAATGTTTATTTGATAGTTGTGTCCATCCAAAAACCTACCTTAAACGGTAGATTACCTAATAATAATAATAATAATATATATATATATATATATGTATATACACACACACACACACACATATATATATATATATATATATATATATATATATATTATATACCTACCCTGATGTGTGAATATTCACACGCCGTCGGGCTTTGTACATGGGTGAGCTCTACCATCACCTACTAAACCGATATTCGGGTTGATTACTGTGTTTCTGGTTTATATATATATATATGATTTTCCTATCCCCTTTCCTTATACCTATTTCTATGTTTGAATGAATATTTGTGCGCCGTATGGATACGGGACTTCGTATTTGAATGTGTATCTGGCCAATGTGGCGTATATGAATGTGTATATATATATATATATATATTATTTATATATATAATTTATTTAGTTTAGTTATAGATATAGAACAGTATAACAGTATAGTGACGGTCAATTTGTACTGCATATACCGGAGTGAAGGAGTGCGTGTGGTTTGGTTTGCCTTGTCTGAGTGTGTGGTCCCTGGCGAGGGGTTTTTTCCCCCGTAAACCCTGAGTGCGTGTGTGTTTGTTACTTGCAACGGTCAATTTGCACTGCAAATACCGGAGTGAGAGAGTGTGTGCATTTTTGTTATCCTTATTCTTTGCACCCTCCCCCGTGTCCCCTAACTAGTGCCCCCAAGAGTACGGCTTTGGGTAACTTGTATTCATTGCATTCATTCGGCCGTAGTACGTTCCCTTTTGCTTTACATCAACAATCGATGAAAACATGGAAAAATTGAAAGAAATGGTTATGAACGATCGCTGAATCACAATTAAAGAGGTCGCTGATGATGTTGGTATATCGATTGGATCATGTCATGACTAAAATGTGAGGGAAATGCTTATTTTAAATCAAAGAAAAAATCATTATGATATCCCTGTGCATCGATGTCACCTCCTCTGTTATCGCGGTGGGCTCCATATAAGACGTTGACGGGGAACTCGTCATGACCTGTTTGACGTAAGATAGCTTTCTAAAATGGTTACCTTGCGAGCTGCTTTTATTCATGACAACAAAAGCCATTCAGGTGGTGCCTCGTTGGGGCTGTCAATTTCACAACAGTCCAAGAGGGCCGAGATTGTCACACGAGCCCTTTGTTCTTCCGACTGCACTTTGGGGACCATTAGCTTTAGCACATGTCTTTCTCATGACTGAATATTATTTAAGAATGCGTTACACTGTTGCTTCCGGAATATGGTACTCTTCTGCTAATATTCTGACACTAGAGCGTCCATCGAAATCGAATCTGTCTCTCACTTTTTGCACATTTTCGTCACAGTGTTGTTGATGGAAGTCCGGGACATTCGTCGTCGTCTACATCCTCTCTACCCTCCCGGAACGTCTTGTGCTGGTGGGAAAACATTCCTTAGGACATTGATTTATCTCCGTAAGCATCCTTAACGATGGTTGTGATCTCCAAACACGACTTCCAAAGGATAACACACACACACACGTTCAAACAGGAAATCCCGCCATTCAGCAAACAAATATTCATTCACATGGAATTAGATATAAGGAAAAGGGATGGGAACAAATATAAATGACGAACACAGGAGAGGTGGCGAAGGCGGAATCGAGCAGATCACCAGCCCAAAAATATTTCCTTGACCGGGGCTTGAACACCGGATCTTTCGACTTGCTGGTCCGATGCTCTAGCCACTTGAGCTATCGATGAAACAATTAACACTGAGGTCTGCGACATGCGGTGCGGGAAGCGGGCGTTGTAGAGTGATGTGGACAGTGCGGGAGTATCGGAGTTCCTTGCTTGGGTTCCTAAGGGCGAGGGAAGTGTATGGTTTGGAGTGAAAGTCTTGGTGGGGCAAAAATGAGGGGTCGCGAATGAGAAAAGTGTACAAAGGAATTTTGAGGCAGGGGCAGCCGTTGTATCGATCTCCACCCTCGAGTGCGCCGCTCTCTCGGTGTCGGGGAAGATCGTGAAGACGAAGGGTCGGGCTCAGAATGTATTTACGTCTGCGTATTTATACTCTGCTCTATTTTTTTGGGCCGGCAGGTAGGCGTGGGAGAAGCGCAGGGAGAGGGGTGGGTCGAGGGAGGCCCTCCCTCGACCCACCCACCCACCCCTCGCTGCTGCGATATGAGTGAGTGTCCGATTGCATCTTTGGCCGCCCCCAAGGAGATCGATACCCTGCGGCCACTGCTTCCCACTCACTCCTCATCCATCTGGGCCGTGCAGGGGCGGGTGTACCGGATCGAATCACCCCAGCACGTTAATATTCGGCAATTAAAGAAAGAAGTGTTTTGAAAATTAAGGCAACTGATTGGTCACTTTTGGACCAATATTTATTTCGGTCTGATCGCAATCCTCAGATCTCGCAATCCCCTCACCTACATCTGCGTCTACAGGTCTAGAAAAGGCACCGCCACGGTGTGTAATGGATCCAGGAATACAGGCGGAAATCTTAATAATACTTGCTTTTGGATACATATTATCAAATATATAAAAAACACGAAATGACTAGTTAAACGCACATGCTAGTATATATGATTGGTTAATAAGGTCATATCATTAAGTTGTAGCATTAAAGTTAACATATTCGGGTACTTTGGTTCAATTTTGTTGTGTCTGGGAAGAAGTGAAAAAGAACTTGCCTAAAGGGTATCCATTCATGCATGAACATCGGAGGACATTGAATCCTATACGCTTAAAATTTAATATCTCGATTGGTTTCAAATTAACATTCTTGTAATTTTGAAGAGTTTTTGACCATTTTATCAGATTCGGATATTTCAGTAGCAATTTTTAGCGGGATTAGTAATATAGCAATTTTGAACCAATTGGAATAGGTTAAAATTTTGGAATTTTCAACTATTTAATTCTGCGTCTTTGTCTATAACGTAAAATGCCAACCTAAAAAACATTCGATGCAGATAAATCACCTAAATTTGTTGTAAATTATGACAAATTGACACAAGTAAAAACTTAGAATATTTTTTACCTATCTCACTCACTTTTCTGCCAATAGGACTAACACACGACGTTTGTATTTAAATGATTAACATTGTAGCTATTTAACAAATTCATAAGCTTTAACCTGATCTTTAGAATAAAAAGGATGTTACCAACTGTCAGTTTTGAATTTAACATTGTGGCTGTAAAGACTCAAAACAGATAAGGAATTGTATGAATATTGGTCTCTAAGGTAAAAAGAAAAATATTTTACAAATTATCTCTCTTTATCAGTGCGGGTAAGACATTTTCAAACCTTTCGTCATGCAATTCGACGGTATTATTAATTAAGTTTTGTGTGGATGCAATTATCAATGTAATAATTGTTCTTACCCGTGTTAACACGTTCTGTAGAAACTTAAGCGTGGGTCATACGAGCTAAATATTTTTCGAATTTTTGTATGAAGAATTTGATTTTTCATATACTTAACATTTGAAATATGATGATTAGTTTTATTTAGTTTAATTCCAAATATATTATAAGAATGATGCATTGTGTATATATTTCGATGCTCAAATGATTATTAGCTCCATGAAGAAAGTTAAGATTTATGGTAAGATCTTAGACGATTTAACTCAATTAGTACGACAATGGGCTTTCGACAGTAAGTACTTATTACGCATTACGATTCGCTAAGTTCTATTCAACAATTTCAAAGTGTGGAAATCATCCGCCTTAAGGAAATTAATGTTGACACTTAGAAATAACTCTGCTATGTAATGCGAATTAGCGGCCGGCTCCGTTAAAAGTTACTGTCGCGACATCTCCCGCAGTTACTTTGAATTTGCCAAAGGTAGGAATGCAAATGGTTTCTTTTTGTTATCCCTTACTGGAAGGATAGTACAAATTCTGAAAACAAACAGTTATGAATAAATTTATGCATTCTAAACGAAAATCTTACGTTTTCTGACCAAATTCCCATTGGACAGATTCATTTTTTCTTTGCCATATGAATGGCAAATACAATATAAATAAATTAACGAATGCGATTGAGACTTTTTCACTCCCAAATATTCAAAATGCGCAGTCAAACTCATTCTGTTCTTAGGGAGTGTATTTCTTTTGTCTATGTTGTGTATATAATTCCCTGTAGTAGTAAGTGAAATGTTAATACGAGTAATTTATAAATATTACGTCACAATTAATTGCGAATCCCAAAGAAGTGTGAGAAAAAGTTAATTATTTTCAGAATAATTTCCAAAGTCCATTACGATCAGGGGGACATTGTTCGATGGGTGTCCTTCATTATGGAAGGGACAAGTCGAGGGTACATGACCCCAATCTTAAAAAAGTGGAACATGTTAATCCGGAATATTTAACAATCACCATAATTGGGGAGAGCTGGAAGACCAGGACATTCATGAAGCTCGGGAAAGAGTTTTTTTATCAAGCCGTGGGCCACTGAAATTAAAAGCGGAGGCGAAATTCTGCTCTCTGCGTTTTGGCAACGGTAAAAATAAACAATAGAGCAACGAATATGGAGAATTTCCATTATTGAAATGGGAATGTCCGAGGAAAACCTTAACCCTTTTATAGGGAATTAGAAACGAGGGGAAGAGGCGCCCTCTCGCTAGAGCAGAGAGAATCAGGCAAAACCCAGCTCATGGGTCCCGAAATGATATTTAAAAATGACGCCAGCCGCAAATAATTTTTTTTGTAATTTAAAATGAGGAGCTAAGTCTCGTTTTAAAGGAGATTTACTGTTCACGTACTGATGATTTCGTTCCCTTCTCCAATTATGCTCAAAGGGCACTCCAAACTCTTTACTCCAGTGCAACACGGCCAATTCATTGTTCGGTGCTTTGATGCGAAGATAATGCAAGGGATTTTCTAGCATTGGAAGTGCTCAACATTTTATGATCACTATAGAATTTAAGTTGAAGCGAGACGATGGGTTGGGGCTTTTGAAATGTGGGTGTGGAGATGGTGAAGTGGACAGAAAGAAAAACGAACGAGGAAGTACTAGGCAATGATGGGTACGGAGAGGGGAATATTGGGCAGAATCCAAAGGGCGAAATTCAGGGCATTTTGATTAGCGATGGGACGTTGAAGACTGTGACAGAGAAAAGAACTTTGGGCACACGAGAAAAGGGACGGAAAAAGATAGGCATTGGTTAGATGGAATGAAGAGCGGAAAGGCGTTTGCGGAATTGTAGAGGTACTCACTTTTGGGTCTGATTTCAAGTTGTGTTTTTGGTTACGAGAAGCAGGTAAATGTATTTTTGCAAAATTGTGTATGGTCAATTACCAATAGTTACCATAACTGGTTGAATACATATCGTAATGATTGAAGTTTGGAGGACGAAATAGCGTTTGAACTATGTGATCAATGTAAACAATGTATATAATACTTTGTCTATAGTATATTTAAAATGCGTATTCGAAAAAGAAAATAACTCAGAATACATAATTATTCCTAACCAAGTTAAAATAGCAGCGAATTGAGCAAATGAATTTTTAAGTCAACGGATTTTGTACGAATTACTGACGTAATAGGCGTGAAATCAATTGAGGATACTGAATCTCTAACAACTTTTGTAAATATCTTATTCCTAAATAGTTACAACATTAGTATCGTAGTATTAATTTTATTAGCAAATATCTTATCTGTATATGTATACCAAGAGCATTTATAATTTATCTAATGGTTTTATCATATTTAGTCGTGATAAAAATCAATACTCTGTAGACAATTCGTGCGTTCTATTAAATGTCCGTGTGTGACCGGGTCGTCCTGACCACTGTCGTTTTCTCGACGCAGCGCCAACCACTGGGCCTTCGGTCTCCACCCTTGCTGCTTCCACGCCTTCAACGTGGCCCTGCACGCTGCGGCCTCGCTTCTTTTCACCAAGGTGTGCCTCGGCATCGCGGGGCTGCAGCCCAAGTTTGCCGCGGCCGCCGGCGCCCTCTTCGCCGCGCACCCCGTCCACACGGAAGCGGTGAGTAGTTCCATCATTACCCACAGGGCCTATATTGGCTCTCTGCCGTTCTGACTCGTGTGTATTGCGTAGGAAAAAATGGGAATCTCGTTTTTTCTCAACATTTTCGAAAAAGAAACAGTAAATCAAGTCAATGCTGTAGCTCTTGTAATTTGCAAAACCTAGTGTTCATATTTTAGCTTTGGCATTTATGAAAATTTGTTTCCACTCTTTGAAAGCCTGCAATTTTGATATGTCATGCCATATGGTTGGAAATGGGTTTGAACTAAAATGGACTGAATGGTAATGGTCATCGATGTAAAATGAAATGTAATTCACCTGTTATAAAGTTTCGTCGGTCAATTTTTTCTGAAAATAAATGGAGACAATTTTTTGTTAATGTTGCAGAATTGAAATTGAGTTTTAACTTTGTTGCGTAGAATTTTAGAAAGCCCTATAATTCAACATTAATCTGGTGATATCCAGTTTATTTTCTTCTGGGTGAATTTAAGGCTGTAAGGAAAATATTTTCAGATTGCAGTAAGAATAATGTGCACCAAGCAATCGCGTCTTATACTCTAGTCTAAGTTGATTTTTAAGAAACGTCTTCTTTGCCGTTCCATAGTCTTCCGTACTCCTGTCGTGATATAACGTTCACGGTGGTCCTTATTATTTCGACGTTCCTGTTGTGTCACCGTAGTCACACGTTCCTCCATGCGTACATACCTCTTGATCGAAGGATCAGTGCCCGGAGACTGCAAGGTTGTTTTCACCCCGCTAATTTACAAAGGCGGATATCGCAAAGATGGAGCACTTACAGGCCATAATCTCTTAAGCCCATTTGCTGCAAAATGTTCACGCATTTTTCGTTTCGCCCATTAATTTAAAGTCTCATTAAAAAAATGGGGATTTAACTTATATCTTTTAAAAGGAACAGCAATGCCATTTCGGGGAAAATAGAATTTAGTAATTCACCTCAATGTACAAAATTGACGAGGACAATATACAATATTCATGTTAAATACTTGGGACGCTCACAAAAACACATATGATGAAGCGAACATTTAATGAAATATGTGGAGTCGCTTGGAAGGAACTAGACTTACTGGACGAGTTGTAGGAAAACGTAGAAGAGAAATCAAGGAAGAGGTGTCACACTGCACTAGAGAGGCCTCTCTTGGGTTATACGGGAAGTATTTGAGACTTGTCGAAAAAGAAGTAGATTAAATTAATGGAAAAAGGGACAAGAAGGACCGCTAAGGTTGTGAAGAAATGAACCTATGCCATCAAATAAATAATTAAGACATTACATCTGCAGATGGGACCAAGGGTTTTTTATTTCTTCGCACGATTCATTGTCACTACAAAAATAAAGCCCAAGAAGTAAAATTAAAACACTCATACCAATGACCGTTGGCGAAAAACATTTATCTCGCGCACGCATTCATTAAATCAAGGAGGTTACTTGACACTCCATGTCACACGCTCCCTGGATGGCTTGCAGGGTATTGATGAATTGTTTGCCGAAGATATTGATACGTGTGAATCTGAGTGAGTTGAAACATGTTAGGGTTCTATGGGGAATAATTTTCTGATTGTTTAACCTTCAAAAAACCGTATTTCTCCATCGTGGAAATTCTGTTCCAACGTGGAGCAGTTTTCTGATTACTATTAAAAACACGGATCATTGAGTTATTCCGTTAATTATTTTGCATCAATTAATGTGCGCTGTGTTACAATTTTTGTTCGGTTTTCGTCCAAAACCTATCTTAACCGGTTGAATTCCTATAATAATAATCAAGACTTTCCAAAGTGTAAGAAATAAAAGTATATTTAACAATAAGTAACAGTCAGTTAAAACGGAGACGTATTCACTCAAACGGGAGGCGAGAACTGTGATGCATTAATCATTTTTGTGAAAATAAGGCGGTAGGACCTCAGGAAGCTAAAGTGATGCTTCCCCCGTCGGCCTTATCGTGACACCACCCCGGCCTCTCAAACCCGAAATCAACTCCCGGGTGAAGGTGGGGCATCCACGTAGCACCAATCTTCTCCATCTGTGGTGAGAAACCCTTTTAAAGAAACGGATCCTCCTAACCAAGATTGAAATTAAAATTTCAAGAATCTTGTTTCTCGGATATCAAACTGGTTTTTCGTCGATATTAAATTGGTTAATCCTCAGCATCGTCTTAATACTTGCAATGTTCAGGGTATCTGAGTCCTGGCATGTGCCATGGTAAATAGCATGCTCGCAGTGCATTTCCATCTCCATGATTGGCACGAAGATGGGGTCTGAAGCCGCGAGGCATGCGTTTGATTTGTGGTCCCGAGGTAAAGTGTTTATTCTTGTTTTCTCCGGTTGCGAGAAGGCTCCTCTGCACCACGCCCTGACCAGCAGTGGCGCCGCGCCCCCCGAGGTGGTCCCCACCCGCGCCGTCCAATTACGGACGCCCTTGTTTGAAGAGATGAAAGCTCGAGTCGCGAGGGCCAATACCGGCAGATTTATCGCACGGCGACAGACATTATACGCTCGGGGCGCGCAATCCAAGAGTGGAAAATTATGCGAAAATATTATCCTTTCGCTCACTCGGGAAGGATCGGACAGGTATTACGTGCTCCCACGATCTATTTATTTGACATTCTGTTGTTTATTAAGTGAATCTTTTTGTGAGCTCTGTTAGTTAATAAAATGGCTGATAAAACCCTAAAGTTCTGGGCCAGATAATTTTTCAAATTGCATGGTTTGGTTTGTTTGCTATTTCTGTCTGCGATAATAATATTAATATTCTTGCTCGATGATTGAGACACTCCACGGATGTAGCTATTCTAGTTTGAATGAAACAGTTGCATTTTAATTATTCTCACAACAATTATTTTGCAGAAGGTGAGTTGGGAAGTAATGGCAATATGAAGTGAGACATATTGATTGCGAATCACCAGGTTACTCTCGTCTCGTGATGAATATTGTAAGTAAATAAAGACTTTCAACGAAGCGATCTTTCTGTTCTATTGCACTTGAATGTTATGGTTTCAAAGAGTATACATTTCTTTTCAAGTCCTTTTATAATGAGACCATTCACAAGTGAGCCGAACTGCTTCGATAAAATGAACTCCTTTTCCTTTGGAACTTTTGTGTTTGAATTCACAGCAAGGCATATATTTCCAGACAATTCCAAAAGGTAATTTTTGGTTCTTGCATATTAGGGCGTCGGTAGAACTTTTTGGGTCACTGTTTCGGCAGAATCATGTTTTCTAATTGTGAGAAAAAATACAGTAGGGCTGAGCAAGATGAGACAAATACATAAGATATAATATTGGAGCAAAAATTATTAGTTATATAAGATAGAAGTGAAGAGATGGAATTGTTGCCAATCTAAAAATGATTATGTACTTAAGCTTTTAAAGAAGGCGAGTGACGTATTGTTTTTAATAAAGACCGAAGAAAAAACCGTATTGATTCTTATTTAGGTTTACATTCCAACTATCTAACACTGATCAAGATGCGGACAGTGTATTCCAAAAATTTGATGAAATAATTTTGAGTAGAACTTGGAGGAAACTCATGGTAATTATGTTGAATAAAATTCGATGACATAAGAAGGGAGAACAGCATAGTTAAATAAACAAGAATAATTAAGGTAAACGTAAAACAAGAGAAGTCTGCAGAAGAAATTCCTCAGTTGTAACTATAACCTAATTGAAACTGCAAAAAGACGTACTTACGTGGGTAGGCAGAAAACTAATGCACACATGGTTGTATACCACAAACAAAATTGCCTTTAAGAAGCACTCATAGTATTGTGTGGAAGTATCATTCCCCTTCAACACGCATGTGCGGGATTTATGTCGTTTCATTCATCCAGTGTATTTTGAGAAGCGGAAGTTTGGAGACGTCCTAGTGCTATGTCCACGCGAGTTAAACAGCGCACTGTTGTCGAATTTTTTACTGCTGCAACAGAGACTCCTACTGAGATTCATCGTCGTTTAAAGGCTGTTCATGGTGACGATTTTGTTGATAGACCTACTGTAAATCGATGGGTAGTAAAATTTTGTGGGTAAAAACCAGGACAAGCCATAGTTGTTGATGAAACACGGACGTCCGATCACTACTACAGACGATAAACATCGCAAAGTCGTCGAAGATTTGATTCAATATGACCGGAAATCATCAAAAAGGTCGAGTTTGTCGTGTTAAAGGCTCCCTGGTGTCAATAATCTTGCAACATGACAACACTCGTCCACACACCTCGCGCGCAACTGGAGAGGCTCTGCGAAACCTGAAATTTGAGCCGATTCCACACACTCCTTATTCCCCCGATCTTGCGCCTTGTGACATTTATTTTCTTTCTCAACTCAATAACCACCTCAAGGGTAATAATCAAACCTCGGATGATGAGGTGAAGGCAGCTGTCAATAATGGCACGCTGTTTTCCTCGCGTCGGCATAGCACTAGAACACGTCTCCATACTTCCGCTTCTAAAAATACACTCGATGAATAAATGAAAAAGAAAAACTTTGTTCCAATCCACCACTTTATTTCAGGTACGACTAGTTTCGACGCTACGGCGTCATCCTCAGGCAAAAAGTTTAAAGACACAATCATTGGATATATACCCTCTTCAAGAAAGGATGGGGGAGTTGTGGGAAGAGGGGGCGGGGAGGGGAGTACGGGAGTAGGTACGGTACTATGGAGTTAATTCTAGATGAATATAACAACCTCAACGACCTGCGCATGCGTGTTGAGATCCCCGTAGAATGGTTTAGAAACTTTGGAAGGAAAGTTTTTTTTATAAATTTAGATAAACAGTCAAAATTCCTCAAAGTATTGTCGCTGGGCCACTACAAATTTTTTTCCAGCGAGTCTGCCATGACCGGTACGCGCCTTGAAATGCGTCTTCGGGGACCATTCGCAAGATCTTCATCACGGTTGATTCGATCTCTTCTATGGACAAAAATCAGGTTCCTTTCAGGGCTGCCTTCATCCAACGAAACAAAATGAAGTCTGCTGGGGCGACATCAGGACTAAAGGGAGAGCGGGACTGCGTTGGCACCTGGTGTTTTGCCAGGAATTCGTGGAATCGTAGCCCGTCGTGGCAAACACCCTGGGCATAAGCTTGGCGCACACTCTCCTCATAACTAAATTTTCAGTTACAATGCGAAACACAACAGTAGACGACAAGTTAAGTTCATTGGCAACCATCTTGATACTCAATCGACGGTCAGAGTCCAACAATTGTCGAACACGAGCCAAATTATTGCCTGTTGTGCTGGTTGACGGCCACCCAGTGCCTCTGAACCGCGAACCTCTTCCCGGTCCTCCTTAAAGGTCTTTAACCACCATGAAACTTGTGAGGAGGACAAAGAAGAGTCCCCGGAAGCCCCACGAATCATTTTGTTTCACTCCTCAAGAGATTTTTTCAATTTTGCACAAGACTTAGTAATCGCGTAAAGTTGCTCGATCGTCGATTCCATTTATTTCGTGACACGGTGGGCGCACAAAGGTTTACAATGACTGACGTCCTGCCTCTTCCACAGCTTGGAGAGCGCTGAGATCGGTATTAATCATAGTTTATTTATAGCATAATTTTTATAGCGATAAAGTTAAAGGAAAAAAATTAGGAGGATCGGTGGACTACGCTTTACAACAATCAAATAAGGGCCTGTGAGACTGAATTCATTGATTTCCTCCCATTTGGATATAGTCCTGATGTGAGAATTCGTTTTATATATTTTGTTACGTTAATGGCTCACCCTTCTAGTGAGAGTGAATTCTTTCAGCAGTGCCATGGAAAATATAATTTCTGTGTTTCAGGTTTTGGGTGCCATCGGGATGTAAAATGGAAATGGCAAAGACCCTGGAGGCATAACGTATGTTACTGGGCTCCAGAGCGTTAGTCTCCACCTGACCACTTCACGTTTATCTTTTCCAGTCACGTACGAGTATGAGTGAAATCAATTTATTAATTCCAAAAAAATTAACATTCCTCAAAAAAAGTTACGTTATTTTAATAATGAAGTGGCCTGGCCAGTCGAATGACTTCCTGATGTCAATGAAGTAGGTAATAGTGCACATCTTTTTATATTGTTATGTCACATAGGTAGACCTCATCAAGCACCCCTAGACAGCAGGGGTTTTAAGCAGCTGTAACCACTCTGAACACCCGAGCGATAAGAATTAGCTTTTGTATTGCTTTTAGGGTTTATTCGCCGAACAATATTGCATTCTGAAAGAAAGGATAGATAGTGTAAAATGAACGAATAATTGGACGCCAATGAGATAACTTTAACAATTTTATTTAAAAATGCCAAACTATTTTTTAATTATTGCAAAATTACCAAGTTCACACAGAAATATTTTTAATACAAGATTAATGGAAAATTAATTGAAATGTTAGATCAATCAATTTGAAGAACCTGTATTATATTTCTAGAAGAATTTGTCGTAGAATGTGAAAGGGATCTAATAATTAGCCCAAAGTAACATAATTAATGTAAAATGTTGGCCTTCAAATGCGCACTATGGTGAAATTGACGAAATAGCTAAATTAGGTAAATAATATGTGTTGAAGGGTACCTTTTAATTGATTAAATGGCAAATTAATTGCCATGCATTTATCTTGTTGACATGAAAGTCCCAGATGACTCGGCTCTGCCCATAAAAATGTTTCCTTTGAGAGGGACTAAAGCACAGTTTCGCAATATGTTGGGTTGTTTTAACTCGACTCTTTGCATTCTGAATTCCAAAATTGCGTGTATTTTCAAAATATCTTGACTTCATTTTTACTTAAAAAATACGACTAGTTGTCAACAGTTCATTTAAATTCAAATTTCTTGCCTTGAAAAGGGAAAGACTGGCGGAATCGTAATTATATAAACAATAATTAAAAATACGATTAATTTCCATATAGAGAATCCATATCATTCTCCGGTGTATCCCCGATTGCCCACATAAGTACGTTATGTCTCGATACTTAATCAACGAGTAAATAAACATTCAGCCTAATCCAGAAAACTGTATTCATAGATTATTTTGGTGAGGGTATGTGGAGGAGGAAATAGCGCGGGGCTTTGCGCTGAAGTGGTGATTTAATTAAGCCATCGGCAATAAAAGCCGCGCCCAGCCATTTACTTAGTGCTGAGTTTAGTCAAAAGGAAGCAAGTCATACAATGTTACGAAACATAGGGTTATTCCGGACGATTGCTGATGAACTTATCCCGACAACCGTCCATGCACCATAT
Organism: Hetaerina titia; assembly: GCA_037158775.1. Classification (NCBI taxonomy): domain Eukaryota; kingdom Metazoa; phylum Arthropoda; class Insecta; order Odonata; family Calopterygidae; genus Hetaerina; species Hetaerina titia. The sequence goes on from CM073775.1 coordinate 103,427,912, forward strand.
TCGATAGATTTAATGAGGTTTAAAGCTGACTGTTGTGTGACAAGTTGTCTTCAAAGTAATATTTTGAATGGGTCTTCAAGACTGCTGGCATGGCTTAGTAATTTGATGGATGACTCCCAAGAATAGTTATGATGAGTTGCCTTCCCTTATCTCCTATACGATAAATATATATGACGCACACGTAATAGGAAGCAACTAGTGTCGTTTCGTTTAGAATCCAGAGCACTATAGCCTCACCCTGTTTTACCGACCGTATAAATTGTCAGAATTATACATTCGTCAATGTAACCATGCGATGAAAAATCATTCAGCCAGCTGATCTCTCAGAAATGCAGTAATTATTAGCAGTAATATGCGTGTCTGAGAAATAGCTAACTGAGCTAATGCAGAGGTTCGTACTAGGATATTTCACTTTTTTTTACTTATGTTGTCTGCTTATGTCGTACAATCCGGAACCTCGACATATTACTCCCAAATGTTTAAATAACACATCGCTGCTTACTTGAAGGTGAACAATATTGACGTTTAAACATGCCTCGGAGTGGACATTATGGTTATCGTAGATGTTCCTGTAATTTGATTGCTGGAACGAGATTTCTCGAAGTCATAATTATATGTTTTTATTTTCCGTGAACCCCACTAATGAACCGGCGAGGGATGAGTGGGCAGGAGATCCCAAATGAAGGCCAGCCGCCCCCCGAAGTTGGGCCGATCGAGGGGGTCGGGGGCGCGAGTGGGGGCAAACGCATGCATATTCCATTCCGATTTTATTCCTCCCACCGATGGGCTCTTAATCTGCAGACGTCTCACGGGTCGCCAAACCACCAAACCCTCTCACAGCGTTCTCTTTTTTTAGCTGAAATAACGGTGATGAGACAAACTCCGGAAAATCCAAAAAAACAGCATACCGACCGAGTTGGAGGAGAAAACGGGAGGTTTTGTGAGGGTCCACGGGATGAAGGGGGCGGGGATGTGCGGGGGGGGGGGCGCAGCAGGGGCAAAGCCGGTCTCGGAAAAGAAACCAGAAAAAGATAACAATGTATAGCCACCTCCCATCGAACCCTCGAGCTCTCTTGGAATCATAAAATTCTCCCTTGGTATTTCCAAACTTCTCCAGAGTTTCCAGCACCCTCTCCCCCCTGGCCCCCGGCACCCCCTCTTCACCAAACGTTCGCCTCATCCACCCCTAAACCCCGTCCACCCCCCCTTAGTCCCCAACCCCTCCCTTCGGTTCACCTGTCCCTAACCTTCGGCCTCCCTTTACCCTCACCCGCACCCTTCCCTCATTACCCCTTCCCTTCAACCGCCCCTTCCGCCACGCTCAATCTCACCCTAATCTCGTCGCACCCACCCTCATCCCCCCTTTACCTATCCTTTCCTTTCGGGGCTCTCCCCTTCCTCCCCCACCACTCCACCTTCCTCTGTACCGATAAATCTTAATTATTGTTTCATAATTCCCTCACCCTCCCTCCCTCTCACTCCCTCACGAGGCGCGCCTCTCTTTCTACGATCGCTTCTCCTTCTTCCTCGCGCCCACTCCCCTGCACCATCTATGATTTCAACTCGCTCCTTCCGCGATATAATCCCCGCGGGCTCCGGGGAAGACGCACTCGCTCACCCCCCACCCCCTCTTGCCCCCACCCCCTTTCGCCCCCCCCCCTCCTCTCGCCCCACCCCCTCTAGCTCCCACCCCTTTTCACCCCCACCCCCTCTCGCTCCCACCCATTTCGCCCAAACCCCCTCTCTCCCCACCCCTTCACGCTCCCACCCCCTCTCGCCCCTCTCCCGATGCTCCCTCCCACCCCGGGACTAGCCATTTGAATAATCATTCATTCGGAGAGCGATGCAGGCAGGTAGAGGAAGATGAGAGTGCAGGGGGCGGCCTTTGGCTTCCTCTTGGATGGGGTTAGGGGGTCGCTGGGGGGGGGGGGGGGAAGATGAAAAAGAAGAAACTTAAGAGCACCCGCAAATACACATGAATTATTTAATGTCCCGGCCGCCCTTGTATTATTAATCCCGCTCGTTTGTCTTTCTTCGCAGCCTCACGGCGCGCACCTCCTCCTCCCCTCCTCCTCTTCTCCCCCCTCCTCCTCTTCTCCCCCCTCCTCCTCCTCTTCCTCTTCTCCCACGCCTCCTGCCTCCTCGGGCTCCTCTCGGGCGAACTTAAAGTTTCTGTGAGATTGTTAGATCTTTCCTCTCGAGATCTTAATTTTTTCCATAATTTCCCGATTTACACGATTCCCTTCCCATCTCTTCGGCATCGCGGATAAATTGCTTCATGTTGTGGGTCAGCTGGATCGGAAAACTACTGGCTGGTGGATGAGACGCTAGCCACAACTTTTGTGTAAGCTATTTACTTTTCAGTACCCGCCCATTTACCTCCAAAACCGTGATCAACTTTTTAAAAGTGGTTATTTATTTCTATGATGAATGCATTGCTTACCGCAAAATGACTTGGTAATTTTCTCGCTTTTCAAGACTGTAATTCTCTCAGCACCACGGATATCCGGGTATTAATGAATTTTCATTGCCTATTGTCAAGCTTTAACTCGTAAATAATTTTCCACGTCCCTAAGTATTTTCATAAAGCGAGTGCGTTGCTAAAGGCATGCATTTGAATGTATGTGGTGAATGTAGAGTAGTATCTAACATCATTATGACCCATAATAAATTGTCCCTCAGTTTTATGTATTAATAACACGGGCAAATTGTATTTGAGCAAGTTTTAATAAGTAACAACGGAAAATATAGTCAACGTGTGATAGCCTTAAGTTTCTCATGTAGCTGAAAAATACGATTGAATAAAGATTGCATTACTAATGTGTGGGCGGTGATTTTTCAAGGGGTCAGAGATAGATTTGGCATCGCTTTCTACACCCTCATAATCATGACAGTTCAATCTCAAGTGAAAGAAAATGCATTCGGAACATAGGGTATTTAACTTCAGTTATATCGGGTAAATTCTCCATCAATTGTTTCTTGATAATTAGCCTCAATGGAACAGCATTGTTTCCTTTTTCTTTCTATTTTCATCCAACCCGTTTCTGTCGCTGTGCAGCAATCCAATCGTCAGATGTTTAAGAAATGGCAATGTTTTCTCGAATTGATCCCTTCGAAGTTTTAGTAAGCGTTAGACATTTCGGTAATTGTCAACCATGCCCATTTTACTCAAATGGCGTACATATGTTTTATAAAGTATTTAAAAAAAGGGGCATTTTACCGTTTTAGGCATTCCGCGCGTAGCACTGGGATCTTTTTGCGAATACATGAGTGTCAGTAACAGGGTCAGAGATATAATGTTGTTTCCAAGAAACGATTAATAAAGGAAGAGGGAAACAAAGTCAGTCAGCGGAAGTTAGAGTTTATCTGATGGTAAGCACTACGTTGCACATGCACAAGCTCTCCTCCTTCTTCCGCTTACAGGTTCCCAGAAAAATCTTTCAACTGATAAATCACACTGGTGTTAGTGACATCATAGAGTATCGAACTCGGGCCGATTAGTGCCCGAAAGTTCCACTCACTCGACTACAACATCCCTCAGCAAGAGTATTTCGTGATGCAATGAATTGATCTACCAATCAGTTCACGAGTATTTTTAATTTATTATAGCCCGAAATTTCTGGAAATCATCATGCTGCCTGATGTTTATCGCACATTCAGTCACACTTTCATCCATAGGTGGCGTAGGAAATAGGAATTATTCACACCGCATTGTGTACTTCCAGATGCGTCAACGTATTACAAATAGAACTAAACAACAACAAATAGAATAAAGTCTCCTCCCCTCCCATCAAAGACGCCTGATTCCCGCGCTTGCCCTGGATGCCCGCTCCTCCTGCTTGACCTCCCGCGCACTCATCGCCGACACCTCCCAACCCATCTTCTTGAAATGTCTTGTCACCGCGATAATATTAGCACCCCCCTCCATGCACCCCAACCTTCCTCCCCTCCAGTACCATAGCCGCTCTGTTGTTCTCTTTAAGGGGACAGCGTGGAGGGACGGAGCCGCCCTCCCTAGCCATAGCGGGTTCAGATCTATTCCCCCACAATGGAAAAATGTCAGCCTTTCCTTGGCACCTCTCCGAGAAACATGTATCCGGCTGCTGGAGGTATTTGACAAGTTTTGCGAATTTTACATGAGACTCCCTTTAACCGAACTGTATCCTCAGCATCCCCCACCCACCCCCTGGCCCTCCCCCCCTCACATCGCTCGCATCCTTCCGCGGTATTTGTTTTTCATCCTCCGGAGGTTTTTCCCTCCACCGACCGCTCTCATACCCTTTCCTTCGTCACGACGCATTATTTCCCTTTTACTTCGACGCATTCCTCCGCCTTCCTCTTCCTAACCTTTATTCTTATTTGCCTCTCAACTCTATTTTTGCAAACTCATTTTTTTTGTCCATCGTTGCGTAAATATTTACCCGTAAAATATGTGCCCGTCTTCACTAAATTTACCTTAATTTTTTATGGTGAATATTTGCTCAAGGATATTATTAAAATAAGCTAGCAGAGCATCCACTTATTTTTGGTTTGGATATCACTTGCTGATTTTCTGGGAATAGTTATGAATAAAATTAATCCCAATGTATATTATTGTGTGTTTTAAAGAAATTTCCTCGAAATTAGGGGTTGTTCATGAAACAAGGCAAACACTTTAATTAATGTCACTCAAGGTATATGTTACTTTTTGTTATACGATTATTTATTTATTTTGCACGAATAAAACCATAAACACAGTAATCAACCCGGAGGTCGGTTTAGTAGGTGATGGTAGAGCTCACCCATGCACCAAGCCCGACGGCGTGTGAATATTCACACATCAGGGTAGGGGGGCCAGTTCCTTTCCCTGTGCCGGTTATGGTTTCCCAGGAAGAACTGGTACCCGAAAAATCAACTAGCTTGGGTGGAGCTGCAGGTGCCCAAAGTGCCTTGCCCTGGAATCGAACCCGGGACCCTCCGGTCAGTAGTCCAACGCTCTACCCACTAGACCACCGCGACCCGCTTTTCACGAATAATTCTGTGATATTTAACTTTTTTCATTCTTAATTAATTCCACTAATAATTGCGTGTTGTGTAATAACATGTGGAGTTTTCTGAGTTAAAAGTGGATTTAAGAGGCTTACCTTATCAATTTGACATGTTACTTAATAACGAGTTCATTGCGACATTTTTATTGACTCCGATGAGTTTTACTGCCATCGTTAAAATGGACGTGTCTGAAAGGTATCCTGCAATTTTCTTGCGTTTCATGTGCGGTCAAGTGACTCCAGTTATGTCAATATTAAAATTGTTGGATTTCAATCATATGTAAGTTTAAACTTTGAATTATGGATAGCCTTTAAGATTCATCGAGAGAATATATCTGCTAAATCGGAGTCAAACGAGTAATCAAAATTCAAGTTTATAACTTGAATTTACCTTACTTTAACTTAATACCAAAATGAACTTCGAAAGAGTGTACAGCTTTCACACAACAAATCTATGAAAGAAACTCTTCAGATATTTTGTGGTAATTTTAAATAGGAACGGTACTTTCTTTCGGAAATGACTAATACAAAATAAACGGGACAAGAACTATATCACTGTATCCAACTGTTTTAATAATTCCAACATATTGTAAGTAAAATTTAAGCCAATGATCTGCAAAAATAAATTCTAATTTTTTATGAATTATTAGGTAATCTACCGATTAAGGTAGGTTTTTGGATGGATAAAACTATCAAATAAATATTTTGTAACTCCAAACAAAACCCAATCCAGCAACCTACTCTATATCAGGTCCCTCTTCATCTTTGGTTTTATGAATAATAGCAGCAAATTATGCTAGCCAGTTGGCAGATAAGAATCCCTGATTTTATAAATCTTCCATGAATATAGATTCTTTAAATTCTTCAATCAAATAATGAATCGAAATACTATATGGTGGAATAATTGGGAATTATTGAAAATTACAATTATAAGGATTCGCGCCTAATTTAATGTGAACATTATTTAAATTTCACTGAGTTCTTTAAGATTAAGAAAGCTATAGGAATACCCTTATTTAAGAGTGGTGATCGACTACAGGCACAAAACTAGAGCCCTATTTCCACCTTGCACCTGAGCAATCTGAGACATGTACAGGTTGCGGATCAGTCTCCTGTCCCTCCAATCCATTCCTATTTTCTGCAATACACGCATTAATTTTTCCCAATTCATTCTATCAAACGCTTTTTCAAAATCTACGAAACAGGCAAATACGTCCTGATTGTATTCTATATTCCTCTCGATTAGTGATATCATTACTGCAATGGCCTCACGCGTACCTCTCCCCTTCCTAAACCCAAACAGACCATGCCCTAAATAATCACCTGTCTCTTTCTCGATCCCCTTATTGGAGATATAGATGGATAGGTAAATAGATGGCCGTCTTTATTTTCGGGTGAGATTGAGACTACGGAGTCTCTTTCACCATCTAACGCCTCATCACGCATAAACAATATTACACTCATAAATAAATTACTCTAATTATATGTAAATAGCAATAAAATTAATACATAAAATATCTTAGGATCAACATACAATATGCAATACTTTAGTTGCCTAGATACTTTATAACTATAAAACCAATTATTAAAAAAACAGGCATACAAATACTATACATACACACAGCATTACATGCAAACAATATTTGCAAAACAATATTCTTGGTCCCAATTTACAATCGCAAATGCAAAGCATGATCCTGCTGCGAAAAAAAGGGAAGATCTCGAAGTCTTTGTGTACAGCTGTATTTTCACTGTTTGGTTTGCTAGGAAATTAGTGATTTATGAAGTGAAGCGCGCTTGAATGATGGGAGAGATGGTGCGTTGGTTATAACGGATGATAGCTCATTCCAAATGACGACATGCGGTGACTGCAAAGGATTGGTTGTATGTAGTTGTTCTGTGATGAGGGATAGCGAGTTTATTATTACCTCTGGAATTTAGTTAATGTATCCTTTAAAGGCTATTAAAGTAATTTGTAAAATACTGAAGGGTTTTATAATTTAGTATTTGATAGAGTAAGGAGAGCATGTGAAGTTTACTGCGAGAATCCAGAAGTACTGCGAGAAGCCAGTTGAGTTTGTTAAAATATTCTGTAATGTGAGTAAATATTCAAATTGTAAATGAAGCGTACACATGAATTATGCCCTTTGTAGTTTCACCGCCAATTCGTTTGAAAGTTTTTGATACGGTATGTCACCATATTCAAAGTGAGAAATAATGAGAGAAGAAACTATTTGCTTTTTAAATGTGATGGGCATAGTATACGCGTGCTGAGTGTAGAGATTGATTGGCAGTTCTGAAAGTTTTGAAATCTTGGGAAGACCATTAGAAAGTTCCATATATAAGGAGACAATGAACCTAAGTGTGAGGTTCTTCTAACATTATAACCCAATACTTGTTGTCCTTTATTGATAGAGAACTCTTTTGGTATGAGAAAAAGACGAGCCAATATCTATTTTAACGCATAAGGAAAATATGTAGCCGTTATTTTTTGTAGAAAAGCAAAAAGCGTTCAATTTTAGTCAAATATTTTCTATATTTTCTGACAGTTTTCTCTTTTAACTGAGTTTGTTAAAATATTCTGAAATGTGAGTATGCATGCATTTGGTTTTGATAATATATTGAGTTAATCTAGAGAATTGTAAACATTCTTGAGGGAATTTGTTTGCTGTTTCCTTTTTAGTTCTTTGATGTATTTTTAAGTAATTCATTTGAGGTATTGGTGTTTTATATCTTCCCCCTCCCGGGCAAGCCTCTCTGGGCACCCTCGGCTCCACCTTTGTGAGCTATGTGATTTTTCCAGCTATGTGATTTTTCGGGTACCAGATCTTCCTGGGAAACCATAACCGGCACAGGGAAAGTAAAGACCCCCCTGATGTGTGAATTTCACGCACCGTAGAGGCTTAATACTGCGTGAACTCTACCATCACCTAACAAACAGATTGTCGGATTGACTATTGCGCTTATGGTCCTTTTTTTCTTTCCAATGATTAACAGTAGTTTTTACATAAAATTTATTATTAACTTGAACGGAGCTTAAAATTATGTATAACCTTGAAGGCTACGTAAAGCTTCCTTCTCTGTATTTTCTTTTTTTTCAGTTAACTTTGTGCGGGAAGTAAAATAAATATCTAACCATCTAATCCAATTGTTCTTTTTTTGCTCGACTTTCCTTTCCTCTGCTTAAAAAAATCTTCTCATGTATCTTTATTCAAGTCAGAGATTCTTTGTTATTCATTGCTTTTCCTTTATATTTTCCTCTATTTGGAAATTCTCAGTTTAATTAGTCAAGCATTTTATGACATCATTTTTATTTACCTCCGCATTCTTTTCCTCATTTGTAAATGAACTTGGCTGTTTCCATCAATGGTCTGTATACTATAGCATGCCTGTAAACACTGTCTTCTACGGTACTTCGAATCTTCTCCCTTATCCTTTTCTCTTTTTTCGAGGTTTCTTCTCCTGGATTTTTAATTTCCAGCTTCGGTTGTCCCCTTGCTTTCCATTCTTGCTAGCTCTTCCACTTGGACAATGCTTTCGATAAAAAGGGATCCGTGGTGATTAGATTTTTCTTGTCATTGAAATCTGTTGGGAAAGGGTTTTTTATTCACTCAATAGTTACTATGCGAATATGCTATAAAACAGAGACAAAAACTCTGGCAATGTTCCAGTTCTGATGTACTAAATCATTTTCGCGGACTTGAAAATGATGTAGTGTGTCGATACGAGTCAAAAATAAATCTTTAGTAATGGGTAAATTGCGAGGGTTTACATTGGAATAGCATATTCTCCTGATGTTATGGTTGACATTTTTGTTGAATAAGCACTCTAAGGGTTTGAACTATTTGGGGTCACGTACCTACTAGTATTTTTTCCTTTAAAGAATTTTTCATGTAAGAGGGCAACCAAATTTTCTATCCAATTCAGCATTCAATCGTTAACGATATGTTTGCAGCTGCTCATTCCATCAAATGATTGATGACTTTTGGGAAAAAATTATATTCATATTATGAACAAGTTCGGAAGGCTGAATCCAATCTTCAACAGGATGACCCCTATTCAAACTGGACCCTATCAACCAATTGCAACTGAGCAACACTCACACTCTCTTCAAGAGTTAATGAAGAGGGTTCAGATTTTGATGGCCATATGCTGTTTTTTCTCTGGGTAGAAACATTGCCGGCCAACCATTGATTTAACTGTCCTGCAAATGATTGGATTTTTTACGTCTCATTATGTAATGCTTAATTGCTTATTTAATTTCACCTGTTCACCATGTACGCAAATAAGAGGTGCCCTCTTCACCGCCACTTCAAATTAACTGTGCATTTTCTCACCGGAACCCTCGGCTCCCTTTCGCTACTCGGAGGGAACTGTCTTTTTAACAGCAACCCCGGAAGATGCATGTGCCCGAAGATTTGGTTCACAAGGAAATGTTATTAACAACCTAATTAACTCTTAGTTTTTAAATTACGTGTCATTTATCATACATTAAAATTTTATTATCTGTTTTAAATTTTCAATATGGGATGAAAGAAATGGGTGTAATGTTAACATGACAATTTTTTAACGGAGCAAGACAATGTATCATGAAAATCTTGTAATCAATTTGAAATAACTTATTTCATAATGAAATCTGATTGGCTCTTAGTGGTGCTCAAAAGTATCAATCTTCTCCCTTTTTTTCTAACGTCTATTTTTCCCAATAATCAAATTTCACCATCCTGCGATATGTCCTCGGTAAACCTTTTGCGGTACTCACAACATCGGTCTCTTCGTTTTTTTATATTCGCCAACCTTAATATCCAACGATTTCATGGCTATTTTTTCTCCCGCAAAAAAGGATCAAAATAATTTAAGATAAAAACTCAGACCACCAATATATACTTGGAAATATTTCTACATATTTTTCGTTAAGCAATGATTACGTACTCTCCTTCCAAACATAAATGCGAGTGTATGGAACCAAAATGGACAACGGAGCAGTCAGAACGGGGTAAAGAAAGCAAAGGAGGTTGCAGTCTGATTTTATAAAATAGTTGAAACAGTAATGACCTAGTTTTTACAAGTATAAATACTTCTCAAAAGATACTAAAAGAAGGTCGTGGTCTAACAAAAAGTATCATGCGCAAAGCCCTATACACCTTCAACATTAAAATGCTATGCTAATATCTAGAGGAAATTCCAAAGTCCATGTTGCCTGCAGTTAGAGAAAGGCAGGGTAAAAAGCGGAAAATATTTGATAAAATTTATTTTATATCCTGTATTAATTATATCTCAATTTGATTCAAGCATTTCAATGATTTGTCTATCAGTAATTATAATATACTACCTTGAACAAAAGGTTCCCGGAATAACCACCGTGTGGCGCTCCCATCGATCCGATTTGAGTTCTGTTTTTTTTGTTAAATTGGTACATCTGTTGTTGATATTCCCTTTAAATCTTAGTGTCATAACTTGACATTTGCAAAAGTTACGTAGCCAAGAGTACATCTATCTCTGTGTGTGTTGGCGATTTTTTACAATTGCAGAAATGGATTTAAATTTGCAACAACGAGCTTGTATTAAATTTTGCGTAAAAAACGGATTTAGTGGCTCACGGACGTTGGAAATGTTGGAAAAGTGTTTCGGCAACGATTCTCTAAAAAAAACGGTCGTTTACCAGTGGCACGAGCGGTTCAGAAGTGGTCGTGAGTCAATCAAAGATGATGAACGCAGTGCAGTGGCAGACCATCGACATCGAAAGTCGGTGAAAAAATTGATAAAGTAAAAGAAATATTGGTCAATAACCGCAAATTAACAATCAGAGAAATAGCGGAGGACTTGAACATTGCCTATGGATCCGCCCAAGACATTGTGGTTAATGATTTGGGTTTCCGTCGTGTAGCAGCAAAGTTGGTGCCAAAAGACCTCAATTTCATGCAAAAAAGAGACCGTGTTGACGTCGCAAAAGACATGATTTGCGAGGCTGAATCCGATCCCACATTCATCAAAAGGATCATTACTGGAGACGAGACGTGGGTTTATGAGTACGACACGCAATCCAGACATCAGGCAAGTGAATGGCGTTCACCAAATGAGCCGAGACCAAAAAAACCACGTCGTTTTCAGTCAAAAAAGAAGGCAATGCTGACGGTTTTCATGGATTACAACGGTGTAGTGCATCATGAATTTTTGCCAGAAGACCAGACAGTAAACAAAGAGTGTTATTTGGGCGTTATGAGACGTTTGCGTGAAGTAATTCGCCGAAAGAGACCAGAAATCGTCGCACAGTGCGTCGAGACCGTCGCACAGTGCTATCATTATTCGTAATTTTTTGACGAAAAATGCAACAAATACCATCCAACAGCCACCGAATTCACCTGATTTGGCTCCCTGTGACTTCTTTCTGTTCAATCGAGTTAAAAAACCATTACGGGGAACGCGTTTTAGCAGCCGAGAGGAAGTAATGGAAAAATCGCAGGAAGCACTGATGGACATACCGAAAACCGAATATAAAAAATGTTTCGAGGATTGGAGTAAGCGCTGGCATAAGTGTGTTGCAGTCCATGGGGATTACTTTGAAGGGGACAATATAGATTTAGATGAATAAACTTGTATTTTTAATTTTCTGAATAAATTCCGGGAACTTTTTGATCAAGGTAGTATTACGTTTGTTTTATCTTATTTTTTTCCTAAAATGTCATTCTTGGTCAATGAATCACGTTTTATAATCACCGCTTGTGGTTCTACTTGTGCCAAATAAGAGTCGTACATTCAAAGAAACTAAAAGTTTCCCATGCACACCTCATTGTGGCTACCCGCTGTTGACTCTGACGCACACTGCCGGAAATTGAGGAATCCGGTTCCATATCTCAGTGTGTGTGAATTTTGCGCCGCGCAATTCCATCGAAGGAATAATTTCACCCGTAAATGCCTTGTTATACTCGGTGCCGAATTTGTTGAAAAAGAGCAATGACAAGTTTCTCGATCGCTAATTTGAAGAAATCCAGATTTTTGAAGTTTGAATCATGATACTGATATCTGTGAGCCATGTTTGGTGCACAGAAATTACTGCAGTTTATATAAACTTGTGAGATGAATAAATTATGAGTGAAAGACTATAATGGGGGAAACAACCCTATTGAGGGGTTGGGCCGCTCATTGTGTGCAATTCCAGCCGTCGCGTCGGAAAGGAGCGCAACAAAAATGTGAATTCAATGCAATTGTGCACAAATATTACACTCTATAGGGTAATAACAAATTTGTGGAAGTATTATTTATTATATATATGTGGAAGCAAGAAAATTTTTCATCTGAATTTCTGTCGGGGAAACCCTGAGACGAATGGAAGGGAAATTAATCAAGTGTAATGCTTAGGAAGCATGTGACTGCCTATGGTACTGCTTTTTCATACTCTGAATAATTGGAGAGATCAAGAGAGGAGGGAGAGATGAGAAATATGGTGAGTTCCAGGAAGAATTTTCAATTTTAAAGAGAGCGCGAGTGCTTCTGAAGGGTGAAGTGTGTTCGTGTGTGTGTGTGTGTGGAGAATTGCGAAATGTTTCCTCGGCGAGAATGAAGTCAAGGAGAAGAAGAGTGAAGGATGAAACAAAGTGAGTAAAGAAGGCAAGATTGGAAATGCGGGTAAAGAGCAAGAGCGAAATTATAAATTTAGACGAAATAGTAAATAAAAGTTTTGGACCCCACATCCTTCGAATAAAATGCGGAGTCGGCGTGTTTGCCGTGCACGGCTCAAGAAGAAAATGAGCACGGAAGTGAAAACGGAATTATTTGTTTCTTTCGGCCGTACCTCAGGGCCTCGAATTGCTGTGGTAGACGTGTGGTAGGTGTGGAAGGGACTGGGCTCTTCTTTCATTTAGCACCGTCCTTTTTCCATCCTTGCGCTGGGTCAACCGTCTATTATTCCATGCCCTCCCCCAAACTCCGGTCTTGTAGCTATATCGCTGTGGTCTTCGGAGTTTATTCTTTGGGAAATACGAGTGTTATTTTTCTCTTTATTCTTCGCTTTAAGATTAGAATAAATGTTAATTAATTCATTTATTAAAAAATATGAGTTAAATCTGCAGCAAGTAGTTGTGTGTGCCTCTAGGCATTTAGAAATTATGAATTATAATGGTTTTATAACAAGGAATTAGTGCAGTTATGAGGACATGAAGATTAATCTTAAATGTATGCACAGATTTTATTCATTCAAATTTATGATTCCCCTCCATAATTAAAGTAATCATATCCTTTATGATCATTACTATTTATCATGTATCTCGGTAATTTCTAGCAAACAATTATATAGTATTTCCTTGACACATGGTATCTTCGATTTGACGACGCACCTTTTTTCGCATCAGATTTCTGTTTTCTACTCGTTAATTAAAAACAGTCCATCAATCATTTCCACACACTGTATTTCTTTTAACTTTTTTTATGTGTTCAAATTAAAGTAAATAATTTTCATATCTACAAGTTATTAAGATTTTCATCATAAAATCAGTTGTAAATTTAATTGTAAATGAGAATTTTTAACATTGACTTTTTTGGGATTATAAAATTTTAAACAAGCATAAGTTGTCTTTGAAGTAAAATAAATATTTGCAAATAAGAGCTCATAAAAAATTATTCTTCTCACCTAATAAATTTCAATGGTTCTTAGGGCAATGTTTCATTTTGGAGCATTGGTACAATGTGAATCAGTCATAATAGGTAGTTTTGCTAACCGCAAACACCTATTAGTGAGCGTGCTAGTTTATTCTTCCAATCTAAACCCTGGTTAGCTTACGTTATTTCCTTCTGGAGTGCTCTCCGCCCACCTTTCTCTCATTCCTTCTTCTTCGCCGCTTTCAAAAGCAGCCTTCCGGCTCGCCCTTCGACATTCCACTCAGCCGCTCAATATCTCTCACCCCCGCGTTTTCTGTATCTTCCTCCTTCACCTGCAGCCTCCTCTTCCCCGACATTTGTACCAAGTCCGCCTCTCCTCGTCCGCCTGCCCATTCCTCTTCCTCTTCTTTTCCCCCGCCGCCATCTCGAAAACCCCTAATCCACGCTCAGCTCGTGAGATAATCGCCTGTGATTTAATCAAGAAATATTTAGAATTTGCCAGCCGTCGTTGAAGCCTCTGTTTAGCCTCGCTTTCAGCGAGCAACAACCAAGCAACCGGGATAGCAGGCAGTGAGCACACTGTGAGGCTGCTCGCCCCCTCTCCCAATTGAACTCTATTGCCCAACTCCGAGAAGGAAATTCCTCAGTTCGCATATCAGTTGCGAGACTTCTCGATTCACCCATAACGCCCCAGGTTATGAATTGTGTTTATTTTTCACGTTTTCAATCCTCATAACTCTCCTCCAAAGGGCAGATAACTACGTGAAATAATCTTGCTTCCTTTCATTCACATATCATTAGTAATTCAGGCAAACAGATAATTCAAACTGAATTGTTCAACGATCAACCGACTTGAGGACATTTTGCATCAAACTGTTGGGAGTTGTTTTTAAATTTGTGCCTTTAATTATAACGGGTGTCGCTTAATGTATTTTTTTTTGGATAACATAGTGAATGGATTACTTTTTAAAAATGTATGCGCACAAATTGAACTCGCTTTAAGCGAATTAATAACATGAAGGGAGTATTTTTAATATCGCGTTTTGATCCTAATTCCCTAAGAGAAACTTAATTAATTTTTAATCTTATTAGCTCTTAGAAGTCAGCAAGTATTTTACGATTGATAAAGGATCTGGAGGTTCCAATATCATCCGTTATAATTGGCTCGAAGATCGTATTTCATATTTTTTGATAGAAGTCACTATTCCTACCCCAAACTTAAAAGACGCATAAAAAATTATGTCAGAGGAATAAGGCTGTCAGTTTCTCCGCGCGCTTCATCTCGGTTTCTCACGAACTTCTTGTAAATAGGATTTTGCAACTCTTGGACCTTTTAATTCGTTCTTACTTGGTAGCCTGCAGTGTAAGATAAATGTGAGTTGACACAAGTTGTAAAATCATGCATTTCATAACCTCAGCATTACCAGAAAAAATAATACACCTGACTCTACAAAAAGTTTTTCAAATACGAAATTTCTTTGTTTATTCCGTCCAACATATTTTATTATTTTTCTACCTCTTCCGCACCCTACTGCCTCTTTCTTCCCTTCCAACCCAGTCCACTACGCCCAGTTGGTTGTAAAAATACTCTGCATCCATTTTTTCTGCCTCCTTGGGACTTATCCCAACAACCCCCTTCCTTCCTCATCATACCCAGTACTTCCTCATTTGTTTTCCCTACTACCCAGCACACCTTATCTCATATTCTCTACAATCAACATTCAAAAGCCTCCAATCAACTTCTATCCTTCTGCTTCAGAGACCACGTTTCCGCGCCGCACAAAATCACGCTCCACATCAAGCATTTTCTGAACATCCTTACTCAACGTCCCTGTGACCTATTCATTCCTCCTGCTGGTGAAAGCCTCTTTGCCTAACGCGATTCTTCTCCTTACGTCCCCACTACTTCCACCGTCTTGGCCAAAGACATTTCCGAAGTAACTAATTCTTCCCCTCCTCTATTATTTGCCGACTATAATTTGACCATCCGTTAATCTAACAGATTCTATTAATTTATTACCGAAAATTCATTCACAACTTCAGTTCCTCAAATGTTATTTTACCTTTCCTCCAAGAAAATACAGAAAAGCTCGGGTAATAATTTTCCCATCACGGCCCATCTTGACTCTCTATCTACTACGCGCATGTTAGCACTTTGACGCTTACAAGTTACGGATAAGTCACCTGTCCCTCCAGTATACGATACTCCTATCTTCTGTATCAAATTCATTATTTCTGTCTAATTTTTTCAATCAAGATACTTCTAAGAAACCAATAAATACATAATGATATGCTCAATTTTTCTTTTTATTGCCAATCTCATTTTCGCTAAGGTATCACGCATTCCTCTTGTCCTCCACATCCTTAAAAGTTTATTAAAAAACGATCGTTTTCCGTCCTTTCTATCCTCTCATTGCTGATCCCTAGTACCATTGTAGTGCTTATATATGAAAATTATAAGGTCAACGCCCTCACAAATGTCTATTTTTCCTTTGTTTAAGATGAGAACTAACACTGATCTAGCAAAATATTAGTGCAAAATTCCTTTATTGTAAATGGTAAGAATCAACCAATCATTACTCTTCCTTCTAAGTTTCTTTAACTCTTAAGTATTTTAGGTGTTTGGTCAGGAACTCGCGGACTCGTAGCGCGTTGTGGCAAACCCCTTGGCCACGGGCTTGGTGTATATTTTCCTCATTGATAAATCTTCAGTAACAATTCAAAACACAAAAGTTGACGACAAGTTCAGTTCATTGGCAACCATCTTTACACTCAACCGACGGTCAGAACCCAGCAATTGTCGAACGCGAGCCAAATTATTGTCGGTTAAGCTGGTGGACAGAGCCTGTGAACATCTGAACCGCGAACCACTTCCCAGCCCTTCTTAAAGGCTTTTAACTTACTCGGAACTTGTGAGTAGGACAGAGGAGAGTCCTCGGAAGCCTCGCTAATCATTTTTTTCAGTTTTGCACAAGACTTAGTAATCGCGTAACGTTGCTCGATCGTGGATTCCATCTATTTTGTTACACGATCGGCGCACAGAGGTTTGCAATGACTGACGCCCTGCCTCCTCCACAGGTTGAAGAGCCCTGAGACCAGTGTTGCGGTAAAGCTTAGCGTCCAGTCCACCTACTCCAAGTAATTTAATCTCACTCCAACCAATGGAAGCGACGCGAAAAATTTAATTGCATTACTTTCGGAACGGATCCTGTATTATTTGCTTGTACTTCCTTCTCCCTCATCCTATTTTTTACATTCTCTCATTTCCCTCTCTCGTGTATCTTCTTAATCATTTAGTCGGTGATCCATAGTTCCTTTGACCTTTAAATATTCACTATCAGTGGCTTCGTTGGTGGTTTTCGATATCTCTCTCCTGACATGTTCACATTTTTCTTCAAATGTAGCCGTTATCCTGTCCTCGTTAATAAGATTTTGTGATGCATCCTGGTACTTCTTTCTTTTTCTCGGTTTAGGCTTCTACACTTACATTTCCTTATCCTTTTTTCTAATTATGTCCT
This sequence comes from Hetaerina titia, assembly GCA_037158775.1. NCBI lineage: Eukaryota > Metazoa > Arthropoda > Insecta > Odonata > Calopterygidae > Hetaerina > Hetaerina titia. The sequence continues at coordinate 103,445,052 of CM073775.1, forward strand.
ATCACGTATGGCGTTGCGCTTCAGCAATGTTAAAATTTTTAGCTGATTCACTCCCGCTGTTGAGAAACTGCTTGAACTTATTATGCTTTACCTTACTTTGTGCTTAGCTATGTTATAATATAACAGGTATCTATTTCCCCGGGCATTTTCTACTTGTCTGCTACGATGTTTAAACCACGTGTTCGTTATGTGAAATCTCCGTCTCCCGCGGAACTCAATTGCTTTCTCTCCGCGGCCATTCCTTGTTCCCAATCCGGTGGACCCCGCATCACTCATTCTCTTCGCCCACCGCTCGCTTTCCATTCCCAAATTTAAAATAATCAAGTGTTTTCTGCTTCAGGCACACTCATATGATTGTTTCACTTGATGGTCTACCATTTCTCCTTTTTCTTCCAAGTGTCTTTTTGTGGGCATGTGGACCTGAATAATGATGTTTCCTTGGTGCTACTTTTTCTTCTTTTAATATTATTCTATCATTTACCTTCTCTGTATTTACTACAGTTTTTTCTATTTTTTCAATAACTTTTAAATAAAATGCCCTAAATGTATAACACCAGTAATCCCCACTATTCTTCCATCTCACCTCTCGCACCGCTATAACATCTACGTTCTCCTCTCCATCCTCCGCATTTTACTCTCCAATTCACCCGTCTTTAAGATGACCTTAAAATTCAAAGTGCCTTTGATCTACCGTTTTGTACAAATGTATCATTAGATTTCGCTTAAATCTTTTTTTCTGCTTTCAAACGCTTTATCCTATTTTCTAATAAGACTTATGATTCAATATGTAATGTACGTACGTAATATAACCATTATTTCTAATATCTTTTAGAATTGCATGATTAGTTCAAAGCGTTATATTTATAAGGCTGTTGAAAGAGAATTTCTTTTCTGAACCAAACATTCTACTCCTTAGTTGCCCTAATCACATTCTATTAATTATAGAAATTGGCTCAAGTAAAACTGTGCCTCGGAGAAAACTCTTTTATATTTCATATTTTTATCGGATTTTAATGTATTCTATCTTATCTTAGCAATTTGATATTTATTGGAGTACTCTTAGCCCTTTTTTTTTGTTTTTAGCAAATCAAGTGTTATTGCAAGGCACCGACTTGAATTATATGGTGATGGGAAGGAAAATTAATTCAAAACCGTAATATGAGGAAGACCCTTATAACTAATGAGTACATTTATGAGAAAGCAGCAATAACTGTAATTTAAACATACTTAAACAATGTGTGATTTTTGGAACCGTCGACATATTTATCTCACCTATTAATGCTATTACCAAATGAAAGTCAAACGGTAGAAAAATGCGATTCGAAGGCGAATTGCAGAGAATTGAATACAATCAATCGGTGATTGAATACAATCAATCGACTTGTAACAGTGAGTGACTTCTCGATGCATGTAGATGTGTCGCGGTGCGAGGATATTAAGATCATGAGACGCAATGAAATGAGAGCGGGATCGAGTGTTGGATCATCTGCGAGACGAATTCTCACGGGGGGGGATGGCTTTCAAGGGGCCGCGAGGGTCCTTTATCCCTTTCGCTCAAACACGTCAGCCAACAATTTAACTTTAGAGAACCTCTCCCGCGCGTGCCGCGACCCAACTGGGGCTCCCCCCCCTATCCCCAAAATCCCCCTGCCTCTCTCTTCCCCGACCCCTCTCCTCCCACGCCCCACTCCCCTTTCCAAACTCCGGCCCGAGCCCTCGTCCTGCCGTGTAAACGCGACAGGGAGCGATTGTTAAAATCCTAAAATGTTGAAAAAATCTCCGTTCCCAAGCGAAGGGGCGGTGGGGGGCGTGGTTGGGGCGGAGAGGATCCCGAGGCGATCGAAGTACGCCATTCCTTTTAAAGGCGATCTGTCCGTTGCCTCCGCAGCGACGGTGCGTTTAAACGCCCGCCCTCGTGTTGCCACTTCGAGCCACCACTCCTGCAGCGCCGTGGCACCTTATCCTGTTTCGTAGCTCCAACCACCGTGTGAAATATGAGGAGGCATCGAAACAATGGACATCGCAATTTCAAAGGACTACGTCACCTCTCCAATTGCAGCATCACCTAATGTGGAAGAATGTATATCGAAATCGCATTGGCATCGGACATCGCTGAGCATCGTGCTATTCCTACGGTTCCTTGTGGTGCTCTGACGTTCCCCAATTGTCGTTGGTGGTGCACGACGGAGTCGCACTAGTTGAACGGACGTGGCGGAGTGGGCAGCGTGCCTCAGACTCGCGCCGCTTAGCATCGGACTCCACGCGTTTTTACGACCAGCTGGATCGAAGAGGCGAATTCCTCGCCCTGCCCACTCATCTCCCCGTTGGCACGACTCATGAAATCACACCTTCGGCATCGATGCTCGTCATTTCGAAGACTGGTATGCCGCAGCTCTTATCGAAGGTCTTCTTCATGTCTTAAGAATTTCTTACTTTGGTATTTCTCGTATTTTACTTATCATCAATCATGTCAAATGTGTGCCCATAGTCTCATAATATATATCCGATGACGCTATCCTTACTTTCTTCTTCGTTTTCCGAGTTTTTGTGCACCTTTTTCCTTCATTCAGTGAAACTCTCAAAATATATTTTCGCTTGTTCTTCATCATTATTCACTAACACCGCAAATTAAAATTTAAATGAATTCTGATGCTCTTGTTGCCAATGCTCAGCGATTATAGAAGGATACGTTTCAGATGTATGTACGAGGGTCTGTGAATGAGAGCTTAAATGTTCAATCTTCCTGGAGTTAAAATCGTCCACTAAAATTATCCAAAGGCCGCCATCCCCATTGGACCCTCGTGTCCCTGCACGCTTCGCCCCCCCCCACACACACACCTACCCCTCCTCCAGGTATTCCCTCCACTCTACCCCCGAGAACGGTATTTTGAAGATGATGGCCTGTATAACATTCGGTGATTGTTTACTCGGATATTGAGAGGTGTGATGCGTTGGCCAACGTAGGAGGAGAGGAAGAGTTTACAGATTATTTTTTAAATTGTATGACGGTATGTAATTGAAAGAGTACTCTGGAATGGAAGATTATTGGCCAGTTGAGAGGTGAGGGAAGGAGTGTCAACGATGGGAAATGTTTTAAATTTAGGCTGATTGAAACACACCCGCTGGTGTGAAATATCAGCTGATGGAGGTTTTTGAGAAGGATTTGTTGGGTTTTATTATTGGGTTGGAAAAATTAGCGGTTTTTTTTAAAGTGACGGAAGATCATTTAGGTAGTGTTTTCGCCTTTTTATGCTGTTGCCCGCGAGATTGCACGCGTATGGTTGCTCCACCCCTTTCATTCGCCCGGCATAAACATGTCTATCTTGAGCATCATTGCTCCTATCATTACCTCTCTCTTCTAGAGGAACCTCAAACTAACCTAAATCTTCTCCTCAAAAGTAAGTGTATCTCTCTTTCTTCACTTTAATCACATTCACTTATTCATCAAGCACATAATCTCCTGGGCACTTCGTAGTCGAAGACAGTGGTCACTTTAGATAAGATATATATACTTTTTCTAAGCCCCTCTTCAGTCCCTTCCGCCCTCGTTTTTTTGACCTTTTGACGCCCCACTTCTCCAAATCACCAGCTTTTATCGTTCCAAACCGGACTTGCCTCCATTTACTCCCTTCCGGGCCCCTTTCCACAATGATATTCTCTAAATTATACTCGGGGGAAATGCCCCCTTAGTCCAGCCTGGTCAAATTAACCATTATCTAACCGTTTACAGAGTCTACCTTAGTGCATCAGCATTCTTCGAAAAATCGTTTTCGTATAAGAGCCATAGTTCATCTTTGTTATCGTATATTTTTACTTATATTCCCTTCAGAACATTTGTCTGTGTTTAAGTCTTCGGAATCGCAATTAATGCAGTCAACTCCTGAGGGGCAGGAATGCGTTAATAACCTGATGCTTTGGGTGGTACAGCGTTAATTTTGGTACAATAACTAACAGGATGTGACCTTCAATCCGAAATACTAATGAATCCAGGCTTTAAATCAACTTTAAATTTAATACCTGAATTAACGCAAAGCACGAAGAGGATCGTCTGAATAAGCCGCTGTGTAAGTACACCGCCCGATAAGTACATACATATTGCTCTGATATGCGTCATCTGTTGAAAAACTTGAATGCCTTTCATTCTCCGCCATTTTTATCGATATTTACCAGAGATGGTAATTAGAAGCACAGCGTGTTCATTTTCACGCCAATGAACACTCAATTGTAATACAAACGAAATTGGATGACGTCTCAGCGCCATAGCTGTTGTAGTGAGCGTTGCTGTGATTAGTTCAGGAGTTAGACCATGTTTGATTGTAGATGAAAGAGGCCCTTAGATTTGGGGAAATTAGGTACTGTTCACGTGTAAAATTTGAAGTTTTGAAATGAACTACTTCATTATGATCAGGAATGAGAACAAAATAGGAGCCCGCGATGTGCTTGCCACCTCAGTTAATAACCTCTGCCGATGAAAACGTGGCGTGTGGTTTTTTTCGTAAATACACAGTCGAAAAAAAAACAAATTAAAGAAGGAATGAAAATTGAATCAGTATGAAATGTTTGAAAATTCGTTGGTTCGAAACCTCGACTTCAATTGATCAATTTCATTCCGAGTTTATGTGCTGAAATCTACTGAAGGTACAACTGGTATACGACATTTTTGAAAAAAAATAATCACGCTATAATTCGATAAAGACTTTTTCAGGAGAGAAAATGATATATTTTTCACAACATCAATAATCTAAGTAATTGGTGTTAGTTGTGGGCGAGGCGGCCGAGAGCCGAGGTCATTTGCGCCGTTGGGGAAGGATGGGAAAGGAAGAAGGATGGAGAGTGACTCGGCCTACTCCTAACGGTAGTCCGAAGTTGAACGTCCCATCGATGGGCGGCGTGCTCACTCAGTGTGCTCGCCATGAAGTACCTCCAGTAGGGATCGGGATGCCACTGAAAAATATCTGCCGTCTCCAGGAGTCGAACCTGGGTGCGAAACCTGTACGCTAGCCACCGCATACTCCCGATCCCGATCACTACGAAGTAAGAAGTGGGTGGGGTTCCGAACTTTAATTAGGAATCACACAAGTTGTTCATTCTCGGTAATGACATTACATTGCGCGATAACTTTGAGCTATTTACTATCGAGTGTTGAAGTCCCTTACTGAGGAGCCAATTATAATATTATATTCTATGTTATATTAATGACCACGCTCCAATAAACCGATAATCCTTGGTATAATTCGTCAATAAACTCTATGCAGACATTTCTCTATGCACTTGTATATCTCGATCAAAATCTTGAGTTGAATTTATTATTATTCTGTGGAATTCTGGTTACATGTCGTTTCTATGAACCGCTTTCCACTTTTCAGTGATTTCAATCAAAGGAGACCAATCCGTATACTCGTCATTCAGAATCACAGAACAAGAAAACCGATTGAGTTTTGTTTCGCGCTTCATTTTTTCCACCCTTTTTGCAGCAAGCCTTTCCGGTCGGTTTGACTCGTTTTTTGCATTTCCGGATGAATTCCGCCGCCGCGCAAAAGTTCTCGCAACAGTTCCCCTCTTGCATATTTCACCCACAGTTTAGTCTTGTTTTCTCGGTATTTGCGGCCTTAAATAAGTGCTTCCCTCAATATGTATCTTTTGCATGTAAATCTACACCTCGTTGGTAACTACCCGGTCGAGACGTGTGTAGTTTATTTCACAGGCCACCTCTGAAGGTTGCCTTTCTTGTGCCTTAGCGACGTGATGCCAGGCTTATTTCTTGTTAAATATTTCAAAGCTGACTTAAAACCGTCAATCTATTATTTATCGAAGCCATACTTAATACAACACTGAGTTTAGTTATTAGAAATAATTTTTACATTCATTAAATAAATATTTGGTAAAAAGTTCAATAGGTTTTTTATGATGATACAAAAATATATATGCCTAAATGGTGAGGTTTCTAGTTATGAAACGGTTATTTTGTTCTAAAATATTCAAACACGATTATCTTAAGACTTGGCCAAATAACTAATGCAAATCCGCTGTTTATATACAGACATACTATTCACAAAGCTGTCATTTTTCATGTCATTAAAACAGTTGTTCAACAGGTAAAGTTGAATCTCAGAAGCCGGTATTGAGTTTAGGTGAGGTATAGGTGTGGTTTTGATTAACCTATTTTCGCTTATACTTCCTTTGTCTGTCGCAAAAAAAAACAAAAAAATATATTTGGTGTAGTGTCCAATATGTTTAAATACGACGGCTCAAGATGAAAAAGGACAGAAAGACAGTTTCATTGGTGCTGCGCAACTTATGAAATAATCTGAAAGTAGAGGATCAAGTTGAAATTGCGTAATTGGAGTTGAGATATTTGCCGCTCTTCTGAAGTGGCTATGGACACTTGTCCGGCGATGAACAGAGCATAGGGATCGTAAGTGGAAATGCTCTCCTCGCTGGGCGAAACGAACCCTGAAATAATTTGTGTGTATTCTCCTGTTTCACTTAATTATTCATAAAAATGTGAGCCATTTAATAAAATTCTTTACCTTGATTGGAAGTTTTTGTGATGATTGAGAACGCTAGTTTCTCAATGATAGTTCGGAAAGTAAATTAATGTCAGGATCCCGGGAAATTAGACTTTAGGAAATCATATAAGGAGAGAATCACAGATTTTGAAGAAACGTTCTCCATGCCGTGAGTGGAACGGGAAAGTAAGTAATTTATCACGCTATGCTCTATTCAATAAATATAAGAAAATGCTTTATCTTACGACACTTGCGTGCATTGGATAATGAGAACATTTTTTCCATAGCATATATCCATATAACATAGTTTCCTGCAAGTAAAATAATAATTACGACCAAAATTAAGTATTTTTCTAGTTTATTTTCAATTTCTTTGTGGCTTGTTAGTTGAACTTATCTATCGAAAGTTTTATTGAGGTGACTCATTTAATGTCACGCTACCATTCTCGTCGTATTAACGAGCGCACGTTTTCACTTTCTGTTATTATGATTGCAAGAGCACAGTACTTGCAATTTCTGAAATACCTCGTGATACATTTTCGTCATTGTCTACGGTTAGATAGTGCACCTATTCTTCTTTCGAGGAGATACGTAAAAGAGGAGAAAAAATTTAAAATGATGTCCCACTGTCCTGAATGGCAATAGAGAAATCCATGGCTTCTTAAGTGTCCCCCAGTTGGGGTGCTTTAGCCAGTTGAGCTAATTTTGGGGGCTTTAAAGGAACAAGTTATTGTGACGAAATACCGTACATGCAATCAGAGTCGTGCGCGAAGTGCCACAGTCCACGAGGTTAAAAAATGTCTGAAGATAGAAGAAAAATAAATTTTTGGGAAGACATTCTCAGAAAAAAGCAAATTTTCCTCCAAATGTATGTTGTTTTTGACTAAAAAATGTAATTTTAACTAAAAAATGTAAATATATCATTTATTTATCTGACAATGTTTTAAGTTCAGGTCTTGTGTGTAGAATATAAATCGTTCTGGGATACCTAAAATCGATCTGGGTTTCCTAAAAATTGGCGAATTGGCATCTTCCTATTATCAGACAAAATAGAGTTGAAATATGAGTTAACGCAATGTATTTGCTAAGTAAACCTATTTAGTTACGCTAAAAATAAAGTTAACTTTAGATTTTGGGTATGTTTTTTGGATTAAGTGAATTAAATGGAACTTTACCCATGGGAACACCTTTATAAAAACATAACTTAATCAGACATCGATTGTTTTTATGGTCGACGCTTATTTAAATATTTTTTTCTCTTAGATTATATGTGAATTTACGATGCACGCATAAAAACCCAAGCAGAATATCAACGAGTCAAGAGAATAAATATTGATAATAGATATATTCTAGTTTACACTTGATTTTGTATACTATATGACTTGTTCATATAGAGTCAATTTCTAATTCAATCTCAGCGTCAGTTTACTCAACTATTGTTAAACTTTTAATCATAACTTTCGCGTTATTCATTGAATTTCATATGTCAATATAATAATCTGTTTTTCAGTCTGAACTAAGAAGACCATAAAGTTACATATGCGTTGCAGGTACTCCCATTGCAAAAATAACAGTTTGGAAATGAATAAGCAGCAGGAATATCTGATCTCTCTTACCGTAACTGATCTATTTTTTCTTCTCTTCATTTTTAAACCTTCTCTCACTTTGCCCTTTTCTCTGATTTTTTTATAAATACTCCCCTCGCTCACTCTTCGAGCCGCCTTCAGTTGTGCTCATTTGCGTCCCCTCTCGCCCCTGGGATCCTCTCCCTCATCCACCGTTGCCCCTAGGGGACACATCCTCCTCCCCTCTCACTTGCATCAGCCCCCCACCCCACTCACTCTCCCGTTTCCCCTCTCGCTTCTGACAGAAAACCTAATCCCATAATCCCCCGGCGAGCCCTCCTCTGAGTGCCGTCACCCGCCCACCCTAGGGCGGCGCATCCACACGCTGCCCCTTGCGGCCCGTGCTTTCGCAGGGTGTGGAGAGATATACAAAAAATATTTAAAAAATGATGTTGCCTTTCCAGTGATTGGTTCGAGCGTTTTCAACGGCGGAAATCCTTTGGTTGGTTTGTTTGTCATAATGGACCAGGGAGCAACCAACAACGGACCTCTAAGGCGATTTGTCAGAATGATTTTTTTTTCCTCTCGACCAGGCGATTTTTTTACGTTTTCTAAAAACGATTTTCCTCGCCGGAGGTATTTATTTTGGCCCGCGTTACGGTGTAATTATTTTTTTTATTTGATGAATGTCTACCCAAATGACCTCATTTTATAAATGTAAAAGAGAAACTTATTGGGAAGCAGAAACAGTGAAAACATTGTAAAAGAGTATGTGAGCAGAATGCGTAGTGTCTGTAGAGGTTACACCACCTAACGCGAAAGAATATTTTTCGTGCTTAGTGATTTGCAGCGTAATACCAGAACCCACTAGGAAGGAATAGGAACTCGCCGGTCGGGAGTAATCACACTCAATGATTGTCTTTCATGTTTCGTATTATGCGTTATTAGATCGTGCGTTGCACCTTCATAACTGACCCTTGAGTGACGGCGGCGCTCTGGTTCTCTTCCGACGATGGAGGCATTCCTTTGACCCCTGCTGACTGTTTATCCTATATTTACGTTGGGTAGGTCTAGTGTTATTTCTTTTTTGGTTCTTTCAGTGCCTTCAGATTGACAGCTACTTACTCTCGTGGCGACTTCAAATATGAGATTGATTCTTTTGTAGCAACCGAATCCCCCTTCGGTTCTTTTATTAATATCCATGGTTTATAAGAAGGTATCGGGACAAGTTTCGGAAAAATAGATTTATTTTAGATATTGCTACAATTCCTCAAAATTTTCATCCATCGAGAGTGGACACACTTTCCCCAGAGCGGTTTTTCCAAGATTCAAAAGCTCCTTAGTAGACGGAAGGACCTTAAAGGTACGTGGGAAATCGGGGTCCCATCGTGGTGTGTTGTTTGAGGGAGGATTTCACTTTTGGGGATAGGAAATGGTCTGCTGGTGCCAAGTTGGAACTGTAAGGGGGTTGGGGAATCGTTGCGATGCCATTTCAGAAGGTCTTTGTAGGCACATACTCGATTCTGCACTTGGTCGTCGGTCCAAAGACTTTCGGGACGAGTTTAGCGCACATGTTTCGCATCGCCAAGTTTTCAGTGATAATGGCGTGCACTGTCATCTCATCAATGCCAATACGATCTGCGAATATACGCACCCTTAACCGACGGTCTGAATTCAGAACTTTTAATTAACCGTTAATTAAACGACACACGTTAATAAAAAATGTTACCGATACTTTTAACAAAACCTTGTATTACCTAGTTGGTAGTATAGTTACTATCACGAAACGGTGATGTTTGATGGTGATGAAGCATACCACAGATGTGGGTCCACTGGAATTCTCAATGAATGAACTCTTGAATCTCGAAAATGGTTCTCGCGTATGAAAATGTAATTTTGGCATGTAAAATTGAAGCCGTTTTAAACCCCCGCGTATGTTTCACTAAGTAATTAAATTCGATGACATTGGAAGTTCAATCGTCTGGTAGTCATTAGTCCCACTACATTCGCCAAGGTTCATTGCTCTCGATTAGATGATGCATCATTGCGAGCAAGGTCCTGAACGAGAACTTGGATACAATCTTAGCTGCCTTAATCAATTTGACATATCAGGTATTATTTTTCATTTACTCAGAATTTATGCGCAACAATTCTTGAATGAAATACAGACGCATGTCAGGTGTCAAAGCTACCAGTTGTCCTCGAAATTGTTTACAACCGTTCCCTTCCGAACAAGTGATGCAAAATTAGAGAGCTCTGCATGAGGTTATTACCATTCTCGGCGTGAATGTGATATAAATTCGTGTGAATGGTCGAATGACTGCCAGATTCATTTGAAACTCTTCATATATAATCTCCAAACTCTCCCCTTCCACTAGCCATTTTTCTTCCTCCCGTCACTCCCTTTCACCAATAACAATCTTATTGGCGCTGTTTACTGAATGGCAGCAGAGGAAAAGAGAGAGATGGCGCTGGTCCTGGGAGGAAAGCGGAGGGTGGGAAAGACGGGACTCTTCCTTCTTTTGAGGAAGACCCAGCCATGGCGACTTCCTCCTCGACTCTTTTTGCCCAAATGCAACCTTGAGGTAGCTGTTTCATTCTTCTTTCTGTGGCCCGATGCTCTTTCAGTCCTCTCCACCCTCCGTCCCTTCGGTGGGCTCCCTCGCACTGTCTCGCTCACTTATCTCGGCTCAAAATCATTCTCGCACACAGATTCAATAGGTAGTAATTACCTATTTGTTGAAACATGACAATTAAAAATGTATGCCCACAGATAACTTTTCTTTAAGCCGTCATTTTTTTAAATAATAGCCAACTACAAGAGGCGGATTACTATAACGTTTTCTTTTCTCTTTATTTCTGCGAGAACTTCTTATTCACTCGCTTCGCCCATCTGAAGATCATCCACATCCCATAGAAACGCATGCTATGAATTACGTAGGACTCAAATGATACGTATCATTAATTGCTATTCCGCAGCAGTCACTGATCATGTATTGTAAGGAAACCTCCTAATGACGTCACTTCAACTGTCCTAACTTCCAATGCTTTGTGACGAAGTGATGTGGTCAGTGATTGTCAATGTTTGCTGATGTTATTCTATCGCTCGCCTCATCCTCCGGTGACCCTTTTCCTCCCACTGCCCACACCCTATCCTCCTCCGCACCCTGCCCACGCTCTGATTTCTTCTCCGATCCACCCCTTTTTTCTCCCATCGTTATTCTCCGTTGTCATCCCACTCCCACCTAAAATACTGACAGGGTACTCTATTATACAGAATGACGGGAAAAAGCGTTTTTTAAGCCACCGCCAACTTCATTGAGAAATCTTATCGCAGCGTTTCCTCCTTCCGGAAATGTCGGGCCCACCATTTTTGCCTTTATTCCCGCCCGTCCTTAACAACACCCCCTCCACCCTTCCACACCCGCCCACACCCTTCGCGTGCTTGTCCATTTTTTCCTTGTCCCCGGGAGGGGTGGACGTGGTGCAGGGAAGCTGGACGTGCGACTCCATGCTGTTTTCGCGCTGGGTTTTCCTTTCAGTTGACGGGCTGGCACGGCGAGTGGGGTCTGGTATATGCCATTCGGTGGAAAAGGGTTCGTTCCCATGTGTTGCAGTTGATTCGTGGGAAAACTTTTAGAGCACATTTTTACGACGGATCAAGTCTGAATCCGTTGGCTCCTGCCACAGGGAGTGCGTGCCAAAGCCCTCGATGTGTGCTCAACGTGAGCGTTGGACTCAATTGCTCACAATCAAACAACTTCTTTTGTTCCCGCGAAGTATTTCATGTAAACCGAGACATCCAGATGGAAATTACAGTTTTTGTTCAGCTTGCATGAAACATGTCTATCAGCTTGGCGCTCAACTCACGATAAATTAATAGCAAATATGCTCCGTCGTTGCTTGAGAAGATTGTAACGGGTTAATCAGTCAAAAACTCGTGTCAGCAACGGAAAAATACCCTCATGTAGATCATATCATGCAGTATGTAATAGTTACGATAATATGAATCAGAGACCCACACACGTCAGATCTGTAATAAACTGAGTAAATCTGTTTATGTGTCAAGGAAGCTCAACTTTCCCATTTCAAATGTGTATGCCTTCTTTCAATGTCATTTAAATTATGGTGTTGAGTTATGGGGTCATTCCCCATATGTGAAACAAATTCTTCCACTACAAAAGAGAGCTATTCGCTCTCTTGCTAATATACCACCACGTGGTTCCTGAAAACCTTTTTTTATTAGGGATGGAATCATGACTGACTGTATTTAGTTTTATATATCTTTAAGGCTCTGATTCATGTGGGAGTTGACATAGAAACTTACCAATAATTAAGATCTAACATCCATAACTACTCCACAAGAGGTAAATCAAATCTAAATACTACTTATTGTAGATTGTGTCATCAACTTACAACATATTTCATAAGATGAACATAGAACTGTATATCTATCTGGTAACTGTTGAAATCTGACTGTATCCACAGTTTAAAAGAATTGGGTATGTACTTGACTACTTGCGAACCCACTTTACTCATTCCATGAATTCTTTTGTGACAATCTCCATCACATTTAAGAACTTATTTTTATGTATTAAATAATATTTATATTGACGACATTTAATATTGTTGTGCCATTTTTCAAAATGAATGAAGTATTAGTAAAAAAATTGATATTTTACCTAATTTCCTTGAAACTACAATTTGTAAACAGATAATTTTGCGTTACCATTCTAAATTTCTAAACTTGCATCTTTGATAAATAATATTCACTAAACTAGCATTTAAAAAATTACAACAAAATAAAATTATTAACCGTTTTCGCAGATATGGTATCCTTTTCATTGCGTGCTCAAAGTGCGCGGGCCAGATAAATTCTATCGTGGTGCAGTGACCGGCGTTTCTTCGCTTTCGAGTTCAGGGAATCAGAGGAAATGGCAGTAAACATACTAACAGCTCTTAAATTTATTCATCTGTAAAGTTTATGCCGGATGAAGAATAATGGCGGAGGCGCCTATCCTTACAGTGCAACAATTTCAAAGAGTTGTTGCATTATAATGCATATTTATTAGGGGGGCGTCTTTTCGAACCTCCATGGCCGCACCCCTTGAGGCAACGGCGACCCAGGCCAAGAATCCCCGAGACACACGGAATATCTGGCCCCCCTCCCGGCACCAGAGTTGCCCCCACAGCCCCGCCCCCGACCAATCCCCCCTCCGTCCCCTAGATTGAAATCCACAAGGAAATGAAAGGCGACATCGAGGTTGAGGGCCGGGGTGGGGGGTCGGTGCTGGGCTGTGCCCTCGCCCTGCGGCCCCGCGGGCGTGAGGACCCGGATTTCAGGAATGATGGTGTCGTCTTATTCCATGGAACTGGTGGCAAGGACGAAGACAGCCGATTGCGTGTGCGTGGGTCGCTCCACTCGTACGAATTGGAATAAGGGCAGGGCGTACATTCTTACTCGGTGCCTTGAGCACTGAAAGTAAAGGCTTTCGAAGATGAGAGTACGTGGGGGTGTTTCCGAGGGATGCTAAAGGGACGGAATGGATGTCAGGCAGGGCTGAGAGACGGATGGTGGAACGGGAAGGATTTAGGGAGGAGTGGGAGAAAGACGAGGTGTCGGGAGGGTAGGCCCGGGGTGGTGGGAAGCATATAATGTGCAGGAAGGTGAAATGGTTAAGGGGAAGGCGAGGGTTATTTTACTGCTGACTGAGTGGCACAAGTCAAAATCCAATTTGAGAGGGTTTCGTGCTTTGAATTCAAAACGGTTTTTATTCGTCATTTTTTGTGCCTAATTAATTTGTAACCTTCGGACTGATTACAAAATCCCTCGTGATCCAAGTTTGCTGCGATTCTGTTTTTTCTCTTCGAGATTGCGTGTTTGTTTGCTCTTTGCTCAACGTTGAAGCAAAACTTTTTGCGAAACACACGCGTGACCCTCCCGCACCCACTCATTGCCCTGCTACGCGAGTTTTCGTTATAGGGCATCGAACATGGTGGATATTGTTCCTCAGGGAAGGGGTGACCAAAAACGAAGATATGACCGGTGCATTAAGGCAATTGCCAAACCTCGGTATTACTCCAAGCAGCAAACGATGATCCAGGTTTTCCATGAAAAGGTCCTAACTGGAGATGAGAGATGCGCGCATGGCCCTGCCCCTGAGGGAAAAGACCGGTCATCCCAACAGTCGATTGACGGGATAAAGGAGAATGCGACGACGCAGCTGATGACCCTTCCGAAAAAATAATTTGCCAATTGTTTTGAAAAGTTGAAGAGACGTCGGGATTAATCGTAAGTCCGGGGTGAATACGTACATGGAACAGTTCCTTCCTTCCCTTCCTTGAGAAAGGTGGCTTGACCACCGAAAATTCGAAAAAATGTGACTTCTTTTCTTTTGAATTCAATGACCTTAAAATCCGAAATTGTTGTAAATATATATCTCATTGAAATATATAGACAATTATTGGTGTGGAATTTACAAAAATTATGATATGATAAAATAGTATAAGCGAAACTCCTTCCCCATCCACATTGTATTTATGCTTTAATCCCAGCCTAATTCCTAATGATTGCCTGCAGATTTGGCTTAATTCACAGAAGGCCCTCTACTACTCGGACCATTCTCCGAACATTTTACGTGTAATGCGTGGGTTCATCAATGGAAAAAAGTTGTCTTCGGGAAAAAATGCATTTTGGAAGGTTCTCAAAACAATTTTCTGTTGGCCATAACCTCCTCGTTCGGGGTGAATATTTTTCCTCCGAGCCGTTGTTTCAAGTTTGGAAATTAAAAAAATAGTGGGGGCTTATCTGATAAATACTGTTTTTGTTATAACAATTCTAACTTTATATTCCACAAATTTTGCCATCGAAACTGCGCAGGTGTGCAACCGTGCATTCTGTTGATGGAGGGAAATGTTTTCTTCGCCAAACGAGCAGGTTTTTTTCTGATCTCTTTGCTCAACACGTACCATAATGATGCATATTATCCTCCATTTATCGTTTGTCCTTTTTGCATACATTTGATGTGCATGATTCAGCGTGCGTTCCAAGAGACCGTGGCCTTCACTCTGTCGGCCTATTTCATCCTCTTCGCCCTCTCAGCCGGTTCGCTTTTAGAAACCCACTTTTTTGACTATCTTTGATAGGATGGCAACGGAATACCACCAAAAGAGCCTCCAAATCGACGGCTACACCAATACGTTTATCCTCCACTCCGAGCCAACACGGTTCCCTTTTTGCAAAGATTTTTTTCAAACCCTATTTTTCGTGCAAAGTTAAAAACACTGTGCTGCCTTTTAATATATGTATGTCCCTGGCCTCAACTATTTAGTGAACTTTGTTTCTATGATCGCTCAAAAGCATATCGAGGATTTTTTCAATCATTTCGGAGAAAGTCACTTCACTTGGACGTTTCGAACGATGTTCATTATTTCTGGATGTACGGCCACGTTTAAACTTAATTACTCAACTGTTAACAGTCGCAAACACAGGAAAATATTTGTAATTAACTTCCTCCAAATCAGTTTTGATTCCTTTCGGTGTTACCCCTTTTAAATAAGAAGTGTTATATCACCGCACGAAACTCAATTGTTTTCATTTCTCTAAACAGACAAAATTTTGTTTTTTTTTTCAATAGTTAATGGAAATGAAACCACGTGGTGAGAGAGCTGGAACTTTTACAGCGGTCTAATGAGAAATGAGGGTTATTAAAATCAAATTTTTCCGATAATATGAACGCCACCCCTAGGAATTTCTAAGGACTTATTGAATGCCTGTATACACTCAAGGATATATCTGATTGGCTGCCAAAAGACAATTCGCAATTGTTTTTTCAGCACTATTCATCACAATCTCCAATTATATGGAAGGATATTACTTCTGAAAAGCGCCCATGAATAAATAACGGGAAACCGCGGCAGAGTACATCTCGGCCTCCGATTGAATTATCGTATCGGTCAAAACTGGAGAGATATACGTTATGCCTGTGACGCCATTTTTGGACCCATTTCAGCCAGAGTAATCAGGGTTTACGTAATCAGTAAGAAGGGTTGCATACCTTTTGTCTAGTAAAAAGCACTTTCTATGCTGACTCTAAATTCGGACGAGACTTATTTTACCTCTGGATTACTTCAGTTCTTTGGAAGCTTCCCATCTTTTATGTTATGATTTCAGAAACTTTATATCGAAAGTAGGAAGTTGTCGGAACCCCTTTGAGGGGAGAAATGGATGGAAGTTTTTCGATTACAGGAGATAATTAATAAAATTCAATACGGCACACATAATACACTAATATATCAGAAAACCTTGAACTAGCTTCGAATTTTCTTGTGATGTTTCTGGCGTAGTTTCGCAATTTTCATAAGTGCACAACCAATAATTTACACCAGCAAATACATTTCCCGTCATTCAAAGAAACTTTAACGGTTACTTAATAAAATGGAAATAATTCGAAGGAAACTGTGAGGACCCAACATTTTATAGAATACATACGATAATCGATATATGTAACTCCATTGTATATTGAACCTGCGGGTGATTTTTTCATCATATTTTAAGTAAATTCAAAAGTGTAATTCATTGCATAAGATTCTATCGGAGTTTATTATACCAATGGGATTAATATTATAATTGCATAGGTTTCCATAGGAGATTATATCGTAGTCTTGAATAAAACGTGATACAATTTTTTAAGCCCAAATAAACGTGCGATTCTGTGAGCCCTGAATTCTGGCACTTTAAAAAAGAGATTTTGGAATTCCTTTTATAATGTTAGCAAAGTTTCGTATTGTAGAGTTTATGTTTTACTGAGCGAATATACAGGTATTTATTCTCCGACAAGATTCGCCGACATTGGTGATGTTAACTGTTGAAGCATAATATATTTTAGGTTGAACGAAAAATTCTACATATTACATTACTTTTCTGTGTTCGTATTGCTTATTAATTTAATATAGTGCTGTTGAGACAAGATTTAACTTCCTCTTTTTCTCTTGGTGCTGATTGTGTGAATATTTGATGTGAATATTTTTACAAATAATATTTTATCTTACTATTCCGCTTACAATTCTACTGGTATGCATTGTTCTTCCCACCACGAAGTATTATGATCGATACTATTGTTATTGAAGGACTGCGATTATTTTCACTGAAGATTTTTTGGAGCTCCATACCAAAAATACTCTTCCAGCGTTCCGCAAAAAGTGTGGCATTAACATCAGCTCGCAGCAATTTAAACTGTGGTGCTTTAATTTTTCAACCTGTCCTTCGTCAAACGCCTGGGCTGCGCGCGGCACACATCCCGACTGTGTTTTGGCGTCATCAAGGGTCGGGTGCCCCCGACGGGTCGGCCACCTCCCTCCTACCCTCCTGACCCCGTTCGGAACTCGCATTGGGAGCACACCGCCCGGCCCGATAATGGAAAACAGCCGCAAATTGAAATACCGCTTTGCCGGTGCGAGGCCTCGGATCTCGAGGGAAGGTGGGAGAGGAGCGGGGAGGGAAGAATTCGCGGTGATAAAATATTAGTTAGCTTATATTATTGGGATGGGTTGCAGCGGCGAGGAAGGTGTTCCAGTTGAAGTACGAGGTTGTCTCCAAATAGGATTACTGACGGAAGAGCAAGATATTAATTGCTTAGACGCCTTTTCTCCTTCTGTGCGAACTCAAAGGATTTAGGAAAGTTTTTATGATGAGAAAACGCAAACCTCTTGGAAAATTATGGGTACCTTCAAAGGTTCTACCTTCTAAAGTACTCACACGCTAATCGAGGGTACTCTAAGGAAGGCATTTTTAATTGTTTTCAAATTGAACTCGCTGCACTTTTTATGGATGTACTCTCAAGTGGATAAAGTTGTGAAAACATTATGTCAAGCGTTAAGGTCTTAAGTTTGCACTTCTTGGTGTCTGACCGTTGCCACTGGAACATGTTAAAAGAAACATATGGTAAATTAGAGTGTCAGGTGATATAGGGAAAGTAAATGGTACTGAAATTAGAATTAATCTCTTTCAATTGAATGCGGGCGTGGATATAATTTCGAATTAAAATCTGTTCAATTCTAAATATTGCCGTGTTTAAAATCGCAGCTTATTATTTATTTTTAATTAAATTTAAATCCATCTTAAATTTTTTAGCAATCATTTTTTTTTCGAACTTTTATAAGATTATTACTATTATTTTTGGTCGTCGAAGGTAACATTTTAAAGGTCCTCTTTGTTTTCTCAGACAATTAAATAAATATTCCGTGAATAAATCCATGCTCCAAAACATTTTGAAAGAGCCTATGTATTTCCTACCTTAACCGGTAGATTACCTAATAATAATAATGTCAAGTGCAGCTTAGATAATGGACACTTAATTTTTAAATTGCCATATTTTGTGCACTGCCTTGACAGCATTAGACTTCGCTAAATGAACTACGTCATTTCTCCAATTATAGTCAGTATTAGAGTAAACAAGAAACCGTAGGTCTTAGTAAACTCCATGCAGATAGTGCTGACATAATACAGCTGGCTATCCAGATTATGCAACAGTCCAAGGAATCTGTCATCGGTGCATTCTCCTACAGAGACACAGTAATAATTATGAATTATCGCATAAAAACTATCGGATCCGGAAGTAAGCCGATATGCAGGCTTAGCTAAGCCTTTATAACTGCATCAAGTTTTTTTTATGATTTTCACCGATTCTGTTTCAAAGTTTGCGGGATTTTTGTATTCGGTAATACAACGGTATCGAAATTCATGTGATGTTATCTAGCATTGTAATTAGAATTGAAGGAATAGAGGTGCTGGTACAGAATTTCCTCTGATCGTATACATATTCCATTGTCATCGCGAACAAGTCTGTGTAACGAGATTTACTAACGGGAGTTCGTTCTGTTTTGCATTGTAACCCCATATTTTTATACGGCGTGATAATTCATAACACAACGTATTTGGCATTTACTGTTTCCAGGTTCCAAACATAATGGAAATGTTTCCGTCCGTTATGAGAGTGTTTTGCTGAAATATGAATTTGCAGTTTGGGAGCGTTTACCTGAGTGTTGATTTGTCGTAAATACAGCATATATAGGTTACATATTATGTAATCATAATATACAACCGGGCTTCTTTAAAATATTTACACATTGAAGAGAGATCGATAAAATTGGAGTTAGGCGTCGTCTCATGCATTAATCAAAGTTAGAATGATTGGAGAATGTGAATTTTAAAGAGGTGCTATTGCCCTTTGCGGATTGAATAGAAGCGGTAACGAATGGTTAGCCGGTGGTGCTCCGATGCCCCATGTCCGGTCCACTCATGCGCTCCGCCCACGCCCACAACTAATTGTACCTTATATCTCCTCATCCGCTTCCAAACGCCTGCTTGTCGCTGCCCACGGGGCTACCTAACCCGTGCAAGTGGTCTCCAAACTCACCTTTAAGACTATTTATAATCTAGTTTTAATATAGATTCAACTAGTTTCAATCCCTCGCCTACGCGAGATACTGCGGTAAAATTTCAAATAATCCTTTCCAGTCACTCCTCATCAGGTTTCGCATTAGCGTTCGTTTAAAAAGCGCTCAAACTCGACAATTCTAAGCAAGTTTTAATGAAAAATCCAATTTGGTATATTCCAATTACCTTTGGACCTGTTTTATAGGGTGGATTTCCGAAGGATTGAAAAGGTGAACTATTCCGCAGATAAGAGGGCATCGTCTGGCCTAGGATATTACGGTGGACTCTAAATTCGTTCAAATTCGTTAATTCGAGTGTTTTCCATTGTAAATATAAATGCCGCAATGTACTGATTACTGCTCCCTACAAGAGAATTAAGATTTAACATAATATATTTTTGAAGTGTGTTTCTACTAACATCGGCTAATTATGCAGTTATTCCCACAATGCCATTAGAGATGCGAGCATCGTTAAAGAGGGACGATTGACTAATTGGATTAAACTTAAGCTAGAAGCCCTATTATTTTTTCAGAAGTAAAGCGCGTTGCCATTGTTTAGCAACCTAATTCAGTTAATTACGTATTGTTCCAATAAAAATGGACCCGTTCAAAATGGCTTCCTAATCTCAACAAAGATCGCATTACTACGATTGATCTATTTTACGATCGATCGAATTTTATGAAATTAAAGTAAAAAATGAAATATTTTCAAAACACTAACTTCAGGCCAATATTTCTGCAATAAATGTGAGGTTTTGTGATATTCACTCGCTTCTTCAAGATTCAAATGATTCGATATATTCAAAAAAGAGGCTAAACTGGTAATAAACCCCTCTTTTGCTGTCTGTGTGTGTGATCAAAGTATCTTAAAGCGACTGATTCAGGAAAACGAAGGACACCATATAATTATGTCAAAACTTTCAAATTTTAATTTTTTTACTTGACGCGGAAGAAGTTCGGATATTATTATATTTTTTATGAAGAGAAAAGTTTAAAAATACTGAAAAAATGCCACGTGTAAGCAACACGTGTAAGCCACGTGTAACAATCTTCAACGAGTATTCTTTTCTTGAAGATAGAGGTATTTATTTATCCCCGAAATCAGTAAGAAGTATGCAACCGAAAAATAAATTCATGTTGTGAAACTTTTCTAATTTTCCTCCATTACGAATGAATAAATCATATTGACGATTTAGGTGTGCCATGTGCGTAAATAGGGCAGTGAGGAAAGGCGGATTTGTTCATTTTATGTGCAGTCATCAGAGATGGATGCTGGTTTGTCGACCGCTTTCATTTACTTGGAAGATGAAAATATTCAAGCAGCAAGACATTCACATCTTTACTCCCAATGTTTCATCCCTGGGTTTTAAGACTCTATTAGATGCATTTCCATTGTTAAGGCACTTGCAAAAACAAACCAATAGCCTTTTACTCTGATTAATCGTTTTATTCCATCCACTCCATTCACGCCTCGGTGAGAGGTTTTTCGTCTATATGAAAGGAAGGATAGATAATCTCGTATTTAGGCCAATTAAAATATTTATAGAAAAATGCTACAAAAATGATGATGGCTCAAATGCCTGGATCATTACTTAATCAGTGGCAATTTTGTCAATATTATATTGGCTTATTTCATTGAAAATGTAACTATGTATCCTGTTGCTGCTTCCCGAAGATCATTCATTATTGTTTGTTCCCCACTTCGTGCTTCTGATTAAACGTGAAGTATTCTAATGGAATGACTCCGATTATACTCATTGTGTATGTCTACCTGTTGTAAAATATTACGCACTTTTTCCGGCATACAGCCATTGATTCGCAAATTCTATGATTGGCCTATGTCTACCCTATGTCGAGTACATAAAACGGAATTATTAAAAAGTGGTGTACCAACCATATATACGTGTGGAATCGGAGTAAAGAGTGGACATTAGTGAAGTTGTTTCATGTTTTGTGAGATGTAGAGAGTAATTTAATGCACCACTGTGTCAGATGAATTTTGTGGGAAATCTTTCATTGAAGTGCTAACACACTGGCTAAGCATTGCACCAACACAACCATAGTCAAGTCATTTCATTTTCGAAAATGAAAGATTTTCTTACGCATTTTGATGTATAATTGGGGAATATTTTTCCCAGTGTGTGAGTTTTATAAATGTTTCCTCTTTGGAATGAACTGCGTATTCATTTAATTAACCGGTATAACGCTCGTGTGCAACATGTTTCCACTGTCAACGCTTTAATTATTAATCAATATAGGGCGTTTGCGTAAACAGGTTGAGTAACAGGCCAACTACCATCAATATAGTGATATAACTTTAATCCTATTATTTCATACTCGTCTAGCTAGATATATTTTATATGCTCTAACATTCGTGGATTACATTGATGCACGTTCCATTCCGCGGAAAATATTGAAAGTAATTGAACCCTAAAATTTCGCCTTAAAGATAGGTACCAAATATAAATCAAATGAGTCTATTATATTTTTTATTATTTTGCTAGAAATAATTAAAAAGGTAGTAACTTAAAGTGTATTTTTGGTCGTAAAACAGCCAATCAAGTGGCGATGTTTTTAAGAGGTCAATGGATAAGTGATAAAGGCGCGCTATATTTAATTTCCTTGGTGTGATTCGCGCCCACTACTCTATTGAGTCGACGATTTTTTTTAAATATCCGATTTGCTTCGCCGAATAATGTAATGAAAAAGGTAAAACCCTCGGCAAAAATGACATTATCGTCTTTTTTATGGCATCTGACTTTTATGCAGCCCCATCGGGGCCGTTGTCGGGAGCGTCTCCGCTCCCGACAACGATGTACCCATCGCTGATATTCCCTCCGTTTGTCCGCCCCCCCTTTTGAACACGAATATTAATCCTATCTTCCAAAAACCGCCCGCTTTGGCCTCGATTAGTCTGAAAACGCCCTCCCCGCGACATTGTAGCCGGCTGAAATTGCCACCGGAGGAGGAAGGCGCGGCTGTTAATGGCCGCACCCGCTCCTTTCCATTCCAATCTCATTGCTCGCTGCGATGCGGTATTTGAATCCCGCCCACCTTCGCTTCCCCCTCCATTCTTATCGCTTTCCTCTCCGCCGCCCCTGTCTGATAGGGCCACGTAATTGTTCGCCCCCTCTCAGGTTTGGACAATAGTGATACTTGACTGCTGCAAAAATGAAAAGAACAATGCCTTGATAACTTTATTAATATTATTTTCCACTTCTTCTTGGTTCAAAACGTTTGACGGTGCCGATTGCATTCCGACGTTGTTCAAACTGATTAAATCTCACAACTTATATGGACAGCTACATTCTGTTGAACTAAAAAATAGTTTGAGCCTTACATATGAATGAAATTTGCAATGAATCGTGGAATGACGCTAAAACCGAATAATTAGTATTTGTTTTAAAAAACATGAAAACCCGTTTTACATTTGGAATTTCAATTAAAATACTAACTGCGGGTCTACTTACATTTATGTTCATTTTTCTGTGTGGCGAGGGCTACACAGTGTCGATGAATAATAACATATTGTTTACTTATGTATAAATACTCACCAAGTTTGAAACTATGAGGCTACAACGTGTTGTGTGCTTGGCCATTTTTTGTGATGCAGCTGCTAACAAGCTTGACAATCATGGTTCCATGGACAATGAAATGCTCACATATTAGAAATAAAGATTAGTCAATTGAAAAATGTTTCTTGAAATACGTTATGTATTGCAGATTTGCATATTTTATGACATCAAATAAAAGGTTTTCATCATGAATTTGCGTGGGTGTACAGGGAAAATGCGAGGTGACTCAGAAAGGTATCAGCTACATTACATTACATTATGGTTAGAAACAAATTTGTAATGGATGGAATGTATAATAATTAACTGGAACGAATATAAAGGATAATCAGCAGATCGGTGTATAGAAAAGTAGGGGATATGACTTAGAGCTGGTAACTAAAAACGAGAAATGGAAATACATCAAATAACGGTAATCGAAAGCCGTAAACGGCACTGTGTGAACACTTAATATGAAAAGAGTAAGTTAATAATAAAATACAAAGGTAAATAATACGATGAAACGTACCAAAAACAACGGAAAAGGATGGAAATGTATACGAGAGAAGGAAATGGAAGAATATAAAAACAGAATTGGCTAGAATAAAGTGCAAAGAGTTCAACAATTAACAGAGGTGGAAAACAATTGGAACAAAAGAATCACACTGGAAGACGGAAGGGTATTAAATGTATACGGTGATAGAATAAAATTAGTGTTCCATAGAGGAAAATCATTGTCAGGAACTATAAAGATAATATCCGAACATACAACCAAAGTTAAGTCAGGCAAAATATTAATTGGGCTAATGAAGAATCAAGTGAGATGGCTGGAATGTTTGGAGGAACTGTATGGTGGAGACATTATATCAGCAGGTTTAGAAAGTGCATATGACGTGGGTGGGGATGAAAACAAAAAGGGGAAGGGGAGACATTTCCGCGGAGAAACTGAAAGGTTTAGGAAAATATGGGAGGAAGAATTGTGCACAATTCGTAGTTTTTATCCTCATAATTAATGAAACAAATGAGCAACTGTTCACATCATTTGTTTTGATTTGTTTCATGCGGGATAGTAGGATATTTGTTTCTCCGCGTACATTGTGTTATTCTTGGCCTGGGTTTTGACTTGAGTCCTGATGATGGCATTGTGAGTTGACGCCTGGGTCGTAGATGTTGCAATGTCTGCGCATTGACCGTTGGTTTTCTGTGCCGCTAGGGATTTTTTTCTGCATCCTCGCTCTCATGCCTATCCCATCTCCTCTCCCCTCTGGCCTCCCACCCGTTCTCCCCTTCCCCCGTCTCCTTCTCTCTCTCTTCCACATACCTTTCACCAGTCAGTCCTTACTAATCTTCGGGAGACGGAACAAAATTCCGTCGAAATTATCAAGAAAAAACGTGTTTAGTGTTCCTTTTATGTGTTCTCATGTTGTGTGTTGCTGTCTAAGTTTTTTATGTAATACTTCAGTGTCACTTCGAAGAAACCACACACACACACATATATATGTATGTCCACATTTTCAATTCTTTGTGACTCGGCCGTCCACTTGGATTGATATCATCAAGAGAGTGGGGGGTCAAAGCGCTCCTCTCCACGCGCGTTCCGCGAGAACTGCTGATGAACGTCGAACAAAAAATCGGCACACTCTAAGGTTAGGCGCCACCCTCTTTTGAGTTTTATTTATTCTCATTCCACGACCGTTTCGATTTCAACTTAATTCGTAGGATGGATTAATTTGTTTTCGCCGTATTTTATGTTATTTATTTGGACTTGCGTAGTTCAAAAATGTTCTTATTAACTGTATAAAACAAAATTAAGACTTGGATTCTTACTCCGAATATTTTGATTTGTAGTAAATTATCGGCAATAGCTTTGGAAAATAACTAAAGTCATATGGATACTAAATTTGGTATTTACTGAAAAGAGTTTTTTAAAGACATTAAACGGTCATCCGCGTAGGAAAATGAAATACACTATATATTTTTTGTTGGTAAAAATTGACGTTTTTTTAAGTTTAATATTCAAAATTACCTATTGTATTCTCCTAACTATTTTCAAGAAAACGTTTGCTTGAATTTCGCATAAAAACAGTGCCCAATATGAAATATTCTACGGTATTAATTTGTGCCATTTGTTATGTACTCCATGACTCTTCCTTCCACATTAGGGTATGGCATTCTCTTCTCTGTAATTTTTTTTCCTAATTTGATCTCTCATACTTCTTTCCAATATTTTCTTCTCAAACCACTGGGTTCAAATTCCCCATCACTACTTAGTGATTTTTTCTTAGAGAATGCTATCAGTTACAATATTCCCCTAACCAACTCTCCCACTACCGGCACGGCGGTAGTTCAAAGGACACCGGACTCCACGGTTTTGTCAATATTCATTTTTCTTATATTTTGGTTCATCATGATATGATGGGAAATATTATCAATAAGGCCTTTAGTTGCCCACTATATAGTAATTGTTCGTATTCATTGCTCCGTCAAGTACCGTGTAGTGGCCGATATAAATGCGTTCTCTTTCAAAGTTAAGGTTTAGAACTTAGAGAGAGGGTGAGATATCTCCATTTACTTTATTTTTAAATCGTTGAAATTTGATGGATGGCTAAAAATTAAGCCGTTTTAAGGTAATCCTCTCTTTCCATGACGTTTTTGTATCTCTCGAAATATTTGTTTTCATTTTTGGATAAATATTCGCTTCTGTTTCGCGGTGATGAATTAGAATTTCTGAACAATACTCTTTCGTGCGTGGAAGCAGTGATGCAGTAGTGTCTCCCAATTACCAGGAGACCGTCAAAATTTTGAAAATCATCAAATTCAGCGATTCAATTTGCTCAGCAACAGCATTCAACTCAGAAGCTCAACTCTACAGAATTTCTTAAAAAACTCAGGTAGAGATAACTTTTTCGTGGAAAACGTCAACGTTGGGGAAGCCCACTAGAAATGGGAAAACTAGGAAAATAGAGATTTCTTTAAAATCATTTATTTCTGTTTTCTCTAAACCCAATTTTGTCTTACTTAATATTTATGATCTCTGAAGCTTTGTTAGAATTTTAAATAATGAAACTCATGAGCCTTCAAATGAGCGACATTATCAATTTAATGGCTCGAACTTTCTTCATCTCATTTCTCTTTTATCTGACTTACAGCATTTCATTAGTTATGTTTTAGCTGATATCAGTTTTTATTTCTAGAATACAGATTTCCAATAAAGTACCTTAAATGGGATAGTATTGTATTTCTTAAATAGCTTGAAATATAAAGAACATTTAAAGTTAAATCACTTTTTATGTGTAGGATTTTCATAAAATTTTATTTTCTTGGTTCTGAGAAGATGTTCGTTGCCCCCGCGACATATCCAGGTTTTGAGCAATTAAGGTGCCGTTAACCATCGTCGTTCCATCATCAAAGATAAATGTCTTAAATTGTTAATATTGATTGGTAGAATCTTGTTCCAGGTATGGTGTTTACCAATGAACTGAGGACGGTTTCAGTTTAAGGAAAGAAAGTGTGATGTTCATTTGCTATTCATCTTACGCTAAGCTCTCCTGTTGCATACGAAAAGCCTTCAATGGCATCAAAATACCTGTATACTAAGAGTAATTTCCAACTTCTTAAGAAATAGTAATTAATGATTTGGAGAATCTTGTATGGAGTATTCTAATTAATGTTTTGTATGTTTCTTCTGTGGTTACGATTGCCTAGGTTACCTTCTAATCCTCTATCATCATCATTATTTTTTATATATTATGTTCAGTTGGTCGCTTTAAAGTTGCAGACAAATATTAAATGCTCTACTTACAATCTCTTTCTCGCTATTTGGAATCTGCACATGCTTTACATTGGAGCAGGTACATCCAAAGCCAACCCACAATCTATAAATTAATTAGTTGAACAAAATTATCCAAACACCAGCTTAGGTTTCTTAAAGTACATTTCAATATTTGATGAAAAAACAGCTATATCTGGCATTCCCACCAGCGGCCGCTGCCAGCCTTATCAAAGCTTGCCATCACTCTATCACCCGATGCAGTGGAAAAAATATGAAATTTTATGTAATTTTCAACTTTGCCATTTTCTTCTCGCCGGAAATTAGAAGATGAGAGCCTTTTCGCTTTTGGTACTTTCCTTTTAAGACTTTGAGTCGAGCTTAATTTTAAAATGAGTTCCTTTTCATGATATACCCCTTAGCTTATGAAATCCCTGGCACACTATTATTAACACGGCCAATGTACTGCGAGTGTTATTCGGGAGAAGATTTTCAAATAAGGAATTGATTAGCACGGAGTTAATATCTTAAGGGAGAATATTTCACTGCTGGAACGCAGGAAGTGGTCTTATTTTCCGCGGATGGAGGTGTGCGATATATGGGAAGGGATTTTTTTAAAGAGTTGGGCGGTGAGGGACGAGGTAAGGGACGGTGGGCGCATTTCCAAAACCCTGCGAAAAGTGATGTTCTCTTGAGATGGAGTCCATTCGATGGTCCTTTTCCTTCCTCCCAGCGGCGGCCCCTCATCGCCCGCCACCCCTCTCGCCCTCCGGCTGCATCGCTCCCTCCTTCTCCCTTCTCCCGTCCCTACGAAGCACATCGTATCCATCGCCCGCCCGGAATCCATCCTCTCTTATCCAGAGGTCAGAGGGTAGTTGTGTGCCATTTCAGGAGATAAAAATAAGCTGGAAATGGTGCATGCTTTCGCATCTACAATTGCGTGACACGCGAAACGTCGAAATGGTCGTCGTGATGAGACGCTTACCCCAATCTGTAGTTATAGTAAATGGATCTCGATCATTTAACTCGCCCTCTGGGGTCATCGCAGTCAGTTCGATGGCTGTAATCTTTCTCAAAGTCTCTACAAGTGTCTCATATTGCTCTTATTTTATGTCTGCTGTGACCACTATTCTAGATTCTCCCGCTGTCAGTTTTTCCGCATCGTAACATTTTGATAATGTACACATGGACTACAGGGCTGCAGTTTTTCGAAAGAACAAATTTGAGGAATTTAGCCATTTACTTATATCAAAGAACCTCGTTTCATTTTATTGCATAAGTTTTTTCAAAACCGGGGAAGTAATCATTTAAATTCAACTTGTTTTCAATTTCCTTCGATTGCAATAATTATGTGGAAGATGTATGTAATGCAATTTGAAAAGATTTATGTGAGTGTTATCATTCATTCTCTGCGCTACTGTGAAATTATTTTGTGATTTTGGCCTGATTACTATTTTCATTGCTTAGCACAATTTTCCCACTTACATACATATACATATACACGTCACACCATTCAAATACGAAGACGTATGTAATGTGTAGATGTTTAGTCTAGTAGGGCATGTCTTTTCACTATTTCTGTCGAAACCAAAATGTTCAGAAATATGCACGAATTGCTGCTTACATTTTCTCATCCTTCATCGTATGGGGTTTAAGAATTTATAGGACTACGGCGAGAGGTCACGGTATAGTTTGGCAGCCATTGGTAAGGAATTACCCCTTTATTTTGGAGAGCATCGTTTCACCAAGCCTGCCAATAATTATGGACCAGTAAAGGGATTAGTGTTGGAAGAATTTCAAATGATCAAATGCTAGCGAATTTATTTTCCCCTCACCCGTCCGCCTCTTGCCTTGCTTGCTTTCTCTCCATTATGCTTGTGCTTTGCTAACCGGTGCAGCATCTCCTTAGGTGGCTCTCAAAGCGTCTATTCATTCTTTCTCCTCCTATCAAATAGCTCCAGTGCAATTATCTTGTGAGCCCCTAGGTACCGTCGATCTAGAGGGCGCGCACAAAGAGAGAGGTCCTCGGAAAGAGATCCCTGCATTCCCTCGCTGCATTTCCTACCGTTCGAAGAGGAAATTTTCGATACATGTGTGGATCCCGGCGGCTGATGACTCCTGGAAAACCTCCTTCCCTTGCTGGAGATCCCTTTTGTCGGTGCAGTGTAAGCGGAGGTCGGGTGTGTCTGGGAGATGCCTACGTTCTCAGCCGGGAGAGGCTCCGGGGCAGGGGTGAGGCTCGCAGTCGGCCGTCGTCGGAGCCGCGATCACCACTTGACCTCGTTCCTTCGCCGAGACACCGCATCGTGTCTTTTGGAGTGCCTAATGGTGTCCTAGGACAGGAACGAGAGGATCGAAGAGAGAATGGGGCTTGGGGGCGGGCATCGGTCTGGCCTTGGTCTCCGCGAAGCCGTGATTGCTCACTGCGTGCAATGAGGGAGTTCCAGTCTCTTCCAGGCGGGTGTATGTGGGTAGGGCTGTGCGCCGAACTTCCCTCTTGGAGCACGACTTTTAGACCCCCGCCCATTTCCTATGCTTTACACCCAGCACCGCACCCGTATCACCTGCACTTCTAATTACCCGCCTGACCCCTCTGGAATTTGATTTGATCCAACTTTAGTTGTTTCGGCTGATACACCCAAGTGACAACAATGAGAGGGTGAGAATCTCCACCGCTGGTGACTTTGCTTATTGTTTGAGTTTAGAAACTACTTGAAATTTTTTAAAAGATGAAGTTGAATGGGTAAAAAAGCAGTATTGTTCATGGGTCATGCGTGTGCTATTTATCTGGTCCTGCACACAAGCAGGACGAATAATTTAGTGCATGAATATGCGTGCAAAACTGAATACAGATATCTATGAATAACAGTGAAACAACGGCTGATAAACGAATGAAGAAATGATTCGAAGGTAGACAAACAAATTCTTACTAAACCAATATGTTAATGGAAAGATACGAGTACTAATAGAGAATGAAATTATTGGAAAGATGGACGGACTGGACAGTGTTGAGCTCAACTATGAACCAAAAACCTTTTGCTGAGACCTCTTTACAGTTGCCAGAGGCAAATAAATGGAAACCGGTTAGCAGTGCATTTTAAATTTTATAGAAACTGGTTAAAATATTCCTAAACATTACGACTTACAAGTCGTTCAAATGGAGTAAATGTTATAAATTATGCCTGTTTACAAAAAGAGATAAGTATGCCTCTATGTACAATTGATAGCCTCATTGTATGGTCAGGTCTACAATGGATCATTTTAGTTAGGTGCATTGAAACGTAACGTAGTACCATTTAACAAATTTTATCCTTCATTTTATAATTTAGAGTCGAATACTTCGAGTATTTGTCAAAGAAGTAATTTTTTCAATGAAAATTGTTTCGTCAATGAGATTAATCAATTTTACCGGATAATATTTTATCAGGATTTTATTTCAATATTAATAATCAAAAAATCATATTCATATTTAAATTTAGCGCATGTTTGTATGAATTGTTTAATTTCGTTTATTAACTTGTATTTCATAATAATAATTTTGATTTTTTATCCATTCGCTTAATTGTTTTCTCCTGAGTTATTAAATCAATATTATTACATTGAAATATAGATACTGCTTTTCATAGACAAAAGTAAATATTAATTAATTAGTGATTTAAAATTGTGCACAGATCCTCCAAATGATGAAGATTTTAACCTATTTGCGTCGTCATCAATGCACAGCACTTAGTATTTTCCATTCTTTGGCAAAGGGCCAGAAATAATTACGGCTACGCTGCATGCTGCGAATAACGCAACGAAAATTCGCATCGTATGGCCGAGTCAATTAGTGAAATTCTATTTTCCAAATTTTCATTGACTTAAGACTTATTTTTAGGCAAAATATTTGATGAAATTTTACTTTGGAAACGGGAAATTTTTTTCACTCTATCTCTTCAAAACAGAATAATTCGCCGAAAAATCTCGTTTTAAGTCTGTGATCTGGTGCTTTCCCGATTCGCAGCTATATAAGAAGAATGTAGCGATAGGTTTTAATGCGCAAGTACTACAGAACCGTCTCAGAAGAAGCTGTATCAAGTTTTAGTAATGTCACTTAGGGAGGGAAAGAGTTACCTATGTTAGTCTGTGTTAATGTACTCGGATGGATAATTTTGTGTAGAAATTCATGAACATCCTGAAGCTACATCCAAATTATATTACTTATTAAAATAAAATAATAGTTTTTGTGCCAGGCTTTGGTAACTTTTCTCGAGTCACAGTCACAGGTCCTGTCGAATATTTATTTCAGATTATTCAGGTTGAGGACTCGTCATGTTAACTTCCGTTATATTCCTTTATACTCATAGCATTCATTCACGAGTGAAGCCTTTTTGATAACGCTGTAATTTTCCTGATGGCACCTTTCTTTTGGACTTCTGTTTTGGTATTTTGGAAGTTATTTGTGAATTTGCTGTGAAATCTAATTTTACGTATCTTCAGTTCGTCGTTAGATTGATTAGTGAATCGTTTGAAAACATGGAGGTCAGTCGTCGGATGTAGAGTCGCTAATTTGGTTGACCTCCATGGGCCGAAATTACAATTACATATGCAGTTCATGGAATACGAGGATTGGGCGTTCTCGTTTGATTCAATAAAATGTGCCCATGTTGGATCCTATGCCATGCAGCATATTTAAGCGCTGCGATTCGCTGTCTCAGCAGTTGTATCTGTTGAAATAAGAGTGGCACGGAGAACCGTATCAATTTGTTCAATATGCAAAAATTATGTTGAGCAATTTTAGAATGAGATTTTCAACATGGCTGTATCATTATCATAAGTTTCGGCTTTTCACTTAATTTGAGCCATATTTGATAGCCTTGGGGGAATGAAAACTTCTGTCGCCATTTCTATTTTCCTCTCCGTTATTAAATTGGAAGTTTTCGTGTAACAAGTTATCATGAATTATGAAATAAGTTTGGAGAAGAATATGAGACAAAACGGGAAATTGCTAACCTCAATGTAGGTGTTAATCTTAGCATCTTTTTGACTGGCGTCTTCACTTGTAATATTTTGAATCAAGGAAAACATAATTTGGACCTGAGAGAGATGCAAAAAATTTATTTTTGATCGCTTCTGGAAATATCGGTTGAAATTGTTCATTTTAATGCGAATTTCTTTAAGATGGTGGTTTTTTTAGCTAAGTAAAACCTGTTTGGTGTAAAAGCATCAAAAACTGTTCCTGTTCCATATTGAAAGCTAATTGATCAATTAGGTTGTTCACGCGTCGTAGTTTGGACGCCAGTGCTACGGTGTTCTATCCCACTAGGGCGAAAATTTCCATTGAAGGGCGCTCGTAACGGTTCACTTATCATTAATGAATCACACACATCAGCAAGGAGCCTCGGCAGCTCTCGGATTATCCCTCCAGCCAAGCAGAAACGTGCATTAGGCCGTATTTAAATGGCTAAATGCACCGAAAGCGCTCGCCGTGGGCTCCCCTTAACATGCGCTTTTGATGTAGACCACCCGGGGATTATGACGGGCCGCTGTTATTTGGTTTCATTCTGCGTCGCTCTCTTACCACCTTCTGGCCTCAACTCTTTCTACTCACATTGTTTGCACCATTTTTTAAGTTGTCCCGTTTTAGTGTGGAAGTTAAAGAACTTAAAAATTAGGCGCTCTCATCATTTATTTATAAATATGATGACACAAATTACGTGCGTGGAAACTTAAGAAGATGTATGAAAAATTATTACTTCCGATAGGCATTTCTGTCAAACGGTTTTTATGTGTACAATATAGTTAAAAATTTTAGATTTAATCCATGTATACATGGGTATGTTTATATATATATACATATATATATACATATATATACACATATATATATATACATATATATATATATATATATATATATATATATATATATACATATATATATATATATTGTTCCTGCAGGGAAACATTTGATAGTGATGGGGGATTGAAATGCGACGATAGGCGAAGGAAGAGATGGTGTTGAGGTTGGGGACTATGGGTTAGGCACGAGGAATGAACGCGGGGAGAAAGCAATTGAATTGTGCAGGAGACAGGGATTAGTCATCACTAACACATGGTTTAGACACCACAAAAGGCGTAGATATACATGGAAAATGCCAGGTGACTCAGAAAGGTATCAGTTAGATTATATTATGGCACAGGTTAGGCACAGGTTTAGGAACAGTGTGATAAATTCGCACAGTTTCCCAGGAGCGGATGCGGACTCTGACCACAATTTAGTTGTTATGAAATTTAATGTTCGTTTCAAGAAGATAAGGCAAGGGCGGCGGGTTAGGAAATGGAATTTAGAAGCAGTAAATGGATTAACGAGGAAGGAGTATCAGCAGGCTGTCGAGAAAATGATGGATGACGGTAAAGAACTGAGTACTATCGAGGAAAAATTTGAATGTATCAAGAAAAGGATATTGGAAGCCGCTAAAGACACTATAGGAACCGTTAACGGGAAAAGGATAAGGAAACCATGGGTAACGGATGAGATGATTTCAAAGATGGGTGAGAGAAGAAGATGGAAAAATGTAAACACAGAGTTAGGAAAAATGAAGTACAAAGAGTTAAACAATAAATTGAGAAGGGCCACAAATAAAGCAAAGGAAGAATGGTGGAAAACGCAATGCGAGGATATGGAAAGTTTACAGAAGAAGGGTGAAATTGGGGCTCTATACAGCAAGGTTAAGTTATTATCGGGAAGTAAGAAGGCAAGATCTGTGCTAACAGTTAAAGATAAATGGGGTAAGATAATTGTTGAACCAGGAAAAATCCAAGAGAGATGGAAGGAATATATAGAAACACTGTATGGTAAAGAACTTAGGCCGACAAGGTTAGACATAGAAAAGGAACATGACGCAGAAGAAGATAGATTAGGCCCAGGCATACTCAACGATGAAATAGAAAGGGCATTTAAGAAGATGAAAGCAAATAAGGCAGTGTGGGTGGACAATATTCCTGTAGAAATGTTGAAATGTTTAGGGAAAGGTGGGGAGAAGGCCATTAGTATGGACTGATTCGTAGTATCTATGAGGAAGGAATCCGGCCGGAAGATTTTGTGAGATCGGTGTTAGTTCCTATTCCAAAAAAGGCAAAGGCTTCGTCATGTGAGGATTACAGAACAATAAGTTTGATATCCCACGCAGCTAAAGTTATTCTCAGGATCATCAACAAAAGGAAAGAGAGTAAGGCAAATGATTACTTAGGGGGTGATCAGTTTGGGTTCAGGAAAGGAAGAGGTTCGCGTGATGCCATTGCAGTAATGAGATCAGTAGTCGAGAGGAATATAGAATACAATCAGGACGTTTTAGCCTGTTTTGTAGATTTTGAAAAAGCGTTTGATAGAGTGAATTGGGAAAAATTAATGCTTGTATTTGCAGAAAATAGGAATGGATTGGAGGGACAGGAGACTGATTCGCAACCTGTACATGTCCCAGACTGTTCAGGTGCGAGTGGGGAACAGAGAGTCCGGATGGGCAGTGTTAGGAAGAGGGGTAAGGCAGGGTTGCCCATTGTCACCGGTACTGTTCAACGTATATGTAGAGGAAATGATTAAAGAGGCATGGGAAGAACTGGAGGTAGGAATGAAAGTCGGAAGGGAATTCGTAAAATCGGTTAGGTTTGCTGATGATCAAGCAGTAGTTGCTCAGTCAGCCAAGGGGTTGCAAGCATTGTTGAGTGAATTGGAGGTTCAGTGCGATAAATATGGGATGAGAATCAATATTAATAAAACAAATGTTATGCGAATTTTTAGAAAGAAAAAGGCTAAGCTAAATATTAAAATAGGCGGGGAAAAAATAGAGCAGG
This sequence comes from Hetaerina titia, assembly GCA_037158775.1. Lineage (NCBI taxonomy): Eukaryota > Metazoa > Arthropoda > Insecta > Odonata > Calopterygidae > Hetaerina > Hetaerina titia. Next base: position 103,479,715 of record CM073775.1, read on the forward strand.
TAGAACAGTTTACATATCTCGGAAGTGTTTTGGACCAATACGGTCAAAGTGGTAGGGACGTAAGGAGAAGAATTGCGCTAGGCATGGAGGCTTTCTCAAGGAGGAGGGAGTTGATGACGGGGACGTTGAGTAGGGCTGTTAACACAAGACTCGTAAAAACTCTGATATGGAGCGTAGCTATGTACGGCGCGGAAACGTGGTCGCTGAAGCAGGAGGATAGACGTAGATTGGAGGCTTTTGAAATGTGGGTGTGGAGAAGAATGGAGAAGGTGAAATGGACCGAAAGGAAAACAAATGAGGAAGTACTAGAAATGGTGGGGGAGGAGAGGGGTTTGTTGAGAGAAATCCTATGGAGGCAGGAAAAATGGATGAAAGGCGTATTGAGCGGTAGTGGAATGTTGAAGATGGTAATAGAGGGGAGAATGTTGGGCAAGCGAGGTAAGGGTAGGAACAGGATAGGGATGTTGGACGGGATGAAGGGAGGAAAGAAGTACACCGAGATGAAGAGGGACCTGATATAGATTAGTTTGCTAGGTGGGGAGTCACAAAATGTTTATTTGATAGTTGTGTCCATCCAAAAACCTACCTTAACCGGTAGATTACCTAATAAAAAAATATATATATATATATATATATATATATATATGTATACACATATATATACATATATATATATATACACATATATATACATATATATATGTATACACATATATACATATATATATATATATGTATACACATATATATACACATATATAGTATATATACATATATATATATATATATATATATATATATATATATATATATATATATATATATATATATATTAACATATATAGAAATTGTTACTTTAATATCTCTCAGTTCAACGTTGGTTTAGAAATTTATTTCAATACTACACCTTACATAATAAAAAAATTAAATATTATCATGTTATTTCAAAGGTTGAAATAAAAACTGAAACATTTGCTACAAAGCACTAAGGCGTTAGCGTAGGGTAATAAAATACTTCAATAATTTTTCGTCATTTTCATTTGCATAACTTATTGCTTTTAATTGCAAGATACATTCTGAGATACACTACATCAAAGTCAATTCTCAGTGTGTCAATTATTAAATATATGATTGAGTTAATAAATAAAATTACCTCAATGTATTCATTGCATTTTTCATCTAAGGTAAGGGAGTTTTATTTATAATGGCTAACGGACATTTTAACGACTTTGAACACAAACCTGAGGACATTGTGTAGTGTTTTGAGCCAAAATAGTGTTTCGAAGCCGGAGTATTTTTTAATAATTACAAAATGGTATTTTTTAGCTCTGATGAATGTGGCAAAAAATATTCCATCGAACGTGAATATTTCGAGATTTACGACCCGTTATTATATGAGTGCCAGGGATATATTCTCCCCTCATGAAATGCTTCTCCAGTAAGATTTATCGCCAGCCTTGAGTACCTCGATCTAAACTCCATTGCAAGTTGATGTGGGGAGCACTATTACGTGGATTCTCTGGATGAAGATGGCATCCATTCTTCAGCGCATCCATCACACTTCGCTTGCCTTGACGCCATCATCGAGAGGGTGAAAGGGGAGACACAGATTTGCAAAGCAATCGCGGTTCCACCCTCCCACCGCTTCGGCCCCCTGAGCGCCACCACCTTATGGCGGCGGGGTCATTTGGGAGGCCTTGCGCCGCAGTACGACTGCGACCGCGTTTGCCGCGACGTCCTTTCAAAGTCGATTCGGTGTCCCCGTAGCATATAAAAAAAAAAGAGCGCGGAATGGGGGGAGGGAGGGGCGGGAGAGAAGTGATGGGGTTATTTGGTGGAAGATGTGCACGCGATAAGCCCTATTTGCTGCCAATGGCCTTTCCCATTGTCGCCCCCACCGGCCGCTGTCCGGCCTCCCGCATTACTCGCCCCATCGCCGCGAGAAACGGCCGCGGTCATTCGTCGGCCGGCCAACCTTGAACTGATGCGAGGGCATTATGCAAACTCTGAGCCTCCCCATTTGGAAGGAAAGGGAACGGGCGTGGGAAAAGACCACAGTGACCACGGTCGATTAGTTTGTGCGTAGCTAGCGACTGGCAAAGCGAAAGGGGGCGGGCGGAAAGGGTTGGTTGCTTCGTGAACCGTCGGCGGGGGGTGGGGACGTTTCGGAGGAGCGCGGCGGGGGGAGGGGGACTTCGATGGCGAGAAGGACAGCGCTGTGTTCCGCGTCGCTCCGAATTGAGAGAGCCCGGTTCCCTTGGATGTCTCGGAAAACTACCGGCCGTGAAATTGCTCCCCTCTATTCTACGTCGCTGGTGCCCAACAAGGGTCGCTGCTGCAATGGAAGGAGCGGCGCCGCCACGCTTTGGAAAATCCCTCAAAAGTTCTCCCTTTCGGACTCTGCTCTCTCTCTCTCTCTCTCTCTCTCTCCCGTCGTCTCCGTCTCCCCCTGACCCTAAAAGGTAACCGAAATGAAAAGGAAGGCCGGAAAGCGTCTTAGGCCTTTGACAAATGAGGCGCGTGCGGAGAAGTTTTGTTGTTGTTAGTTGCGAAAGCTTCAAGGGAGGGTGGAGGCGGCGTGATGTGTGTGTCTGTTGCCGCAGAGAATTTTTATTCCTTTGCCGTCCGTCGGCGCCCTTCCTTCGCCTCCGTCCCGCCAACCGCAACGCTTGCTCGCTCCTTTTGCCGGAAAAGATTCCCCACTCGCTCGATGCACACCAATTTGCCTCTCTTTAAAACACTGCTTGCGAGTGTGTGTGTGGCCTTCCAGAGTGGAGCAGTATTTGCTTGGCGTCCTTCATTTTTTTGTTAATCTTGTTTTAAATTCATTTTCCTCAGTTCGTATCCTTTTTGACTCTCTTTACTTGATATTGTGCTAAAGATTTGCTCCACCCTTTTGTTCAAAGGACGTCTCTTGTCTTTCATTAGCGGATGAAATGGGATTTTTAATTATGTCTTGAAATTCTGAAACCCAACTTTATTCTATTTACTCGCTAATTATCCTACACTCGTATGTTGAGCTTTTGCCAGTTGTATTCAGTTCTGTATCATACCGTGACTTCTACTGCTAGCGTATGCGGCATTTCGTGGTTCAATACCAAACACAACAACAAACATTAGGCGTGTCCAAATATTGCGACGTAGTAGTGAGGATGTACTTTTATTTTTGAAAATCATTTCTCATAAACTTCTAACGTTGTAGCCTGTTGTTTAAAGATTTATTAACGGGAGGAATTCATTAAATAAGCTTCTCTTTTTCGTAAATTCATCGAACTAGCCATGAATTCCTCAGAATATATAAAATCGTAAAGCACACCGTTCGAGTAAAATCGGTCTCGCTTAGCTTACGTCGCGGCATGTACATGATATGCAAAGTGCGAATTCCCGAGAGTTCTTTTCTAGTTGAGTTGTCTTTTTGTTTCTCACAAGGTATTTCGGGAAAAGTTTATAAAAAGTAACTTATCGATCTATTTTGATAATAAGGTAGTATAATTATAAATACTATATGAAAAGTTATAATAATAACTATTTTCTAGTTCCAAATAACGATTTGAGTTGGATGAAACAGAATTGAAAAATATTGAAAAATATGTCGTTATATATTTTGCAATATGTTGATTTTTTTTATTTTTCCTTGAAAATCCGCCTAAGTATATTGATGAAATGGAGTAAGCCACCGTTTTAGGGTGCGGTCGAAGCATTCGCTTTGGGAGTTGTTTCGCATTCGTGCGCAGGGCATTCGTTAAATAAACAAACAGGGGCAGGCGATTATTACGGTACTGTGCTGAGAATATTGCGAGAGTTAGTAATAATAACGATTAAAAATTAGTATAACTCATGTATGATTCCAGTTCTTCACGGGCCTCTTTAATCATTTCCTCCACACATACGTTGAACAACACCGGTGACAATGGGCAACCCTGCCTTAAACCTCTTCCTAACACTGCCCATCCGGACTCCCCGTTCCCCATTCGCACCTGAGTAGTCTGAGACATGCAGAATTCTTCAAGCCACCGCCGCGAAAATCTACGCAGCCAGTCTGAGACATGTACAGGTTGCGGATCAGTCTCCTGTCCCTCCAATCCATTCCTATTTTCTGCAATATACTTATTAGTTTTCCCAATTCAATCTATCAATGGCCTAATCGAAATCTACGAAACAGGCAAATACTTGTATTGATTCTATATTGTATTCTATATTCCTCTCGATTAGTGATCTCATTACTGTAATGGTATCACGCGTGCCTCTCCCTTCATAAACTCAAACTTCTCATCCAGTAAGTAATCATTTTCTCTACTCTTTATACTTTGGTTGATGAACCTGCGAAAACCTTAAGCTGCGTGGGATATCATACTTATTGTTCTGTAGTTCTCACAAGATGTAGCTTTTATCTTTTTCGGAAAAGGCACTAACCCTGATCTCACAAAGTCTTCCAGCCAGCTTCCTTACTCATAGATACTACGAATCAGTCCATATAGACTCTTCCTCCAACATTTTTCTACACCATTCCGTAGTTCAACAGGGATTTTTTCTACCTCCACGGCCTTATTTTACTTCATCTCCCTTAATGCCCTTTGTACCTTGTTATGCCACACACCTTTTTTGGTGGCTCGCAGGGTATTTATGTAGATGTACCTCATGTCAATGTGCCTCCACCGCTACCGCACGACACACGGCCGATTGGGCCGAGTCCCGTAGTTACCAGGACTCATGTTCTATATTGTGTCATCCAGCAATCTTGGGAATAATAATATAGGTGTTACCTTCTTCAATATTGTTTTTTAACGTGACACCATCACTCAATAGCCACCACATTGGGGTCGGATGCCTTTGCAGCGGCTTCACTGAGGGACAAAGGAACTACTACCCTGGACTACCTTTTGTCTGACTGCTAACTTTCGGCTTATCTGGCATGGGTGACCCTACCAGGAGTAATTATCATCGCTTCCGCCAGCACAGCTTTAGGGCTCTGGGCGGAACGCTTAAGCCTATCACCACGTCAAGTTTGTAGTCGAAGGGAGTGGTGAATTCATAATGAAAGAAAGTTAATTTGTTTTGAAATATTCGTTATGCAGGAGGATCTAAACAGTGTAGAATCAAAACAGCATTCTAGCAAAGATTAATATACGAAAGAATTCTTTGTTAATATTTAAACAGATCAAATGCTTACCACGGTAAGATTGGCAATTTCGTAGTATTCCCGTTTTTCCTTTGTAATTTATTTTTTATTTACATTATTTCCCTCTTTGTTAAAAAATTGCATTCATTGCTCGTCTATTGAGGAAGGAATTGATATTTTGAACGAAAATTCCATAAAATTATTTTATGTTTTGTAAAATTCATAAATACATCATCGTGACAGCAGCGTGTCTATCGTTGTTGTCACGAGGCGTCATAGCTGGAGGAGAGCATTCATTGGAGGAGGAGGGGGAGGGATGGGTGGGGAGGATGCTGGCTGGCAAGACACCATACCTCGCCACTGCCTACGTTTGGATTAATTAGGGCCACCGTGAGCAAAGAGATTTCCGAGCGCCGGTCACGAAAACCGTTTCGCCATTTGCTCCCTGGATAGATTGGTGTCTTAGTTAATTCTGTTTACTTTATGTGTATCCACGCCTTGTAACTTCTAGCCGCATTAATCGGATGCGGCGGGTGCTTTTTAGAGTGCCAACAGGGAAATAGCTCCTTCCCTTGGTTCCATTCACGTAATCAAGCTCTCGCACCCACTTAGGACATGCACTTATGTCTTAAGTAAATCCAACCAACGCTTTTGCCTATGCCCTGCTCATGTGGATGTCTAAAGGGCGAACGACCTCCTGATTACCCAACGAATGGTGCTGAGCACTTAGGCTCATCATCTTATGTCTGAAGGGCATTTACACTTTTTCAATCTCCTATGGCTGGGTGTACCTTGTAAATATATTTATTCATCATTAACTATAGAAATAAAAATAGTGCATGCACTTAATTGGTTTTAGAAGTTTTAAAAAAACCTACCCTGATTATTATATAAGCTGGAATTCTATTTTAATTCTCTTCTCATAGTTTGGCGAGTATAATTTCGGCTTTTATTTTTGTTTTGAAGATAAATAGTATTAGAGAAGTGGGGAAAATTTGATTAAATTAAGAATATTGTGTTCTTTTGGAATTTATTTATCAGATATATTAAATTTGCTTTGAAAACTCGTAGTCCACAAACAGCATCAAATATTACAATTGACATGTACAATTCTTATTGAAATTTTATTTGTAATAGTGCAGAGGTAATAGTTTTGTGTAAAACCATTAAAACTATGCATTACTTTGTGGTGTTTCCTCTTCGAACTACACTCCATTGCGATTATAAGCCCCGCTCAGAACAATTATGCCATGTAGCCATCATTTTGGAAACCATTTCTTTTGCTCATGGTCTGCTCCACGACTTCTTCTCCATTAGCGTTGATGTGAACATTTTGTTGGCATGCAGGCATTCATACATGCATACAATCCACAGAAGCATTATCAGATGACCTTAATGCTATAAAACGTCGGTGCGACACTTGGCAATTAAAATTAAACTTAAAAAAGTGCATATTGATACATTTTAAAAAAATGAGCAATTCCCTCCCGAGTGCCTACTGCATCGGGAACACCGAAATGGAGTGTGTAGGCTCAATTAAATACCTAGGTGTTACCCTCACTCACGACCTCTCCCCGGTGAAACACATACTAGGGGGAAAATGTAGATAATTTAACAAAAAATTAGGGTTTATTAGAAGTGTATCAGGTAAATGTGATGAAAAGGACAAAGGGAAATATTAACTCTCATTGGTTAGGCCTCATTTAGAATATGATACAAGTATATGGGATCCTCACGAAGGAATATTGATTGCCGAATTTGATCGTGTGCAGGGTAGGAGAGATAGATTTGTAAAATGTTGCTATGATAAACTGAGTAGAGTATCCTAAATATTAGAGCAGCTAGGCTGGGAATCACTCACGGAGAGAAGGTTTAATTACAGATTATATCTCTTGCATAAATTGGAAAGACGGTTTTTTAGCAGTGACATAGAAAATGTATTGGTACCCCCATTGTACTTCAGTATGAGTGATCATGTGAATAAAATTAGAGAGATAAAGTGTAGATTAGATAGATTAAAAATGTGATTTTTCCACGAACCATAAGGGATATAACAACGGCTGAGGTATGTCCATTTTCGGGTTAAAATTATTCTGATGTGTATTCACTCCCTGCCACACACCCTGTTGGTAGCTTGCAGGGCCCTAAAAAAATTTTAAAATGTGTTTGGAGGGATGTGAATCGCAAAATTGAATTTCCACAGATATTATTATTCTCCTTTCTTCTTGCTGCTCTATCGCACCTTTCTTTTCTCTTATATGCTGACCCATTCCACTTTCACATGAAATCACTACTGTTTCGAGGGTGTTCCTGCGCACTGGAGAAGGGCGTCGCAGGCCAGGCCGGGGCGGGCGGGGAACGCCCCAGGGTTAGATTTGCCCTTCATCCCACTGGCTTTGCATCGAACCCTGGGTTTTTTTATCTTAAGCAGACAAAGAATCAACTTTGCATGGTCAGGTCGAAAGGCATTATCTTTATTTCCACTTCAAATGGTGTTTCCAATTTAGCGAGGCAATGTTTGGGCAATGTATTTTCAATCTGAAGACGGGTATGTGTTTCCACCTATATGGTTACTATCCGCGGTTTACCAGGGTTATTTCTTGTAGGAAGCGTTGTCACATGGTCCTAAGAGAATATTAGTATTCTAACTTATGCAAAGTTAGGGTAAAACTATCGGGATCACATAATGGGGTTTTTAATAATATTTTAAACGAAAAATAAAATCTGGAGTCTCTTGTAGTGCAAAGATGATAAGAAATGAAATAGACTTTTGTATTGAAACCTCACATTTATCGAGTAGAAGGTAGATGTGGGAAGTATGCACCACGAATCTGGAGATATCTGCAGAGGTGCTATGCTATGTATGTTTCTGCAACGAGGACGTTAAACTGTAATATGTTTCTGAAAATGACCTCTGATAATTATCAGATACTACCCTTCTAGCAATAAATTATAATTTATTGCTAGAAGAGTGCGAACTCCGTAATGCTCATTATTATCTAACTAAAGGTATTGCCTTGTTACTCTCTTTCCAAATACTTTTCTTTGTGTCTCGCTAACTTCTCAATTCCTCGGAATGATGTAATGATCCGTAATTCATCCGACGAATGAAATTCCCAAGATTGAAACTCTTGGCTGACCTGTTATTATCTAAAAATTTGATTTACCTGAAAATATTTTAAAGAAGATAAAAATATCCTTTGCCTTATATTTTAACATTATAAGTGCTGCATATAAGCTTCGTGTGCCTAATTTAATGGATGCAAATAAGCTTTGTGTGTGGGAATGTCCATTTTCCTGTTAACTCAAGAATGCTGTGCATGCGTGAACAGCTTTGTAATGAACCGGCGCCGAATGCGCTAAGGCTTAGCTACTTTTTAACGGTGTTCATCAGTGCGTAGCATTTTTTTCCACTTCAAAAGAGTAGATGACTTAAACGCCCAATTTTTTTTACATAAATATTCACTTGTTCGGACATTAATAAAAATGGCGCTCGGTTGAAGTTTATATTTTCCTCAATGGGGCGCTTAAAGTGCGTTGCCTGCGCTTCATCGGTTAACGAGGGTGGAACGGGAGAAACGAGAAGGGTTCTTGAGGAGGAGGGAGAGCTCGGAGCGTACTCCCCGAGCATAGGACAGGGGGAGTCTTTAACACGTTTTTGGGCCACGTGCATTTCATCCCCCCGCCCCATCACCCTCCTCCCGGTCGCTGTAATGAAAAAGATAAGGCCATCTCGCCGAACGAGCGTTTAAGGCTCGCCTCCTCCTATTGCCACCGTGGGTCGCACGCCACACACGAGAGAGACGGGTCCGCAATCATGCCCCGGCCTGCCTTCCCTCGGTCCCCCAACAACGGAAAATCGAACGCTCCTTGCGTGCTCTCTCCGCTTCGCTACTTTTTACGATCGAGGGCGAGAAAATGATGGAAACTCGGGATTTGGGCCGCCCTCACCCGCTCCCCCCCCCAGTATTCCGCATTCGCTGCCGCCGCCTTCCCCCCGCCCCCTCCATTGCCCGCTCCCCCCACCTCCTCTGGACGCGTATTGTCCCTGCCTTGGAATTGAGCGGAGGCGCGTCGTCGCTCTTGTTTGGATGTTCACTGGAGTGGTTATACCGTGGATGATGCCTAAATTATCAGTTGCGTCGGAGTATAAGGGGTGGGGCGTACGGCTGCAGTGGGGTCCCGCCTTCAAATCTCGGTGATCCGCCCCGGCCCACCCAGACATGCCGTGTGGCCTCTCTTGGAAACTAGATTTTTTTGCAGAAGAGCAGTGAGAGGATCAATTTAATGACTGGTACGAGGTCAACCTCCTTCTTGCTCGTCTCATTCGTCCGTGGACAGAGACTTTCCTGCTGTGGCTTGTGAAATGTTGGGTTCGTCTCAAACTCGAGGAGTTGACCAACCATCCATCGGAGAATTAAAGGGTGTATGAACAGTTTATTAGCTTCAATGGTGTTCCCTGGAGATGGCAATTTAAAAAAATGTTTTTATCGGGGAATTTATCAAATCGGGGTAACAAATATTCCAAAACATAAATAAAACCTAAGACGGAAATGAAAAAAAAACAGAGTACGAATTCAAATACAATAGAATTTTTCATTAAAATAGACTTTTGGTGGGCAACTGAATGGCCCAAAAAATCAAAGAGTTTTAAAAAGTTTTTGAGACACAGATTTTCCCCTCATCTGATTTATTTCTTGGTTTTTGTAACAAATGTGTTACAATAAAAATCTTATGTTCTAAGAAAATAAACCAGTTATAGGTAAATAATAAAAAAGTCGTGTCATAAGCATTGGTTTCTATTCCAGAAAAAGTAAATACTACATCATGCCTGAACTATAGAAAACTGAGCATGAGTATGCGTGCGGCTAAAAGGGGTGCTTCGGAATATCAAAAAGAGGTTGGAGAGGAAGGAAAATGATTTCTTGGGAGATGACAGATTTGGATTCAAAAAGTGGGGAGGTACTTCTGATGCCCTAGAATAAATGAGGTCACTAATAGAGAGGAACATAGAATATGGTAAGAATGTCGTTTTTCTGTTTTGTAGATTTCAAAAAGGCCTTTGGTAGAGAAAATAGAATACAGTTAATGAGTATGCTCTAAAGAATTGTAATTGAAGGGAGGGACAGGAGACTGATCCGCAACCTGTGCATGTCTCAGACTGCTCAGGTGCGAGTGGGAAACGGAGAGTCCGGATGGGCAGTGTTAGGAAGAGGGGTAAGGCAGGGTTGCCCATTGTCGCCGGTGCTGTTCAACGTATATATGGAGGAAATGATTAATGAGGCATGGGAAGAACTGGAGGTAGGAATGAAAGTCGGAGGGGAATTCGTAAAATCGGTTAGGTTTGCTGGTGACCAAGCTTTAGTTTGTCAGTCAGCCAAGGGGTTGCAAGCATTGCTGAGTGAATTGGAGGTTCAGTGCGATAAATATGGGATGAAAATAAATTTAGATAAAACACAGATATATTCTGTTTTCAAGGAAAAGAATGGCTAAGTAAAATATTAAAACGATTCATCAACTAGAGCAGGTGGAATAGTTTACGTATTTCGGAAGTGTTTTGGACCAAAATGGTCAAAGTACGATAGTAGAGAGGCAAGGAGAAGAATTTTGTCAGGCAAAATATATTCCATAAGAAAGAGGGATTTAATGACATTTGACGAAGGGACGTTGAGGAAGGATATTAAGAAAAGACTAGTTAAACTTTGATATGGAGCGTAGTATGTATGGCGCAGTAACGCGCAATATACGTAGATGTATGGCGCGGAAACGTGGTCACTGAAGCAGGGGCATGGACGTAGATTGGAAGCTTTTAAAATGTGGGTGTGGAGAAGATAAAAGAAGGTGAAATGGAGAGAAAGGAAAATTAATGAGTAAGCGCTACACTATGGTGGGTGAGGAGAGGGGTTTGCTGGGAGAAATCCTATGGAGGCAGGAAAAATGGATGAAAGGCGTATTGAGCGACAGTGGGATGCTAAAGACTGTGATAGAGAGGAGAATTTTTGGCAAACGAGGAAGGATTGGGAATAGGATAGGGATGTTGGACGGGATGAAGGGAGAAAGGAAGACTGCGGGATTGCAGTAAATAAAATAATAAAGTATTGTAACAGAAAGACCATTATTTAAAATATTGCATAGAAAAGCCATTATTTAAAAGCGCATCTAAAGATACCTTCCTTGTTTTGGTCTAACTTACTTTCTGCATTCTCCCACATCTCAATAGCCCCTAACACACATTTGTACTCATGCCTCAAAATGCAATTCTCGTATTTGTGAAGCATTACCATCATAATAAATTCTGTACCAATCTTCTTTTCGTACCTTTTTTACCTCAATTAGTGCACCTGCCATCAATTATCTTATTCTGGCAATGGCTTCCTTTCTTGATGAGATTCTAGTTCAAAAATATTCAATACTTTTCCCAGGACCACTTTTCCTCCGAAAAATACTTCGAACTCATGAACTACTCCAACTGCTGTTTATTCGAGTTTATTCGACCTCATCTCCATCTTTAACATAGCTTTATCATTTGTCAAGAATGTTATTGGTTTTAATTTTTTGTTGATACTCCTCCTTATTTCGTTTCTTGCACCTTTTTATAGTAGAGTACTTTATAATAGCTGAATAAAATATATCGCCGTCGTCTGCTGTTCTAAGCTGCAGCCCTTATCATGCTACCATTAACAACTCCTTCGCATTTATTTTGAAAGATAGTGGCGTTATGACTCAACCTTTTACCACTACCCAGTCAGTCATTTCCCTTCAAATTTCACTTCTGCCACCCTTGCTTTCGCCCTCAGATTTGTGTACTAGTGTTGAATAAAACGCTTATGTCACCAACTCACTCTCATATTTCGCGCACTCTCCATTTGACTTTGCTCACCCTATCAAATCGAAATCCATCGCAAACTACATGATTTACGCGAAGACATCTTATTTATATGCAATATGGCTTTCTGCTAAATTTCTCATCACGTCAATGGTGTCACGGGCTCCTCTAACCTTGATGAAGCTGGTCCGATCTTCGCATAGTTAGTTGTTTCACTATTTTGTAAACTTACGTGTATGTTCGTGTTTCAGAAAGCTAACCTTACTGCATGTGCAACATTGCGAACCATCTTTTGTTAACTCGTTCTTCTCTTTTGACCTATCCGGTCAGTCATGCTACCGAGGGCAATTGTCAACGCTTCCGGAAAGCGTTTGTCTTTTTGCCGATCTGAGGTCCGAGGCAGGTTACTCAAATATACCAGGTGTGTTCAGAAAATAACGGGAATATTTAAATTTCGCGGATTTGGAGACTCCGATTTTCAAAATTTTTTAATGTTGGCATACATTCTTTTAAAGTATGATAAAATGTACCCAAATTAGAGCTGAAAACTTTGTCACTCTTTAGGAGTATGTATACAACCATAATAAAAAATTTTTGACAGGATTCTCCAAACCTGTTCCCGTTATTTTCTGAACGCACCTCGTGTAAAACCTCAATTTGTAAACGAGAAGATTGGTAGCACAGTGTGCAGAGAGTTCAGCTCCTCTAAATATTGCTTTTGTTCGATTATAGATGCTGGAAATAGCCATTCTTCGTTCCAGCTATGTGATTTTTCAAATTACGAGCAGCTGATGCAGGGATAGTAACTTTACCACTGCTTGCCCTTTTAGCATGTGAATTCCACCGTTGGCCGTTGGTACTGGTAATAGTTAATATCTGAGAAACACCGGAATTGTCTTTTATCTTTGCGGCGTCAAATAAACATAAATAACACGATGATTTTCCGCAATAAAAAGCTGTGTTTCGTTCTACCCTATTTCGTTATATTATTTTCTATTCAGTTCACTTTATCCTAAAGTCTTATGCATTATTTTTTGGAATTCCGAACTTAAATGACTTTATTGATTCTATAATCATCTGACATTTTTCGTGTACAATTTTCCTTGAACAGCTCAACTTACAAGTTGTCAGACGCGGAAATTGAGTTTTCTTTGCATTGTTCAGGGGGTATAATTAAAAAAAAGTCCCTGTCTGAATAAAAATATTGGTCCTCTGTTTTAGAGATCGGGAATTCAAAGTGTCTTTGCGTGTCGAAGCAATAAAAATTATCTTTCTGTGTTGTTATTGCGTGAAAGAGTAATCCAACTGCATTCATCCATGTTTATTTGCAACAATTGACGCTTTATTGTGCCCGAAAAAGTCCAAGCGCGACAGAGGACGTCTCTCCGCATTGAGTTCATTGCAGTCACGCTATAAAGCATTTCGCACCTGATTTTAAGGGTTTCCATTCGCTTGCTCGCCTCTGGAAGCACCACAAACTTGGAAAAAAAAATCCCGCCTTCCCTCCCTCGGCTCCCTCTTTGCCATAACATGGAAACCACCTTCCGCCTGCGCCGACACATGCACATGAGATCTTATCGGAACGACGATCGTTATTCTACTGTTCATTTGATAGCATGTATTTTCCGCCAGGTTCTTCGCCATCAATCTTCTTGCCCCCTTCCCTCAGTCTCTTCTCGTGATTCCCGCCATCCCGGTCCCTCCCTTGCGGCGCCCCCTGTCTTCTTCAACGATACATTGTTGTACCCGCTCGCAAGTGTTGTTTTCCTTTCTCTAGCCGTCCATTAAAAACGACCGAATTCGTTTCAGGATTATATCTGCTCCTTGTCTAGGCGTACATTCACTCCTGTAGTCCCGGCCAGTTCATTTTACCCTTTAGGAAAGAGTAGTCCTTACCTGCTTTTTTTTAACAATATCCTCTTAGAAATGATAAAAACCCAAAATTAAAATTATAATATCGTATTGAAGATCGTTTCCTGACGTTCACGTTGACTACTGTGCCTACGTGAATATGTTAAGGCATAAATATCTGAATACTGACGAGTTTGGCGGCAGCCCGGATATTGTATCAATAGACTGACACGATTGTTAAGAGCACATTATATGTACGAATCACTGGAGTTTAGTAATAATGAGCTGATAAATAAAAATGTTATTGTGTAGATATTTATGCTTGCCTTGGATTTTATTTCTGCATAAATTCATCCTTAGTATTTCTTGTTTCCCTCCCCTATTTTCCCGACATTCGTATGGCCTCGAATGTAGATTGAGGAGTGCCCCTTTCGTTGTGATGAGCATTGAATATGAATTTTGGAAGCGAATAAGACGTTTTATCTAATTGTAGACTTCAATGAACTAAAAAATGGTTTCTCTTAATCCAACGCAATATTTTCTGATTTTTTTTACCTGTTAAAAATTCCTTCACATCACCCGTGATTTAAAAATTGTTTGATTACCTTCTTTCAATTAGGGTCGTTCTTAAGCTGTAAATTTTTTGTCGAATCGTCAACTTGCTTGCACGTATTTTGTTCATAATTTCAGAGTCTTTGGTAATTTTATAACTGCCCAAGGCCCTGAAATTATTTTCGTCACTTGATCCGCCGTATTGGATCCTATACGAGTATGTTTTCGTTCCGCTTAACTTGATGAGCCTTACGTCAGTCGAATGGAAATGTTTACCCTTATTTGAAGTCTGAAACTACGATTTTCCGTTAATATTTTCGTGGCCATTTAATATTTTAGCTAGTAAATAAACATGATAAAATTCCATTGTTATAAGCCTAACTCGTAAATGTGATTTTCAGCGATAGTCTTCTCTTTTTCTAACATCATAAAACGTAAGCGGTGAATGGCTTCGCTCCTTTCCGAAATCCTCTTCCGCCAAAGGCTTATCTACCTTTATTTAAGTTCCATCGAATTCACTATTCTTGGAAAAATTTATTTTTCATTTATCGAGTCCTTTACTCAGTCATTGTAAAGATTGTGTCAATTTTAATTCTAATTCTAATGTAGTGGAAGTGATTTATTATTTTTGAGACTATTTTTATAGCGCTATATATTTCTTATTCTAGGTTCTTGGCTCCAAGAAATTTATTTCTTTAAAAAAATGCAGGCCTTTGATGATTCTATGTATTGTATATCACGCCGAGAAAAGATAAAAATAATGATGTCATGGAAATAAATTACGGTTATAGCTCATTTATGTTGCTGCCGGCGTCCATCAGTGTTGATTTGATTGTTCATATTGGATAAAAGTAAAATTGTATATGAATCAAAGTGAATATTTTACAGTGGAAAACAGTCTTAACTTTATTCAAAATTTGTTTCCGGAACGTCCTGTGCTTGAATTCTGGATTTTCTCAGTAAATAATTTTAGCGCGATCTCTCTCACCATTTACAACCACGTTTGACAAAAATGGCCCTGGAGGTCCATACAAACGTGTCTCGTTTTTTTCGCGTGTATCTCATGCTCAAAATGAAATGAAAAATTCTCTAAAAAGTGTATTTCACCTCGGAGATCAACTTGGAAGAGAATGGCCTCTTCACCGCAGGTTGACGCGGGACACTGCACCTCAGAGCACCAAAAGCACCATTGATAGAATTTCACCGGCATTTCTCCTAACTGGTCAGAGAAATGATTAGGTCATTTTATTTTTCAATGATTACAGTTTGAAATGGAAAACAATAATAAAAAAAATCGACTTGTGAAAGACTTGATCTGATTCCTTGTATTTTTTTAGTTTGAATGGGGATTTGAAAAAAAATAATTCAGTGTTCCCTTCGATTTCTTTTTCTTTCTCTTTAAGTGCTGCAGAATTCTCCGTCGTGGTTTATCTTAACAGTCATTTAAATTTCCCACTTGTTTTTCAATTTCTTTCTCTCAGGAAAATTTCCAAGTTCTCCTAAATTCTTTTGTAAGAAGAGCGTGAGGAACTGATTCAGGATTGTCATGAAAGTTTGCATAAGTAAATTTAAAAGTAATCATGAATAATTTTATCAAAACATAATTATCTTTTTAAAAAATAATCCAAAACATTCGTCTCTAAGTGGTCTTCATAAAAATGTCTCTTCATAAAAAAATCTCATTTTTTTCTCTAGTTGAAGCCCTCCCATGATATTTATTTCCTTCGGATGTTTGGAATTAAGGGATCCGCAGTATGCAAATAGCGTAGCAAGCAAGATACGTGTGCATTAAAGAGATGGTCAATTCATAAGACAGTTCGGTAAAACGTAACATAATTAACATGGAAAATTAATAGCAAATATTCATTGAGAATTGGAGTAGAATTGCGAATGAAAGACGCCGAGGCACGGAGCAAGCTACCGAATCGACTTGCCAGAACGAGATTCAAGAGCCAAGTTAACCAATGTTGGAGCTTCTGCAAGCGGATATGAATTGCGATCACAATGTAATGATCATGGAAAACCAACTACGGTACCAAAGGATTACAGATGTGACACGGGAACGCTGATGAGGCACAACGAAACTGGAGGAAATGTAAGCTAGAGGGAAGTTGACCGCAATTGTCGAATATATATATATAGAATAAAAGATACTGAGATACAATAACGATGGAAGAAAATAAAGAATATAATAAACGCAGTGGCAGATCAACACGCGGGCGATGGATAACTGCCCAAATGGAAGGCGACATAGAGGCAAGTAGAAAATACAAAATATTCTAGGAATGAAACAGGAAAATATTTGTCTGAAGTTTAAAATCCAAGTCATATTAGAGCGTATTAAATTATCAGGGAAGAACTAATGCAAACCTCCAGCGAGGAAATCAATAAAAATATGAAGAATTGAAACAGCGAAAGAACTGATGAATTGATGAAGAGACGGGGCAGAGATGGAAAAACAACTTCCCCCTAAAATCTGTATGCTACTGGAAAGACACTAATAGAGGTTAAATAAATTCGGAAGAGATGGAGTAATGAAGACGTCTATTAAAGACCTAAATCACTTGAAGGCGAAAGACTTAAGAAAGGGATCGTTATAGGAGACGGACGGAGCCCGAAGATACTAAGGAGGAAATTTGTTAGGGTCTTTTAAAGACCTGAAGAATAGCAAGCGAAGAAATTTGAAATAATCGGAGATGGCAACAGCAGCGGAAAACTACCGGAGGACTTTGAGGAGATGGAGATAATTGCAATTTACGAAGAAGCCAACAACACGGAACATTGAACCTTATGTATCTGAACGCATCGAATATATCGGATAATTTGACGAAGAATGGACGGAAAGTTGGAAGAAAGTTTTATTGGAAATTGATACGTGCGAATTCAGGAAAAATCGAAGAGAGAGCCAGAGAGAGAACAATTAGCTTGAGGGGAATGGCTGAAAAATATACACATGAACAAGCAAGCATTACATGTGGCATTCGTAGATTTGTAGAAGAACTTCGGCAACATCAAATGGAAAAATACGGTCAAGATGCTAGAAACTCTTGGAATGGAGTGCAACGATAGAAGAATAATCAAACATTTCCACAAGAATCAGTTAACAAGCCATTTAAATGAAAAACGAAAATAAAATTTAAGTGAAAGTAAGTGAAGAAGTTAGACAAGGATTCTAACTATCTCCAGCGCTATTCAACGTGCATCTGGAAGATATAATAAAAGAAGCATGAGAATTAGGCATCACAGTAGCCAGGGTGAATGGTGAAAGTATTCACATACTTCGATTCGCAGAAGACATCGCAGAAGTCACTGAAACGCCAGAAGCCCTGCAAGCAATCTAAAGTGGTAGAGTGGACAAGTACTCGTGGAAATTTTATGTGAGCATCAACCAAAAGTTGGAAACCAAATCAACTAAAATCGTTGTTTATGTTGGAGGTATATATTACAATTCGAGTAATAAAACTAGAGCAGGTTGCATCCTTCATCTACAATCAAAGCAGTACAAGAAGGGGTAACTACTATATTCAAGGAACTTGAGGTTACAAACAAGTTAGAAGTTCGTCGAAACGCTTGTATGGGACTAGGCACTCTCCATGGATCAGAGAAATTGAAGATCGTAAAGGTGGACCAGCGAAGAATACAAAAGCCTTGTAGAAACCTTTGAAACATGGCGCTGGGGGCAAATTCCCAAGATTAAATTCACAGACAGAGTGAGGAACGAGAGCGCACTAGTACATAGGCGTAAAGAGGTGAAAGGTCAGTATGGAGGACTCTATGGCAAAAAAGAACTAGTCGGATTGAACACGTCATGATGCACATTGGATTAGTTATGAAAATGATAGGACGAGGTAAAATTAAAGGAAGCCCTCGCAGGAAGAGAGACAAACATTAGTCCAAGTTTAAAGGACGTCAAACAGAGGAAGAGAATGGAGGACTTGAGTGAACCACTCTTGGCGTTCAAAACTGCTTTAGATGAAACGGAATGTTACAACTTTTAAAAGAGCTAAGAACGCAGTCAGCCATGGTATAAAGTTAAAATATGTATTGCGTAAAATAGAAGCAAGTCTCCTTTGCGATTTTAAAGATGTGTTGCAAAATCCATGTACTCCACCTGGTATTAATGCTCTTGAAGTTTTGAAGAGTCATAGAAATTGCGGCACATTATCTGCGAGCGAGTGGCCATAACAAAAGCGGGCCAGTACATCTCATGTGGGCTCAGATAATAGAATGCTCGTCTTTTCATTTACCTTGTTACATGGCCGCTACGTCTCGCATTCGTAGTGCAGGTATACTATACTTTAAATAATAGACTTCCTGGTTCGAAAATACCTCGGAAAGCCCAAGTTGCTTTCGTCTTTTGAATAAAAACATTTTGCCATGATGTAAAAATTAAAGACGTGAGATAGAGCCGACATGACGGAGATCCTCCCACCCGCGGCACAGAAAGCCGCACCATAACTTGCCAAGCGGCACCATGGTGCGGGTGTCGTCGTCGAAGGAACCCACGTCCCTTCCCTCACTCCGTCACCCCATCGAGCCCCTCCCCGCCTTCCTTTGACCTCCCACCACTCCATCTCGAGAACGGCTTTCTTAGCCATTATTGCTTCAATAAAGAAGATAATATTAATATATTAACGCGCTCTTTTCTTCTTCGCTGGGCCGTAATGCGTCGAGGACGTGCCTCGAGACCAGATAAGGGCTCGCCCTTCCCCGGCGACGGAGGGCCCTCTCCCCCTTCTCCGCCTCCCCGGGGGGAGGGGGTGGGTGGGGGATGTTGGCGATGTCCCCGTTCGACGGAGGGACGAGGGGGGGGGATGGCACGCCTCCCGCCATTTGTCTCTCATCCGTTCCTTTCCAGCTAGTAAGAATATCGATGCGTATCTCCCTCTCTCTCGCACTCCGTTTACGGTGGCATGGTTACTGGCAGCCTCGCAGGTCCCCCCCCCCTCTCCCCTGGTGGCCGCGGCTCCTCAAAGTGGGGTCGGGAAGAAGTGAGAATTGGGGAGAGGAAAAGGAAGCTTCTCTCCTCCTACAAAGTATTTTTTTGTGAGTGCGTGTATGTATATATATTCGTGAAAATATATATAATGTAAAAGTGTATACATACATATACATGTATGTAAGTACACTTGCGTAGTATATGCGCAGACACCCACCAACTCACACACATACATAATAAAGCGGAGGAAGGAGGAGGTGAGTGAGATAAGAAATGTGGGGAGGATGTGTGAGAAAGTGAAAGGCGTTGGCGTGGGCATCCTTGATAATAGGTTGGGGATGGTTTTTGTGGCTTGGGCGCCATTGTTGTTTGCATATGCTGCAATTTTCTTCGGCTTCTTTTTTTCCTTGGGAGGAAAGGGGACATAAAATTTTGTCGCGATATTCGCTTCGCTATTTAAAAAAAAGTGAAGAAGAAGAATAGGGTACCCGATTTATGCACTGGTGGATTTCTTTGAGGAATATCTCGCGAAATTCTTCCACTTCGCCATTTTATGGCCTGAGTTCATATGAAAATACTTCCAATAATCCCAGGAGAGCTTTATTTTACGTATCTCTGCTCGATGCCATTCATGGGTAGAAAATTTATGGCGGCTGGAATCCTTAAACTATCAAGTCAGAAACGGCTGGATCGCTGTGGGAGCTGAGGTGGGCGTGTGGCTGCTTACATCGTATCTGTCCATCGAGGGACGCGATGTCCAAACCATTATCGAAATCGAGAGGATTCCTTGAAATATGAGATTTAAATTGTTTCGTTAGAACTTATTCCTGTTGTTTAATTAGAAAGCGTGAATTTTCTTCCTTCTCTAAACCTATTTTAGTTGAAAGCATAATCAAGGTTTTAGGTAAAATGTAGTGTTTTTATAATCTCAGGATAATGTGTCCCAAGCAGTGAGACTCGCTTGTCCGCTGCACGGAGATTCAGAGCCGATTAAAGTGTAGTTTAAAAAATATGGAATGAATATGCATGGTGCTTTGCATTGAATATTGATTGCGTGCTGTCTTGAATAGGCAATTTTTGTCATTATTTATTTATAAGATCTATATTTCATAATCTGTGCATAAGATATACCCCTCGTGGTTTTCTCCAGTTGTTCGAACCTTGGTTTAAGTAAGAATGGTAGAAATGCTTTGAGTACTTCCTGATTTAGGAATCAAAAAGTATGGTCCTTATCGGAAGAGAAGGGATAATATTTGATCGTGAGTATTTTAATTTGGCGTAGTACGTTTGTATCGTATGTGTTGCTTTTCTGAGTTGATTAACTTTCAGTTTACTGCGGAAGAAAATTCACAATGATGTTGAAAGCACTGAATAGCATGGTAAAAATGATCATTTACATGAGATTAATACCTTTTTCTCACTGTCTCTTTTTAATACCACATTTCTTGTTTTATTTCAGGTGACAGGGATCGTTGGCCGAGCTGATGTTTTGGCTTGCGTCTTCTTTCTGCTGTCATTTCTAGCCTATCATGGGTAAGTAGAAGAAGGATGCATATTGTTCTATTAGTCTCAATGCATACTGTTTTGGTGAAAATAATCTAGCATATTTCTAAACGCTTCCATAAAACTTTTGTAAAATTGTAAAAATAAAATTCATTGTAACATTTCTTAGTCAGCACGTCAGACCATCAGCCGAATATTGTTCCACCTGACATTTCTCAGCCTAATCAAGATCCTAGGGAGCTAAAAATTTGGCTAAAGGGGTTTATAAATATTTACTTTCGAGTGTCCAATCCCAAATAAAAATCCAATCGAGTTATGATTTAACCATCTTATCCCGGTCAGCCTTTATTAGATGAATTGAATTAGGACCCCAATATTTGCCGGAATGGAAATTTGTAAATGATGTAGCTGTTCCATAAGAGTACCGCATGATTTTGAGAATTGTTTGTCACCAAATTCACCTTATAATATCAATTGTAATATACTTGACTTCTAATATACTCCACCGAAATTAGTAATTACCATGCATCGAAGTAATCTGATATGCTGCTGCATTGTAAAGTGAGTTCTAAGATCAAAAACTTTTCTTGAATGGACAATTTTGTCAAGGTCGCACACGCAATCACAGTTGTGCATACATTCAAACAGGAAAAACTCGCCATAAGGTTAACAAATATTTATTCACATGGACATATATATATATATATATATATATATAAACACACAAACACTAAGACAACAAACACCACACACATAGAAACATAAAAGAAGGACACTTACATTGGATATTTACGTTTCGACGGCACGGCCGTCGTCATCATATATATATTCATTCACATTGAAATATAGATAAGGAAATGGGAAAAGAACACACATAAAGGACGAACACAAGAGAGGTGGGGATGGCGGATGTGAGCAGATCACGAATGTAAAAATATTTTCCTCAACCGGGACTAACACTGGATCTCTCCACTTGCCGGGCGGATGCTCTAACCACCTGAGCTATCGAGAAAATGTACTTTTACACTGAAATCTGCGATCTTATAAAGCGCCGAAGTGCCCCGAATCATGGCGTCACCCAGAAGAGGGCGTTAGGGAGCTGTAACGCCCACAAAGGAGAAATTGACAAACACAAGAGGAGAATGGACAGTGGGTTAGCAAGCATACAACATCATAAAGGATAGGAACGGTGCGTTTCATGGCACGCATAGCCAGAAGAAGAGATGAGGCACATTGGCCAAATACACAGTCAAACACGAAATACCGCCATATGGCGGATAAATATTCATTCGCATTGAAATAGGGATACGGAAAATGGTAAAGGAACACACATAAAGGACGAACACAAGAGAGGTGGGGATCGCGGATGCGAGAAAAGATGGATCCAGAGATGGAGGTTAGAGCATCCGCCCGGCAAGTGGAGAGATCTAGTGTTCAAGTCCCGGTCGAGGAAAATATTTTTACATTCGTGATCTGCTCACATCCGCCATCCCCACCTCTCTTGTGTTCGTCCTTTATGTGTGTTCCTTTACAATTTTCCTTATCTCTATTTCAATGTGATTGAATATTTATTCACCATATGGCGGTATTTCGTGTTTGAATGTATATATATGTGTGTGCGTGTGTGTTTTTGTGTGTGTGTGTAAGGAAAAGGGATAGGAACACATATAAGAGACAAACACAGGAGAGGTGGTTTGTCTGTGTGGGCAGCTGCGAAGAACCATACATGTAATCACAAGACAACTATTTTTAGCACACAGTGTTATGCATAACAATATTTGACACGCTGCGGGCACTGTGGCAGTTTGTGGGCACTTGGAAAACGGGGGTCACTTGGGCTCGGATCGTATAGATCGATAATTTCCACCTGCCGGTGGGGAAAAAATAATCATCCCCGAATGAAACGCCATCCATGTTTGCTCATTTCCTCTGCCTGACCCACCTTTAACCTCAAAAGAATTAGCGGAGCGTCGGGCGCCCTTGTACCGCAGGGGTTGAACTTCGGTCCATAATTCTCCTATGCCGAGCGGAGTTTTGCAGCAGAAGGTCCTTTCGTCTTCCGGGTTATTCTTCTTTAAAGCTGGATTTCACCGGATGGTAGTTATTCCCATAAAAAAACTTTTATTATTTTCTCGTTTTTTCATTCCACAGATCCTACTTAATATTTCGTTGCGTGAGCCGCAAATTCAGTCTTTAATGGGTATACTATATGTATAGATAACCATATTTTTTAAGAAAATTTAGGATTTAAAATATGTGCTTGCTGTTTTAGTGTGTTTTAACGACGATTACCCTCGCCTGAATCAGTTGAAAATTATGGATCTGGAAATTGCTTTTGATGTCAACGGGGAAGGGCATTCCTTGCATTTACGTGGTGACTATTTTGAGAAAATAAAAAGGCTTATATGAACATGAAATAAGCAGTTCCTTTCTTCATTCTCCCTTTTCCCGTTCGAATGAATTTTTCTCAACAGAATGGAGAGAAGGATTACTGAGACTTAAAAGTTTTTAATGGAGAAACTTGGAGGATGTGATTTCTTTCTCCTCTTATCCCTCGCCCAATGTTAACTCTGGTGAATTTATATTCTACCAGTAAGGATGATTCTTGGAAATATACTGCACACAATCCGCGGTCATATACTTTTAATTGCTTTTTTAAGTTTCAGTGTTCTAACTTTAATTGCAACGGCAAAATCCATGCGGAACGGAGTTTAATTCGGTTTAACTTAAGTGTAAGCCCCATCACCAAGTTATTGACCGGGATATTAAAAGCGGTATAATACTCAGCCCTGAAATCCGGGGCATGGGCCAAACTAATCGGGAAGCTGAAATGCGCGGATCTCAAAAGTATCTCCTAATGATTGATTTAAATTCCACATTCCTCGTTTAATGTGGATGATCGATAACAATTTAGCGTATGACTTGTATTAAATTGTGAGAAAAAATGTTTGAATCAACCAATGTTAAACCCTGTCTTTTTTTCCGTTGAAATGTTTTTCATTCCAGTAAATTTACTTCCATAGCCGTGCGAAACAGATCTTTGTCCAAATATTAAAATGCAGTTTGCTTTAGAGGAGGTGTGGGGTGGAGCTTTTGATCCATTTCTTCATTTTCCAAAGTAAAACTCTTCCTCTTCTAAACTAATACGTATTCTCTTGCCTAAAACCAATGAAAGTGTTTTTCCAAGGAAACATTTTTCCCTTATAGGTCGTAAAAAAATTTTGAAATACTTGTGAATACCTCACACCTTAAAAGAAAGTGTAGTAAAAATTTCAGGAATACTTACGCTGGCTTTCCTTTTGCAAGAACTGTCTTTGGCAAAGATATGGGCATTTGGCTGCTCATCAAACGGAATTAACTTGCGGCTATATTTCGCAGTTTGTCAAATCTCGTTCGAAAAACGAAATTTGTTGCAAAATCCAACCACATAGGCCTCAATATAAACCTAATATTGTGATTTGAGGACTTGTGGTTTAACTATGTAATAGTGGCTGATGTTAGGTTTAAGCCTTTTTTCAGTTTACTGGCCACATGAGTCACTCGTTTTTCTCGGGAGTTCCGTCACCGCAACGATGTGCTCGCCAGAGCAGTCGTGGCTGCCAGGGCGGAGGGGAGGGAGGGGAAATTCTCCACCCCTGAATCCCAGTGACGATGCACCGTCTGATTACAGGCCTTAAGGCTCACGTCTCTACCTTGGAGTGCGGACAGGAGCAAGCATGAAAAACACGCGAGATCGAATTAAGGCACTCGGAAAGAATCAAGATTTCCATTTTCATCTCAAAGTACGTTGCGGTCCCCCTAAACGCATTAGATGAAAAGTCTCCCGCGGAGAAACTTGCACCTCAAGAGTCGAATTATGGGAAGATATCATTATATAAGATGAGGAAATTTGATATTTCTCAAGGGTTAGTTTAGTTTTGAAATATGTTTCGATGGTTTATGTAACACAAGAATACAATATTGTAGAGAAATCAGGTCCTATTGAAGGACAGATTACTTGATTTCGTTAAAATCATATCAAGGAAAGAGTAATTGTGACGGCGTTTGAGGGAGTACGATTGGGGCTTCGAGGAAGGCCAACAAGTGAATAAGAAAGCATTGAAAAAGACAAAAGGCGCACAAAAAGGCAGCTCACGTCTCCGTAGACCAAACTCCTCGGCTCAAATAACGTACTTACCTAATGGAGGTCTTCCTACTTTCATCATATTTCACGCGATTCAAAACGCCCACACTCATTTACCCTTTTAACCCATTCGGAGAATCACAAACAAATTATATGTAGCCATGTCGACTTAATTTCAGTGAAAGTCGGGGTAGTAACTATTCGCCCACTCATCGCAAAGGTTACCAAAGTTAAGGATATTCCCTTAAGGTAAGACCGGACAATTGTTCCTCCGTACGCGCGTATGTCATCAATGCCTCTTCTAGCAGATTTCTCAATCATTTTTTCATTAGGGTATTTGGTGTTTTATTGCAAGCACAGTGCTGAATTTGGCAAATATAAGTGAGGAAAGGCGGTACATATAAATGGTTTGTATTAAAATATCCCGAAAGGTTTTAGAAAAATAGATTCATTTTTGACATTGCCACATTGTCTCAAAATTCTTCAAAGTGCATCCCTTGAGCGTCGACACACTTGCCAAAGCGGTTTTTCCACGACTCGAATGTTTCCGGGTAGGCGGATTCCGAAAGGTCCTTGGGGGTACGCGTGCAAGCTTCTGTGAGGGCAATTAGGGTTTCATGGTGGTGACCTTTGAGGGAGGATTTCACTGTTGGGAAAAGGAAATGGTCTACTGGTTCCAGCTCGGGACTGTAAGGGGGTCGGGGAATCGTCGCGATGGCGTTGCAGAAGGTATTCGCAGACTAACACTCGACTCTACTCCTGGTCGTCCGCCAAGGTCTTTGGGACGATGTTAAACGCAAATCTTTTGCATCACCAAATTTTCAGTGATAATGGTGTGTGCTCTGTCACTGTCTTATCAATGCCAATACGATCTGAAATCATGCGTACAATATAACTGACGGTCTGACTCCAGCAATTCACGCACCACGCGTCTGGGAAAAATTGTTGCCGAAGTTTGTAACAAATCCTTGTGTATTGCATGTCTTCAAACTCATTGCGCTCTTCGACTGTGCATTCCACTATGCTTCGCCACCCGCGCGCCCAATGCCCTCGCCGCGCCGCTTCCGCTCTCCACGGCGCTTGCACAAGAAGATCCTACACCCAGAAACACCGTTCGCGTGTCAGAGGGTCGTTTGCTCCTCGCTATTGGTTCACGCATCTCGCGATTTCCGACCGGGCTCTTATCGGAGGAAACACCCTCACCGCCGAACCCCTTCCCCGTCCCCCCTGCCTCTCCTGCACCCCCGCCCGTCGCGGTGCAAGGTGCGGAGAAATCAAAATTTAGGGAACGGGTGAGGAGCCAAGCATCAAATGCTGAGGCGTTGTACAAGTTAAGGAGTAAACTAAACATGCTTGAGCTGTTGTATGCAGTGTTAATGTCTTATTTAATTCGATCGCAAAGAAGTCCGGAAAGGCAAACTTTAGAAACTTATGAATTCCTTAAAGAGACGCGCATTTTGGCGAGTGGGGTTGTCGCCTGCACCGACTACACATTTGTCTGCAATTATTTGCAAATGCCGACGACTTCCAACTGAAGTTCGACCATGTAGTAGACGAAATACACGTATGTACATTGTGTGTGTACCTTTCATATTCTTTCTGATTGCTGGTCAGATAGTAGAGGTGGTGTGAATAGTAGACAACATCGGGAATGGGTATTGTTTGTCGTGTACCAGATTATATTCATGGAAGCACATACTAAATTGTTTAAAATGCCACACGCCGAGGAAAGAGAAACAGTGAGCGTTTACTGAATGTGTCATCGCCATAAGTATCCTATGTGTGGATTCACTCTAAATATTATTAAACCATACTTTGTCTTCTTAAAAGTTTAATGCATAATTTTTAAGTATAAAATTAAATTATTCTTAACCCTCAGTTATTATTATTTTTCTCTCTCTTTCTGTAATCTACCATGGTTATTCCCCTCTTTCTTAAGATTACATTTTCCATTCTGTGGCGGATGAACGCTGCCTGGTTGTACTTCCTCGACATTCTCTTATTTCCCTCTCTTTAACTTTTTCAACCAGCGAACTCGTCCCTGCCTCCCTGCCACGTGTCACGCACACTCCATCCCTCTCGACTCCTCTCTGCGCTCATTTTTCTATCAAATGCCTTCTCTCTCTTCAATCTTGTTATGACAATCTTTTCCGTCATTTGGTCGAAGGGAAACCAATTAATATTTTATCATTATATTAAAATCGATTTTCACCCTTTTGGTAAGCTGATCCCCTTTTTGCTCCCTATAACTTATTTTTATTGGAATCGTTTTATTTTACTTTCGCTAATTGAGCATCTGCATGGAATTCCCTTTTAGTCTAACTACCAGAATCGACAAGAGAATAAAAGTGGCAGCCATCGTCATTGCTTGTACATCGTGGCGTGCGCAGAGACGTTTCACCCTCTTCTCGCAACTTCTCCCTTTGGAGTGTCCTTTCGGGTGAACAAAAAGTCACCCCCTCGCTCTCTCTCTCTCTTTTTTCCCACTCCACTCCCGCTAAGCCGCTAGCGCCGGGAGGAGGATCGAAGCGCCACCGGAAACGAGACGCCGGAGCCCACAGCTATAACGTATTTTTCTCAGGGAAAATATAAATGCTATCCCGTCTAAAAAATATACACATTTGGGTCAGGTTCCCTTTTCCACATTTTTTATTTGGACGGGCAATAAAAACGATTCACTACTTTCCTACCTTGAGACGTCTAGTGTTTCAACTTTCTTAAGGGTCCCTTGATATTTCGCCGAACGAGAGATAAGTGCATAGCGCCTCTAGATTTCTATTGGAGCACAAATTTCTAAAGTATATTTTTATAGAAAAAAATGGTGGTTTTTACCTCAACAGTTATGGTTACAATTTCCCAATTTTCTGTGTCAAAATTTCTTATAACTATGAGTTCCAACAGATGCTAGGAGACTATTTGGTATCTTGTAGTTCTGCTAGTTTCCGAATTCCTCGATTATTATTTCATTATTTCTCAGAGATTAGTGGATTACGCGTCAGGTCACCAAAGTTGGCTTTCGAATCCTCTTCTTCTTCGGGCATCATGCTGATTCACTAACGGTTAAGTAGTTTAAACATTGGGAATGCCTATTCGTTTGTCTTACTCTGACGCTATATCGTCTTGCTAAACGATAGCATCGATAATAAAAATAGATAATTCTGACGGCATATAATTACGTAAAATTATGCAAACACGAAGTGATGGCCCAGTAGAAGTATGAATTCATCCGCGACTAATGGGCTTTAAAATTATGTGAAGACGAAAGAGAGCAATGCGTTTTTGCTATTTGGAAATATCAGATGCAAAAAAATTCATATTTTTCGGAAGGCGGGTTTGAGCAGATCACAAATGAAAAAATATTTCCTTATCCGGGATTCAAACCACGGACCTTCAACTTGCCGGGCGGATGCTCTACCAACTTGGTATATCTTTATATATATATACTATTTTTAATAAAATGTATAAACATAATATATACAACCTGAATATATATATATATACATATATATACATATATGTATAGATATACCTAATAATAAAAGGCAGGGGCGGCGGGTTAGGAAATGGAATATAGAAGCATTACATGGGTTAACGAGGAGGGAGTATCAGCAGGCTGTAGAGAATATGATGGAAGACAGTAAAGAACTTAGTACTATCGAAGAAAAATGGGAAAGTATCAAGCAAGGGATATCGGAAGCCGCAAAAGACACTATAGGAACCGTTAACGGGAAAAGGATAAGGAAACCATGGGTAACGGATGAGATGATTGCTAAGATGGATGACAGAAGAAGATGGAAAAATGTAAACACAAAGTAAGGTAAATGAAGTACAAAGAGTTAAACAGTACATTGAGAAGGGCCACAAATAAAGCAAAGGAAGAATGGTGGAAAACGCAATGCGAGGATATGGAAAGTCTACAGAAGAAGGGTGAAATTGGTGCTCTATACAGCAAGGTTAAGTTATTATCGGGAAGTAAGAAGGCAAGATATGTGCTAATAGTAAAAGATAAGTGGGGTAAGATAATAGTCGAACTAAAAAATAACTAAGAGATATGGAAGGATTGTATAGAAACACTATGGTAGAGAATTTAGGCCGACAAGGTTAGACATAAACTAGGAACATGACGTAGAGAAGATAGCTAGGGTCCAGGCATACTCGACGATGAAATAGAAAGGGCATTAAAGGAGATGAAACCAAATAAGGCCGTGGGGGTAGACAACATTCCTGTGGAAATGTTGAAATATTTAGAAATATGTCGGAAGAAGGACCTATATGGACTGATTCGTAGTATCTATGAGGAGGGAATCTGGCCGGAAGATTTTGTGAGATCAGTGTTAGTTCCTATTCCGTAAAAGGTAAAGGCTACATCATGTGAGGATTACAGATCAACAAGTTTGATATCACACGCAGCTAAAGTTATTCTCAGCATCATCAACAAAAGGATAGAGAGTAACGCAAATGATTACTTAGGGGATGATCAGTTTGGGTTTAGGAAAGGGAGAGGTACGCGTGATGCCATTGCAGTAATGAGATCACTAGTCGAGAGAAATATAGAATACAATCAGGATGTATCTGCCTGTTTCGTAGATTTCGAGAAAGCGTTTGATAGAGTGGATTGGGAAAAATTAATGCGTTTATTGCAGAAAATAGGAATGAATTGGAGGGACAGGAGACTGATCCGCAACCAGTACATGGCTCAGACTGCTTAGGTGCGAGTGGGGAACGCAGAGTCCGGATGGGCAGTGGTAGGAAGAGGTGTAAGGCAGGGTTGCCCATTGTCACCGGTGCTGTTCAACGTATATGTGGAGGAAATGTTTAAAGAGGCATGGGAAGAACTGGAGGTAGGAATGAAAGTCGGAGGGGAATTCGTAAAATCGGTTAGGTTTGCTGATGACCAAGCATTAGTTGCTCAGTCAGCTAAGGGGTTGCAAGCATTGCTGAGTGAATTTGAGGTTCAGTGCGATAAAACTGGGATGAGAATCAATATTAATAAAACAGAGGTTATGCGATTTTTCAGGAAGAAAAAGGCTAAGCTAAATATTAAAATAGGCGAGGAAAAAATAGAGCTGGTAGAGCAGTTTACATATCTCGGAAGTGTTTTGGACCAATACGGTCAAAGTAGTAGGGACGTAAGGAGAAGAATTGCGCTAGGCAATGAGGCTTACTCAAGGAGGAAAGAATTGTTGACGGGGACGTTTAGTTGGGAGGTTAAGACAAGACTCGTCAAAAATCTGATACGGAGCGTA
This sequence comes from Hetaerina titia, assembly GCA_037158775.1. NCBI lineage: Eukaryota > Metazoa > Arthropoda > Insecta > Odonata > Calopterygidae > Hetaerina > Hetaerina titia. The sequence goes on from CM073775.1 coordinate 103,509,874, forward strand.
GTTATGTACGGCGCGGGAACGTGGTCGCTGAAGCAGGAGGATAGACGTAGATTGGAGGCTTTGGAATGTGGGTGTGGAGAAGAATGGAGAATTTGAAATGGACCGAAAGGAAAACAAATGAGGAGGTACTGGAGATGGTGGGTGTGGACAGGGGTTTGTTGAGAGAAACACTATGGAGGCAGGAGAAATGGATGAAGGGCGTATTGAGCGGTTGGGGAATATTGAAGAAGGTAATAGAAGGGAGAATGTTGGGCATGCGGGGAAAGGGCAGGAATAGGATAGGGGTGTTGGACGGGATGAAGGGAGGAAAGAAGTAAACAGATATGAAGAGGGACCTGGTGTAGTTTAGGTTGCTGGATTGGTTTTTGTTTGGAGTTGCAAAACGTTTATTTGATAGATGAGTCCATCTAAAAATCTACCTTAACTGGTAGATTACCTAATAATAAATAATATATAATGTAAACATAAGCACAGTAAACTACCCGAAGGTCGGTTTGTTAGGTGATTGTAGATTTTACACAGTACCAGGTCCATAGGCATGTGAAATTCACCAATCAGGGTAATAAGGGGGACCATTTCCTTTCCCTGTACCGGTTATAGTTTCCAAGGAAAATCTGGTACCCGGAAAATCACATAGCTCGGATGGAGCTGCAGGTGCCCAGAGTGTCCGGTCCCTCCTGTCCGCAGTCCAACGTTCTACCCCTGGATTCCTGCGACCAAATATTTGACATATATTATGTTTGTGTTATGAATAAATATGTATTATATTACTGCACACAAACATTAGGAAAGGACACTAGAGGTTAGCAATCACAAAACATCACAATCACTTGTTTGTGTGTTGTCTATTTCTCCTTTGGTGGGTGTAACAACTCCTTAACATTAACTCATGGCCAAGTAATCGGAGCACTTGGGCGCCATAAACATCGCCGACCTCAGTGTATATTAGGTTTTCTCGTTAGCTCAAGTGTTTTTAAAATCCGCCCGGCAAGTGGAGAAATCCGGTGTTCATGTCCCGGTCGAGGAAATATTTTTACACTCGTGCTCTGCTTGATTCCTACTTCCCCACCTCTGCTGTGTTCGTCCTTCATGTGTGTTCCTATTCCTTTTCATTGCATCTATTTCTACTTGAATGAATATTTGTTCGCCGTATGGCGGGATTTCGTGTTTAAATGTGTAATATGTATTTATTATTATTCTGTAATCTATCGGTTAAGGAAGGTTTTTGGATGGACAGAACTATCAAATAAATATTTTATAAGTACTAACAAAACCCAATCTAGCAACCTACTCTACATCAGGTCCGTCTTCATCTCTGTGTACTTCTTTCCTCCCTTCATCTCGGCTAACATTTCTATCCTATTCCTGCCCTTTCGTCGTTTGCCCAACATTCTCCCCTCTATTACCTTCTTCAATATTCCTCAACCGCTCAATACGCCCTTCATCCATTTTTCCTGCCTCCATAGTGTTTCTCTCAACAAACCCCTGTCCACACCCACCATCTCCAGTACCTCCTCATTTGTTTTCCTTTCGGTCCATTTCACCTTCTCCATTCTTCTCCACACCCACATTCCAAAGCCTCCAATCTACGTCTATCCTCCTGCTTCAGCGACCACGTTCCCGCTCCGTACATAACTACACTCCATATCAAAGTTTTTACGAGTCCTTTCTTTACCTCCCCACTTAACGTCCCCGTCATCGACTCCCTCTTACTTGTGAAAGCCTCCTTGCCCCGCGCAATTGTTCTCCTTACGTCCCTACAACTTTGACCGTGTGTGTCCGATACACTTCCGAGATACGTAAACTATTCTACCTGCTCCATTCTTTCCCCTCATATTTTAACGTTTAGCTTAGTCTTTCTCTCTCTGACCAATCGCATAACCATTTTTATAACTTTGAGATCTTCTCATCTCATTTGTGTTGCAATGAATTTCCAATTCACTCAGCAAGTCTTGCAACCCCTTGGCAGACTGATAAACTAAAGGTTGGTCATGAGCAAACCTTACCGATTTTACGAATTCCCTTCTGACTGTCATTCCTACCTCCAGTTCTTCCCATGCCTCTTTAATCATTTCCTCCAGATATACGTTGAATAACACCGGTGACAATGAGGAACCCTGCCTTACACCTCTTCCTAACACTGTCCATCCGGACTCACCGTTACTCACTCGCACTAAGGGGTGTGTTCCTTAGTGGTCAAGAATTAGATTCCAGGCTGAGTCACGGAGGGAGGCAACAAAAAACGCATTTAAACTATCGATAAATGGAACAACTGATGTATGGCGGCATTTTTGGGCACTGTTGGAGGTTTTTTTTCGGAAGAAGGCTTTTATGAAGCGCGATAATTGCGGATGTTGGTAGTTGTTGGAACAATTCAGTCCCTCAAATCCATTTTTAAGGACCTCTTCTCTATTCTGACAAACGAACAAAGCAACTGCAACTATATCACATAAATGTATCTTTTTTACGATTAAACGACTCGCTAATTTATTGGAAATATTAAAACCCACCAAGCCTTTGCCATTCCTCTGCTATTCACAAATCCACACCAGTGCCCTGCAGTAGGCCAAAATGTAAACCATCTCCCGTCTTCACCACTCCTTGCCTCCCCATTCAACTTGCCAATTCTCTCCCATCCCACGGTACTCCCTCATACCTACACATCGTACGTGTTTCAATCCTTTCAAATTCTTTAAATCAAGAAACCGTTGACTTCAACCATGAGGATAACTTTCGTGAACTGCTCGAAAAGATCAGCAACCGAAAGCAATCGCCTTTTTTAAAATTATAATATCCGGGACGAGTAAAAGATGGCGTAGTTGGGACATCATGTTGAAGAACATCTCCACAATAATGAAAACGTTCATTGGAATTGGCCCCAACGTAGCCCAGTCCAACACTAAATTTAGTCAGAGGTCATAATCAGTATTTCAATCCTAAGATTTGTTTGCTGCAGCCCTCAATTCTTCCCTATTTTGTGTTATTTCTCTCACCCTCTGATAATTTCCCTGTTTTGCGTCCTTAGTTTGCCCTTTGTACTTTTCCCTTGGCATTCCTCGCGGGTCATTTCCTTCAACTTGTCCTTCTATTATGTTTCTAACTAATCAGTCCATTGTGCCCCCACGTGTGTTCAATCCATCTATTCCTTCTTTGCCCTAGAGCTCTCCTTATGGTCCTTTCCTCTTCTGCTCTTCTATGTACTTATCGTTCCTCACTTTGTCTGCCCATTCAATCTTCATCATTATCCTCCAGGACCATATTTCAAATGCTTCTATTCTTCGTAGGCCCTCTTTTCCTATATCCAATGCCTCCAATCCGTAGAGTGCCATGCTCCACACGAACATTTGACGAACTGCTTCCTTATTTGCAATTTAATATTCTTTGAGCATAAAAGTTGGCTCTTCTCAATGAACGCCTTCTTTGCTTGGACGATTGCTCACTTGATGTCGGGCGAGCTTCTTCCATCCCATGTTATGCAGCTGCCCAAGTAGATGAAGGATTCCACTTGCTCTAGTTTCACTTCTCGGATTGTGATATCTGCATTCAGCTTCTCTCTTCCAAACACGAGGGTTTTCGTTTTTTTTCTTGATTAAGGTCATATTATATTCCCGAAATACTTGGTCCAGAGTATTCATGTTTGTTTTCGGGTCCTCTTGCGTCTCTTCCACTGCTACGATGTCGTCTGCGCGCCGCAGCATCTTCATTTCATCGCCGTTCACCTTCTATCCTTTGATGCCCAATTCTTGTGCTTCCTTACCGCAATATAATCTACCAACTTAACTGCAAACTATGTCTCTTCTGCCAGGTACCCTGCTTAGCGTAGACTGTCATAAAAAATATATTCGTTGGAAAAAGTTTTTATTGGCGGTTTTATTTTCCTACGAATGAGCTTCTGTTTCCTAATAATAATCATCGCCGTTTCCTTCTAAGCACTTTTAGCAACGCTGCACTAGCCTTTTTAATCCCTCAGCGTGGAAGCATGCCGCCTCTGGCAACTGCACCAGTTGGCAACGGCGGTCTCGATCTCCTGGTCTTCAAACCATTGTCCACAAAGACACCGTTTCTCAGTGCAAGAAGAGGGAATATTCGCAGGTGCAATGTTCGTCTTTACAATAACGGCCCAAAAACGCTCGCCTATACTTTGCTCTTTTCGCTGTCAGTTAGTTAATTTCATTATCCACCTTACACACGTAGGGACCGTGGTCCATTCCTAAGATTGGTTTACCGCAGCCTTCTAATCTTCTAGCATAGTCGGTGTTAATTCCAGTAGTTTTTTGGGGGAGGCGACCGAGAGCTGAGGTCATTTGCGCCATTAGGAATGGACAGGAAAGGGTGAGGGGTGAAGAGAGACCCGGTGTCGGTGTTATCCTATTCTTAACGAAGGGCGCCAAGGGGTACGTAGCTTAACGTCCCATCCGACGGACGGCGTACTCACTCAGAGTGTTATCCACGGGACACCTCAAGTAGGGGTCGGGATAACACTGAAAACATATCTGTGGGATTCGAAACCGGGCCCGCTGTGTGGGAAGCCAGTACGTTAGCCACCGCACCATCTCGATCCTCTGTGTTAATTCTATCGCTCCTTTTATGTTCTGCTGGCATACTTAAATTAGCGTTGCCGGATTTGTGTGTTTGATGATGTCATCTTACTCTGTTGACCCCTCTTCATACTTTTAGTTTTTATTTGAAACTAAAAATGTATAGCGTATTTGTCGAACTTGCATTATAGGTAAACGCTAAGTAATGTACTCAAATCTTACCACTCAGCTGATTTCATTCCCTTGCGTTGTATGTTTTTCTTTTGCCTTAATTAAGTAGATGTATAGATTCGGCTGGTCCATGAATGCTAATTCAACAATTTGAAGACTCTTCCTTTTATGAAAGCATAGACATTTTCTTTCACTTTGAGACTTTCACTTTTCTATTCGAAAATGTCTCAGGTTTCTTTTCTGGTCCTACGATCTAATGCGTGAGTCAATAAAGTTGTCCCAAAGCCCTTTTCCAACTTATCCGGTTCCCGGAAACGAATTCGTTTTCTTACATTAACTCTACTTCAATTTTTTTCATTTATCACCGACATTTATTTTTCGTTATTTTTGCCATTAAAACAACACAGTTGGAAAAACGGAAAACATTTTTCGAAATGGATTTATTTGAAATTAAACGAAGAAATATTTTCAAATAATCTGACTTTTGCATATTAATTTTATAAATGAATGGATAGTATCAACTCTTTTGAATCCATGTAAAAAAGTATTTCAGCGCCGTTCATCCCAAGAAGTTTCAAAAATGCAAACTAAAATGTTATGAAAAATCACATATCGTTGGGCGTCATTAAATTAGAGCCACTAAATAATAGTGATGTTCTTCTGGGACATCGTCTTCGACTTGCACGATTAATGTGATGAAAATAAGGTTTCAGCGTTATGCTAATGCTGAAATTATATCTTTAATCGACTATGATATTAATTCAATGAAATTCAACCGATTAACTGGATACCTTGATCACTTTGGGGTGGAGGGACCAGTGGGTTGAACACGACAAGAGTGGTCGGTGGTCGGTCAGCATGCAGCGCCCGGGGTCGGGACAAAGACATCGGGCAGCCGGCGAGGGCCCTCGGGTCTTCCTCCGAGGGCCCCACCTGGTCCTCGGGCCACCTCATTTTGGGGCGGGTTCCACTGCCGACCGCTGTGGCGCATCCTCCTCGAAGACCACCGTGGGGGCCGCCCCTGTATCAAGGCCCGTCCTGATTCATATATGTCGTGAGCCCCGAGCTCTTCGCACGTCCACCCCGCCAATTCAGACACCGCCGTTCATCGCTTGACCCTACCGGGTTCGACCCTGGCTGCTTTGCCCCGAATGGGCCGCATGGTGTCCTTGGTGTTCTCGCGACTCATCCGGCGGGTTGATCCCTCCAATTCGTCTGGAAGGGCAAACCTTTCTGGTGAGACACTCTCTGACGATATAATTCGAAAGGAAAATTTCAAAGTTTTCATCTCAGGCAAAAGCAGCTGTGTGGTTGTTTTTGTGCGTACGCTCTTGTGTGCGTGCATTCAGATGCCGAGATTCTACCGTTGAGGGAGGCGTGTTCGGACTGGTAGATATTCGGCTTGAGTGTCGCGGGAGTTTCAGTGGTTCTTTATATGGAAATCGAGGATATGTTGGATTATCAAACTTAAAAGAAGGGGTAGAGTTCGCAATTAAATCGGTAAACTATTTTACGGGAGGTGCACGGGCGAATAGATTGGAATTGGGAGAATCCATGAGTTGCGGAGGGAGAGAGAGGAGGGGGGAGGTGTGGTGAGAATGTGAACGGGTGTCGTCGGGTTTTCGACTCTATTATGCGGAGGTTCATGAATTAAGAAGCAAGCAGCATTCATCCGATGGATTTTATTGAGGCACTTGTTTAGTTATTTTCACTGCTTGAGCATGATCATCAGGTAAAAATTATAACGTTTTAATTTGTTACGTAAATCTTATTGTAATTAGTGCTTTGGTATGTGCTTGTTGATGACTCTTAAGTGTTGAAACGTACTTTATTAAAATCTAGCGGACGAATGCATCGTGTTCATTATTCAATGGATAAGACAGGGTTTTCATCTTGGTCGATTGCAAAGTGTCGGTGTGTATTTCTGATTAGCGCTGGAATTAGATAAGTATTTGATGGTTTTCAGTATGTCAGATAGATTAGAGGGTCCTTGATAAGATTGATATGAACATTGACATAAGAGCATGGCGGATGTTTTATGGCTGGCCAGCTTTGGGGAGTATGCATTTGATGATACATTTGTGGGGGTCAATGGTGAGGGAGTATACGGCGCTTGTGAAGAAGGTATGTGGGCTATGATCGGGCAAACCTCTGGGTACCTGATGATTCCGTAGGAATTTTTATTCAATAAGACCTTTGGGTAATAGCGTGCCAGTTTGTGACAGTTATGTTAATTGGCGAGAAGTTATCGATGAAATTGGGATTCTTTCTGTTTTGGTGACCACGGATGGCGAAGCATTGTGAAAGAGTGTCTATTTTAAAAGTTTTATTTAGTACTTTGCCATCACTATGGTGTGTGACGGAGTGAAAACAAACCACACTAACGATGACCAGAATATTTTTACCCCTACCACGGTCAGAAGGTGTCATTCTGATCCCTTATCTTTCGTGGAAAAAATGACACTGTCAATATATCTGGTCTACGTGTGATCTCTCTAATTTTATTGACATGATCTCTCCTACCGTAGTAGGATGGTGGTAATAATACATTGTCAATATAACTGCGAAAGAGCGCCCTTCCTAGTTATGGAATAGTATTAATCTGTAATGTATCCTTCGCTCCATTGAGTGATTCTCATCTTAGTTCCTCTAATATTTTGGATACGCTACTAAATTTATTATAACAACGTTTTACAAATCTAGCTCCTCTACGCTGCACTCGTTCCAATTCGGCAATTAATCCAACTTCGTGAGGATCCCATATGCATACAGTATATTCTAAATGAGCCTATAACTCTTAACTACTTATATATACTAAATAACTAAAGACAGATAACATTTCTCTTTGACTTTTTCATCATATTCATCTAATACACTTCTAATAAACCATAATTTTTTGTTAGCTCGTCCATATATTCCCCGTGTAGGTTACACCCAGGAGAGGTCGTGAGTGAGAGTAACGCATAGGTATTCAACCGAGTCTACGCTTCCTATTTCGGCGTTCCTGATGAAGCAGGAGATCGGGGGGAATTGCTCTTTTCCCAAAATTCATGATTACGCACCTTTTTAAGTTTAAATATAATTGCCAAGTGGTGCACCAGCGTTTTATAGTATTGAGGTAATCTGCTAAATCTGCTTTATCCTATGGATTACGGATATCTCTGTAAACCACTTAAAATTTAGTGTGAGATGGGTGGCTGCTGGTATAGTGGAGGCATTGAAGTTCACTTTTCTTTATCCTCCATATGCATTTCAATCATCTGCCGAAGACTTCCATTAGCAACGCGCTCAGCCATCACCTCCCCCGGCCATATACCTCTCCTAAACGCACCCGGCGTCCCAATTCAACCTTGCTCCCCCCACCGCTGCCATTCCCTCTTGTTTTCCCGAAACTTGTCTCCAAAGCAATGCTCCCTCATCAGATCCCTCCGACACATTATTCGCAAGGTCCATCGCGCAATGTGTCGCTCTAAGCCATTCGCCCACACGTTTGAACTCCCATAGGATCTTTCTCCTTATCAAGGGGCTCTTTTCATGTTCTTCAGCCCTCAAAATTAACCGTGGGGCGATCCTCTCGGACGTCAAATTCTTTATCAAATTGTCAACGAAAAACAAGCAATAGGATGCTTATGTTGTTTGGCAGAGGTTCCAAAGTGTTAGACGCGCAGAAAGATTTTCGTAAGCTCTTGTGTAGTTCTAAAAATTGTCGCCGAAACATGGATGCAATGCATGCAATTGGAAAATTTCTTCGTTAATAATGTCTGGGCGACAGACTCCAGTAGTTGCAATCGCCCGGTCGCGATAGCCAGACTCCTTTGCTGGGAAATGGAATTCATTCCGACCCCAAACCAGGTCCTCTGGCCGTGAGATACCCAATCCAAACCCTGCATTACCGAAAATATCACAACTTCCCTTCGTTCCGAGTTAAACTCCCGGTTCACCTCCGGTTTGTAACCCATCGTGTAACCTGGCCGACTCCCCTCCGGAGCCGCCCACGGAAGGAAGAGTTATGGGCTTGCCCACCCTCATCCGTCATGGCAGGCCAGGGCCGCGGGGTGCGCTGAGGGGCGTGCGGCCATTGGATGCTGGCGGGGGGACGGATGTATATTTTCCTCGGCGTGCACCTTGCATCCGCGCGTGGCCATCTCTCTCTGGGAGCGCGCAGAGCCTCGGCGGCCAGGGGCGGTGGATCGGTGACGTCCGAGGGGAGGGAAAGAGCTCCTGCTGGCTAACTTTGACCACCTTACCGAGGAGGAATAGCTTTGTAACACTGTGTGTATTTACTATACTTTCTAAAATGTCAAACCTTTTCAAATATAGAATTAAGTCAATCAGTGAAACGCATTTTTAACTTTCATCGCATTAAATTTTCACGTTGAGACGATAAAATATGTCAGCACGAGAATTATGACGCGTCTAACTTTCTTGTGAGTGGTAAAAAAGTTTATTAAAACCTTTTATACGCGTGGATATAAACAGAAAACAATTTTAATACTCCGGAAATTTTAAGTAACTTTGGGTAATAATGTATTTCTTTAGAAAGAACATGTGCTCGCCGTTGAAGACCTGGTTGGTGGATTGTAGATACGCAGTTTAAATATTGATCGTTGTTAAAATCGGTGATTCCAAAAAGCTGTTTAAGAATTGATCGTTGTTAAAATCGGTGATTTCAAATCCAATATAGGTTGTTTAATTAAGGAATACAGGTGGACTTACAGTGTTTCTTCCTTCAGCTCAGTGTGATTCCTCTCCCTTCGTGGTGCCCGTTGTAATCTCCACTCCTACTCCTTCCTCTTCTCCATTCGCCCGAATTCCCTCTTCTTCATGGAGCGACCTCCTCTCACGGCTCCTTCTCCATCCACTCTTCTTCATTCCCCAAATTCCCAAATAAACTCCCCTTCTTCCTCTGCGATACCCCCCCACTTCTTTGTTAGTGTTCTTCTGTAACATGCCTGCGTTCTCCATACCTTTCTCTGACCGAGTCTTGGGAGCCTCAAGTCATCTCTTTTCTTGCTCCCTCAGAAATCACTTTTCGGGCCCATGTAACGCTACGCTCCATGTTAAAGTCCTCACTAATGAACGTCATTGCCTACAATATCAACCGTCGATTTTAATTTGTCAGTGCTTAAATTCTTTGATTTTTATGTGATAAGTGTTAAGATGACTTATGTCTTTAGTTTTCAATTCCATTTGTCCCTTTGAATTTAGAAATAAAGCCAAGATTGTAACTTAAAATATAAATTGAGTATTTTCAGGCGTAATGTGATAGAAGTTGAACATAAAAAGAGCGGTTGGTAGAAATTTTCTACTAAAAAATTAATTGTACGACCGAGGTTCGATGTATGACATCATCTTCAGGTAACAAAATGAATTCAAGTGTCGTCTTCTATACATTTTATACATCGAAACCCGATCGTACAATTAAACCTATGTAGTAGAAAATTATTAAAATTCATTCTTTATTAACTTAAATTACGTTTTTCCATAACATGTAATAAATTTACGTTTCTCCTGGCATTATATGATAGCGTATGCCTATTTATAAGGAGAGACAAATGGTTTTTCATGGGATATGTCATTACGGCAATGCTTTTTTCGAAGTATTTATTCGACTGAGGGCGACGAGGACGACTGAGGGAGGACGATATGAAGCAAACTTGAGTCCATTTGTTTCGATTTTCCCGAGAGAAATATGACTCTTTAGAGGGCACTGCGAGGGTAAATAAGAAATTCTTGAGAAGTCACGCGAAGGCGGTTGCAGTGCTCCGTCAAATCTGGCGATCAGCGAGGGATGTACTCCTTCTCCCAAGAAGTAAGATCAATAATTGGTTCAGCGACCTTGTGGTGCACTTATTATAATAAGGTTAAATAAACAATTCAGAATATATTTTGAAATGCCATGGTGTCCACTCAGCGATCAGTTCTCTACCGGGACGAAATAATTGTAGAGGAAGAACGGACGTTCGTAATAATTTGCTTATCTTGCTTAAGTTTACAGTGCCTCTGCGGGTGTTCACGTTGAACGGATCAATGTAGGAATCCCTCAATTATCAAAAAGTTTTTATGTGAGTGAAATGAAACAGTCCAACTGTACATATGTGAACTCATGGACCCCGTTAGACTCACAATTAATGCCCATTCTCAATTCCCTGCATCAAATTAGCGGTGTCGGCACGACGTCCAGTAACGCCCTGTCGGCGTTTACAGTTCTCATGCGGCAAAGACCGGCGTCGCCCTAGTACGGAAATACGATCTGGGAAGGTCATTGCCACGATTGAGGTGATATATGTCGTACTAATAGCGTACGTAAACGCTAAATTTTCTCTAAGTGTAGATAAAGTCTACAAACCTAAGAGAAAGGTGTGTTTGTTCAATAAAGCGGACTATGATGGCTTAAAATGTGAATTAAAAAGTTCTTTTTTTATATTTGACGAATTAAGCAAAACTAGTAGTGTCGAGGATACTTGGAATAATTTTCTTAGGATAACACGTTCAGCAATACAGAGGTTCATACCTAGTAAATATATAAAAGAGAATAAGGAACCCCGATGGTACAACTCTGAAGTACGGAAATCTCTTAGGCGGCAAAGGGTGTGCCATGCCAGAATGAAAAATGCAGTTAAAGATTCCTCCCCTGATAAAATCAACGAAACCATAGAGAACTACAAAGCATCTAGGTCCACTGCCAAGAAGGCTTTCCGGAAGGCGCTAGCGGAATTCAAAAGGAAAAAATTAGGCGAACATTTGAACGATAACCCAAAGATGTTTTGGTCCTACGTCAGGGAAGTGCAGGGAAACAAGTCCACCGTAAACTCATTGAATATCGAAAAGGGGAATAAAGTAACGAGTAGTTTAGATAAAGCCAACATATTAAACTCATTTTTCCAGAGTGTTTTCAACATATCCTCACAAAATACACCCGAGAACCTTCCGAAAATATTTCAGCATTCAATGGAAGCAATCAATATTTCCACCCGCGGAATAGAATTACTCCTTAAAAACATAGACCCCAACAAATCTCCGGGACCTGATGAGATACCGGCACGTGTGTATAAAGAACTGTCGGCTGAAATTGCCCCATATCTAGATATAATATTTAAGAAATCATTAGCAGAAGAAAGCGTGCCAAACGGCTGGAAGGTAGCTTCGGTAACACCCATATTTAAAAACGGAGACAGGGAGGACCCCAGTAATTATAGGCCAATATCGCTGACTTCCATTTCCTGTAAGATTCTTGAACACATCATTGTTAGTTCCATGATGAGGCACCTCGATAGCCAAGATTTATTAATTAATAACCAACACGGCTTCCGTAAGGGTAGATCCTGCGAAACTCAACTCGCACTTTTTGTACATGATGTATTAAACTCCGGTGAAAGTAATATTCCAGTTGATGCGATATTCCTAGATTTTAAGAAAGCTTTCGATAAAGTCCCTCATTGCAAATTACTGGCGAAATTGGAAACCTATGGAATACACGAAAGTATTATTAACTGGATTAAACAATTTTTAAGTGATCGTGTCCAAACAGTCGTCCTGGACGGTGTATCATCCGATACTGTCAAGGTCACGTCGGGGGTACCACAAGGAAGTGTCATAGGCCCCCTCCTTTTCCTTATTTACATAAATGACCTCAGTACCGTAGTTAATAGCAAGCTCCGTCTTTTCGCCGATGATGCAGTAATTTATGGGGACATCCGAAGTCACGAAGACAGAGTCGTGTTAGCCAACGACCTAGATGCAATTCAAAATTGGTGCGATACATGGCAATTGGAATTGAATTTTAAAAAATGCGTAGTAATACATTTTTGGGAAAAGAGTAATTCCCTCCCTTATAGTTACAAAGTGAAACAAACCAAAATCGCGAGGGTAGATTCCTTTAAATACTTGGGTGTAACAATTACTCACGATCTGTCCTGGGGAAAACACATACGAGAAATATGCGGTCGTGCTAATAAAAAATTGGGATTTGTGAAAAGAGTGCTAGGTAAATGCGACGAAAAGGTGAAAGAACGATGTTTCCTTGCCTTGGTCAGGCCCCACCTAGAGTATGCTGCCAGTATATGGGATCCTCACAACATAAATTTGGTTTCGGAATTAGATCGAGTTCAGCGGAGGGGGGCTAGATTTGTCAAACATTGTTATGACCAACTCAGCAGCGTATCCACTTTGTTAGACAGTTTAGGTTGGGATTCTCTTACACAGCGGCGTTTCCAATATAGATTGAACTTATTAAAAACATTTAAAGATGGGCCCTTTTCCGATGACATCAAGGATATAATACGAACCCCAACGTATTACGGTCGAAGGGATCACGAATATAAGACTAGAGAAATAGACTGCAAGACTGACAGGTTTAAAATGTAATTTTTTCCAAGAACGATAAGGGAACAGAATGCTCGTAGTCGAAATTCCCCAGGACTTAGTTCATTACAATAAGTATTAACGTACAGGTTAGGGACTTCGCGAGGATGTGTATACATGTGTGTATGTATGTATGTATATGTATGTGTGTATATATACATATATATATGTATATATATATTTTTTTTCCTACAGGTTCCCCCCACCTTTCCTCACCTAACTCCCAACCCCCTCAACCCTTACCCTTCCCTCATGGTGCTACACCCCCTGCCACACACCTTTTTGGTGGCTCGCAGGGTACTTATGTAGATGTAGATGTAGATGTACGTACAAACGTATGATCAAAATAATGGGGTACTGAGAGTTTTGATCGTTTTCCACGAGTAATCTTATTTTTCCTGCATTAATCGTAATTGGATGTCTAAAAGCTATTTATTTTGTATATTGCTTGCATTCATTAGCCCTTAATAATGCTTCGTCGAGAAAAACCTATAGCCGATGCTTCTTACCCAAAAAGTGTGGGACATTTGATGAACTAACAGGTTAAATTTATATGAAGAGACCCTGTCTACGAGTGAGAGTTCGTTTTCATTAGGGTGACATTTGAGAGTGGCGACCGAAAGGTCAGAGAAAAAAAATAAGAAGTAAATAGAGTCAATGCTGCTGTCCGTGGTCCTACCAGTTCAAAACGGTGGGGATTTGCATCGAACCATAGGGTAAAATGAAGACATTAATTAATAAGAAGGCTGAAGAAAAGTGTAGGAAAAACAGCATAAAGTAGTCGAACTATCATTCTTCTCGATGTGCTGTCTAGAAATCTTTAAGCACAGAATGTTAATGACCTTTCAGACTTAAGGAATGGTTTGAAAAATTTAAGAAGGCCACCACTTTCACAATGTGAAGGATTGTGCAAAATTAAGTAGGCCACGTTCACGGCGCAACGAGATCCTGAGGAGAGGAGAAGGGATATTTGCTGAAACAGACATCTAATCTACATATGGGGTTGTTTTGGAAACAATGTCTGGAACAATGTGAATATTTATGAATTTATTTTTTAGAGATAGCCGTAGGCAAGATTTCGGTTGCAAGATACGGGGTCTGAATTCAGTACTTCAGGCACACGTCAGGATAAATTGTTGTTGATACTTTTCGTATGTTTCGGAGAAGACCAATTTGCTCCATAAATATTTATGTATTATGCTTAACGATCGAGGGATTCTACATGCGTTAGTAATGATTTCTAATATTTGTCAATCGTGGTAAAGGTATAGGAAATATTACAAAATATGGACGTTGACTTTTTCTTCTACGTAGATATTGTCGATATTGTAACGTTAACATCATGTCATGTCCAGACATCGATATACCGAGGACAGATCGACCGTGTCACGACACCCAAAAGTCGTTGTCGCAAAGCCTTAGGCTGGGTGGCGTTTTGATGACCGACCCTCGGCCCGCAGACTCAATGGGTCGAGTCCCGCTCGCCCTCGGCTAGACCAGGAATACGAGCGATCCCACTAATGTGCAGTGACTGCCCGCATTCCCGCACCAGCGCGCTGCGCGTCCGGCCGACGCAGCTAACGCGACGCCTAACAGAAGTTAAGGGACGCAAACGGGTATGCAAATCCGGAGGGATGCGACATGTCCGGTTTAGACATGTTCGATGTGTGTTGAATTCCGTCAGCGCCAAGGAACTCTATTGCCTCGGTGAAATAAAATCAATGGAAAACCATCCTTCTGTTGCCAAATCGAGAAGGAGATGACAACGAAGGAAGACGAAATATCCCAGACGAGTCTAATTTTGTCCAGATATAATTCCCGTTTTCCATTGTCCATTTGCCAGTTTCACTCTTTTACTGTGGTATTATCAACGTCACTAACATATTTATTGATCGATATGCTGATGTATTGATCGACCACGTGCATTGGTTTAGGTATACCTTCCACCGTGCATCGATACTATGCATTTGTGCATCACTGCTCAAATGCTTTTGCTTTCTCATGTGTCTACTTCTTTAAAAAGTGTAGGTGTAAATATTCTAGACCACTCAGCATAGTTGTTAAAACCTAGAAAAATAGGATTTTGACGACGTGATCCTTTATACTTCCATGATTAATGTCTACTCATATACTCATCACGAGTTTTTCTCTCTGATTCTATTATTAACGGGCTCGGTTTCTGGAATGAGGTTCACAAGACTGTTTCCAACTAGTAAAACAAGTGAAGCATAAATGTTTCCTTCAGAAATGTAAGCGACCTGACTTTTAGGAGCCGAATATCCCTCAAACCTTTATCTCAACTCTCTTGGCAATGTTTCAATGACCTCGAAGTAGCCATAGTGAATCAATATGAAATCGGATACAATATGGGCATCGGATGCCTTTCGTCATAAAAATCATTATTAATTTCTTTGAATGGTTGTAAAACAAGTAGCTCAACAATTAAGGTACCAAATGTTTTCGCTTGAGCATAACATTATTAAACAAATTTATTTAATGTGTAAAATATGTACAACATATTTTATCATTAAAGTGCGTACGCAGACTACGCTCCCATGAAACAAGGAAGGTGGCTTTTTGGAAAATTTTTAAAATGTGAGTCAAGTCAATGAACTTGTGAGTCAATGAGTGTTGCCAACCATGTCGACCAGATACAAGAGAGCGTGAACTTTATCATGCGTAGTGCTCCGCTGCCCGCCCGCAGTGTTCCCGAACTGAAGCAATATACTATATATAGTATATAGGATTCAAACTATTCTCGGCAGAGAAGATTCACGAAGATATGTCGGGTTTCGCTAGGGTAGTGTAGCGGAAAGTCAACGATTCAGTGCAGATTCCACCATCGTCTTCAGAGTAAAGTATAAAGGCGACATCCGAGTCATACTTTGACATACTGAGTTTCTTCAACTCTGATCGGGGTGTAATCTGAGATTTCTTCGTGAATTTGGTATTAAATGACGAATGCTCCTCTCTATGCCCTCGATGTGCTGGAATGTCTCACTCAAGTGCGTCGCTGGAATGTTTCACTCAAGTCCAGGTTTCTTGCCGTTAGTAGCCAGATGTCTGCTTATTACTAGGATATACCCCCTATCCGGAGTATTTAATCAATAGTTTTCGTTGTAGGTATTACTCAAGGACGCATTAAGCTGCTGGTTTGAGTTATTTTACCTAATTAAATTTTCAAGTGTGTTATCATGTTATTTCTTCACCCTATCTTATGCAGTGCCCGGTATTTAGGGCTTAATCGAGTGATAATGGAATGCAGCGAGACGACGAAATATTACATTACGTACATTTGCAGCTACATGCAGGAAAGCGGAATTACTCAAATCAGAATATCGTCTCTTCAGTTATCACTGCTGTTCGTTTCGCAAACCGTTTGATCATCTAAACAACTGATCTTTTCATAAGAGATGATTTAGCAGTGTGTGTAAATGTTACAGAATATAATGATATTCATTGTATATCATGTAAAAACACATTTATTGAGTTGAAATACAATTTTTTTAATTTTCAAAATGTGAACCACGACAAGTTTAACTTCAACACATGTCCTTAAGAATAGAACAGTGCAGTAGAGCTCCTCACTTTAAGTCGTTTTAAAAATCAGGAAAATGTAATAGGAACGACATTCTGTCAATTTCTTTTTGGTGATAAAAATAGTAAGAAGAGTCAACAACTGTTCGTACACTTTTGGAACAAGAAGCATTTACTAAGCCAACCAAGCCATATTGATTTTATCAGATGGTTGGGTGATGATAGCCCACGAGCGAGCTTGCCTACCTTTCATTATCCCCTAAATTTTTACGCGAATAAGTCCAGTGTTCGATTACACCCATGAGCATTCAAGCTCTGCGATTGTTATAGTTTAGGAGGAATCAAGTCTCCAAACCGCCTTTTGTTTTTCCAATCCATTGACCTTACTGTTGTGAGATGATGGGGCGTCACTTCCTTTGCAATGTCACTAAACAGCGAGAGGCTTTGAATCAAGTAAAATAGTGTTTACGAATACATAGTTCAGGGTAGGGCAAATACAAGGATTGTATTGAAATATCGGTAACAATTTTTTGCTGACGAGTGTGTGAAGTGCTGAATGCAGCCTATCGATTAAGGGTGCGTATGATCGCAGATATCGTATCGGTATTGAAAAGACAATGACATTGGACACCACTATCAATGAAAATTTGGCTATGCGAAAGATCTGCGCTATATTCGCCCTCCCGAAGGTGTTTGAACGGACGACCAAGAGCAGAGCCGAGTGTCCATCCTCCTCTCGAGTGAATCCTCCTCTAAAGGGCACCACCATGGGACCCGAAGTGCCGTCAAAGAAGCTTGAACGCATACTCTTATGGACCTTCTGCCTACCATGCAGCCTTCGAGTCGTGGAAAATCCGCTGGTAAAAGTGTGTCCACGCTCAAGGGATGAAAATTTTGAGGCACTGTAGCAATTTCTGAAATCTATTTTCGCCAAAGGTATACCGATACTTTTTATAAAAACATTGTATTCACATTTCCTATCCTGCTCTAGTGTTTTAGAGTTTGCTAACTCTCGACTAGCCAACGGACCAACCCAATGTACAGTACATCCAAGAAACATGCCAGGGTTCACAGAGGGTGTCAGCATATAAATTAGAATATTATAAATAAGTGTCATCGGTGAAGTGACCGTTCGGAATTATAACCTTTGTTTCGGATATTTTTACAGAACACATCCGTGTATCGAACAAGTCAGAGCAAATACTAGATCACCATGTTAACCAATGTCGTTCTGCTATTTCGAAATTATGTATTTTGGAAGTAATGCGAATGTATGAGTATATATAATGCTGTTAAAAAGTAATATTGTATGAGCGACTTTAATACATAGTAACTGATTGATATCTGGGTAAAATTGTTATAAATTTATAATTCCTAGCTTAAGCCTAAAATCTCCGTATGTAAAATTTTTAGAGACTAGATTTGTAAAAGTCGTTAATGAGATTAAAATACAATATGCCTTATGTACTCACGAATTTTATTAGGAATAAATTTTTGAATTCTGGATCGCTTAGCTGCAATTTATCATAGCCAATTATTAGAGTTTAAAAATTCAATAGGCATTTCGTAGTAAGGACGAATGTGGGTTATGCTTGAAATCAGAATAGCAGTAAGCAGACTCCAGGGTAAGCGTAAAATCAATTATCTACAGTCGAAGTGGTGGACTGACAAATATCAAGCGATATGATTTTTTTAAAGGGCATGAGTGTCGGCTGTTGTGCACGAACAAAAGAGGGTTGGTGACATTCGGCGGTCTCTGTCAGGTGGGCGGGAAGGGTGCTGTCGATTGGGGTGGATGGGGACGAGCGGATGGGGGTGAGACAATAATGAATTGAGCGCAGGAAGGAGGGGGTTGACAGCAACAATAGCGTAACCCCCACAATCGCATACTCTCGCCTCTCCCCCCTTTCTGCTCTCCCTCCTCCTTCCCGATTCGCATCCGTAGCCGGCACCTGCGGACCGTCTCCCGCGGCGACGCCTTTACTCGACTGGAGAGTTTCGGGTGCTCCGTTTCGTCAAAAGGAGCCCGATTCCCCGGTCAGGGTTCCGAGCAGGCCATTATCCGCCCTTCGCATGGCGGTTTCCCCGTGGTGAGGCTTGAGGTCGAGCGACGGCGGGAGTCGTGCCGTGGCGAGATATCGACTCACGGAGTTGCCCCTTGCTTCTTTCTTCATCCCCGGCCACGGTGCGGAGTTCCTCCAGTGAGCGAGCACACCAGAATAGTCCAGGCACACCAGAATGCCCCCCGTGGAACACCGTTGTGCAGAATTTTAATGCTAGCCCTGCATCGTCCATGCGAGAGAGGAATTTCACACGTGCGGGTGAGGCATGATTGAAAAGTTAATCCACGGGTGTAACTCCGGGGGTTGCGAGACCATAACGCTTGGTTCGACCCCGGTTGCGGTTAAGTTCTATGATTATTATTATGATCATTATTGGTAATCTACCGGTTAAGTTAGGCTTTGGATGAGAACAAGCTACCATGCCATGCAATTCTCTTTCCCATCCTAACAAAATACTAACTGACGTCCAACATTACAAAAAGACCCTCTTCATCTTTGTATATTTCCTTCACCCCGTCCAACTTCCCTATTCAATTGCTGCCCTTTCCTCGTTCGCCTAACTTTCTCACCTATTTGTCACGGCCTTCATTAGCCCACTGCCGATCAATATGCTTTTCATCCATTTTTCCTGTCTCCTTATGATTTCACCCGACATGACCCTCTCCTGACTCACCATTCTAAGCACTTCGTCATTTGTTTTTCTTTCCGTCAATGTCACCTCCATTCTTCACCACACCCAAATTTCAAAAGTCTCCAATCTACGCCTATCATTTTTTCTCAATGAATAAGTTTCCGCGTCGTACATAACTACGCACCATTTTAGTTTTGACGAGCCATTCTTAATATCCTTACTCAACGTCCCTATCATGAATTCCCTCCTCCTCGTGAAAGCTTTTTTGCCCAATGCAATTCTTCTCCCTAAGTTCTTACTTCTTCGACCACTTTAGTCCAAAGCACTTCTAAGATAAACTGTAAACAGTGATAGGTAAACTGTTTCACCTGCTCTAATTTTTGCACACCTATTTAACTTTTAGTTTAGTCCTTCTCTTTTTGGAAAAATTCCTAACCTTTTCATTGTTTTCACATATACCTATCCCATTCGTGAGTTTGATGATACATTTCAGTGAAATACTTCCTCTGAGTTTTCCGTGATTGAAAATGGAATGATTCACCTTTTTTCCGTTCTCTAAATTAACCTTCCAAAGAAAATCATGATTACTTCTGCCGTGTCTTTAGAAACCTCGACTTTTTAGCATTTGCAGCTTTCCTGGAGAGTAAAAATAATCACGTACTAACTAGCTGACTAGATGAGCGGGAAAAGAAAGAGGGTCAATAGTTTCTATCTGCGTATTATTTTGTCAAACATTACATTAAGTTATGGAGTGCATAATGCTTAAATTCAGAAACGCGCATCAAATACAAAGTTCTACTTTTGAATTTTTCTGGCTGGATCCCGAGGGCAAAAATGTATGCACTCCATAACTTAATGTGAAATTAATCGTCTTCCGCAAAAATGTGGTTTCAACTGCTAATATTAAGGTTCCAATAACTATTGAAACATTCGTATCACCACATCTTGTTATACGTAATAAAACGGAGGAAGAATTTCGCTGCTATTGAGTTCTCGACTAACATCCTTAATATAATTTATGGTTATCATATAATATAATAAGCGTTAAAATCAATAAAAACGAGGTTTTGATCAGTTGCCATATATTTAGGGCGCCGCTTTTGGTTACATTAGCGTTAACGAAGTGAGCAAAGGCGCGAGATGGTTTTCCTTAAACCGGATGCAAGGCATCATGGGAAGAGGGCGCGTGGAATTACGCAGCAGCCACGAGGAAGGCTTGTTAGCGGGAAATTGATTGGTCTAGCAACCGCCTCCAGGGTTGACGACGGCGCAATAAGGGAAACACATCGCCTCCGGAATTAGTCCGGCGCTGAAAAGTCATGGCCCGCCGGAGGAAGGCTTGAAATGACTTGGCGCCCAGACGAAATGCACTGCTCGAAATATCCCGGAATGCACCGACGGCCTAAGCCGGAGTTATTTATCAGCGGATCTGGTGTGATTAAATACGGCTTGGTGCTTCGTGCGAATGGCGGGCCCGAATCCCTTCTCACCCGCGCCACGCCTCCCCTTCTCGATCGCCTGCGTCGTCTTTATTGCTGCCGCAATGAATAATTTTCGAGACCCACAGGAAATCCTTAGTCCTTGGGGGAAAAATGGCTTTGGCTGAATTCCCTTGCCTTATTTATAGTGATGGCGTGCAGTGCTGTTTTAACGCATATTTCATGAAGTAAACTTGAACCATAACTGTGCATATACCGTATGCAATAAATCTGTACTTGACTTATCCCCATGCAGTTTTTAATACGAAATACCTTGAAGTTGACCAAGTATGAGGATGTGGTTATGAAAAAAGAATTATGGCAGCTACCATTCATTCCGTTTGTTATCGAAAGCTTTCGCAGACCAATCGTTAAGCAAAAATCAATCACGTGTTTCGATGGAGACCCGAAAGTCGTCATTCATTTGAGCAGGGTTGGGTTTTCATGTTTTCTAAAAATAGTTCGCAATAATATAATCCAATTCCATGGCGTACTATAAATTGAGCGAAGAATAAGTTTGTTCCCAATAAGTTTTTTAACTTTTTTATTATATATTTTATTCTGGTGGATTCTTAGTAAGATGTTTTGGCATGAGGGTTGACTTTAACATGTGAGTTGACTACAATATCGATAGCAAATAGGGAAATGTAGGAAAAAAAGACTTTTAAGAAAGAAATTGATGATTTAAAGCATCTAAATTCGAGGAATTTTCGTATTTACATTACTTGTACATACAAAAGATTATAATACTAAATTTAGATACCAAGAAATACAATAAAGTGTGCAACAATAGAATTTTATTTGCATGTTAGTTTACTCTCCGAAAAAATATTTGTTATCGTCGGACGGCGAAAGAAAGTAAATAGAAATGTTTGCTTGATTAGATGTTTATATTTTGGGAGTAATTTCTTAATTCATATTTTCCTACTTTTTTTCCTAGTAGGAGTGTAAGAAGAAAGTAAGTTTATCGTTCAAGAAGTACAATAGTTGATGCCTTTTGTTAATAGACAACTTGCCCGGTCAATTGAAAATAACAGGTTTAATGATAATTTTTATGCGTCACAATCGCGATAGCTGTTACACTACATTCACTTCCTGCCAAAGCATGGCCATTCCCTCGTAAATCATCACTGAAACTAAATTTGAAAACTATCGAAATGTTGCCATCCGTTTCGCTTTGGTTAACCATTGGTTGTAGCCAAATATATTTCGGAATCCGCGTGAACACTGTAACGAAATAGTTCGTAAAAACATTTTTAACGTCAGCCCATAATCGCCGTTCGATTTAAGGCGAATCTCATAGTAACCAGGAGCATTTTTAAAACAAATGTTATGGCAAGCATTAGACGACATGTGCAACTGCTAATTTTATTCTCGAATTGTATCGAGTCGGTTCACTTTAGAAACGTTTTAGCTAACATTAAGATAGAAGAGATAACTAGTTATTCTGTGAATAAAATTACGCAAGCATCTAAAAGTCACAAAGATTTGAAATAAAAAATTCCCGTATATACTTGCATCTGCGCATTAGTTGACGTGGACAGAGAATCTTTTTTGCAGCAGCAGGTCATCCATCGTCGCCAACAACGACGCGACGGCGGGAGAGACCGCATCCTCCGTCGGCTAGGCTAAGGGTGGCGACCCCACGCTCGATCGGATACCTCTCGTCATTGATAAACTCTTTTACTTGCCTAATAATATATATTATTATAAAATTACCTACCGGTTTAGGTAGGTTTTTGGATGGACACAACTATCAAATAAACATTTTGTGACTCCCCACCTAGCAAACTAATCTATATCAGATCCCTCTTCATCTCGGTGTACTTCTTTCCTCCCTTCATCCCGTCCAACATCCCTATCCTGTTCCTGCCCTTACATTGCTTGCCCAACATTCTCCCCTCTATTACCCTCTTCAACATTCCACTACCGCTCAATACGCCTTTCATCCATTTTTCCTGCCTCCATAGGATTTCTCTCAACAAACCCCTCTCCTCACCCACCATCTCCAGTACTTCCTCATTTGTTTTTCTTTCGGTCCATTTCACCTTCTCCATTCTTCTCCACACCCACATTTCAAAAGCCTCCAATCTACGTCTATCCTCCTGCTTCAGTGACCACGTTTCCGCGCCATGTTGGTCCAAAACACTTCCGAGATACGTAAACAGTTCTACCTGCTTTATTTTTCCCCTTCTATTTTAATGTTTAGCTTAGCCTTTTTCTTTCTGGAAAATCGCATAACCTTTGTTTTATTAATATTGATTCTCATCCCATATTTATCGCACTGAACCTCCAATTCACTCAGCAATGCTTGCAACCCTTTGGCTTGCTGGGCATCTAATACTTGTTCATTAGCAAACCTTACCGATTTTACGAATTCCCCTCCCGACTTTCATTCCTACCTCCAGTTCTTCCCATGCCTCTTTAATCATTTCCTCTACATATACGTTGAACAGCACCGGTGACAATGGGCAACCCTGCCATACACCTCTTCCTAACACTGCTCATCCGTTTAGTTGGAGGAAATGACTACGAAGGCATGGAAAGAACTGCAGGTAGGAAT
Source organism: Hetaerina titia (assembly GCA_037158775.1). Taxonomy (NCBI): domain Eukaryota; kingdom Metazoa; phylum Arthropoda; class Insecta; order Odonata; family Calopterygidae; genus Hetaerina; species Hetaerina titia. The sequence goes on from CM073775.1 coordinate 103,533,219, forward strand.
GAATGTGGAGGGGGGAATTCGTAAAATTCCATCGCCCTGCATCTCGCGGAAATACTTTTGAGGCCAGAGGGATGGCGACAGGCGATGGATTCAGGCAACCCGGGAAAGATGACCCGTGGCTCGGGAGTTTTCCTTCATGGATCTATCTGTGGATCCACACACCAATTTTGGATAACATGATCAATTTCCCTCAACCTGCGTTCAGCCTTCCCAGGCAATTGCAGATATGAATCCAAACTTATTTTCTTTGGCCGCTGGATGGACGGCAAAATATTCCATTTGTCGTCAGATCAATGATACTGAATATTCTTTCTATTAGTATACCATCTCCTGTTCATGTCTAGCACCTACGATCAGCTTAACCGAGTATGTATGTCAATTTTGGCAACAATATTTAAGTCATCGTATAATAAGTCCCGGGACTAACTATGAAAACAGCATTTGTTTCTCAAAACTCATTTTTATTCATCAAAATCATCACCTTCAAGAGCTATGCAACCATTCCCTCGCTTTTCTAACACTTTGATTCCATGCTTGTAAAAGGATTTGTTCTTGACCTCCTAAATATAAGTTTCAGTTGCAACGATGACTTCCTCCTCATTCGAGCCAAATCTTTTTCTCTGGAGCATCTTTTTGATATCAACAAACGGCCAGTGATCGCTGGTGGCCAGTAGATCTGGTGAGTGCATATGGTGGATGGTGGGGAAGCAGATTGAAGCCCAACTCGTTCAATTTCGCTATTGTTTTCATTGACTTGTGGCACTGTGGTGCATTGTCTTGATGAAAGATATTTTTTTCTTCTTCATGTGCGGTCTTTTTTTGCGATTTCGTCCTTCAAAAGCAACAACAACTCAATGTCATAATCGCCATTGATAGATTTTCCCTCTTCAAGGTAGTCGATGTAAATTATACCTTGCTCATCCTAAAATATAATACGTTCAATAAGTCCCGGGACTTATTGAGTAATGGGTTAATGCCTTTAGCTGCCATTATAAGACGCAAAGAATTAGCACAAAATAATCGTAATATGTGATCACTCTAGGAAAAATCAAAAACCACGAGGGAATGCTCCCAAGAATTTATAATGTTAGTTGGTAATATGGGTTGGGTTGTCTGCATACTCGCAGACCCCAGACGGCTGGAATTTCATACTTCGTAGAATCTCCAGAAGAGGGAGCGGGCATTCGGATGAGGGAGTGGCTGTTCTTAATGCATGAGATCGCGATGAATGTCTCAGCCATCGGAAGGAGGAAGGGGAGATGAAATATGGAGCCGGATCAGTCGGGGGAGGAGCACGGACGGCCCGAATGAAACGGCGCCACCAAGCGCCGGGCGTCACTTTTTCACTTTCCTGGCGCGAGGAGTGGAACGGAAATCATTTGCCATTCAGCAGAAGAAGATTGGAAAATGGAGTGGAGAGTGAGGAGGGGAGGCGGCGGAGGAAGGGCATGCATGACGGGCCGAGGAGCTCCTTCCTGCCGAGAAATATTGCCAACCGTTCGGTCGCTCGGATCTTGACTGAGGCGCAAGAGATTGCCAAAAATATATGCACTAGCGCCTCCCTTCAAAGCGTAGTGATTTTTTTAAAAACCCCGTAACGATTTCATTTCCCCGTAAATGTGAATACTAAATGTAAATTCACCCTTCCTAACTATAACGGCGATACAAATTCTAAACGTAATTTAACTCATCATTTCCAGAATAAAAAGGAAACAATAATTTAGCCCCGTCTGGGATTCCGAAAGTTTTGAGCTTTTCCCAAATATTCTTTCTTCATGAAGTCCTTCCGGAATACATTTCATGGATTTTTCGGCGTCAGTCTGAGATGTTTACTTTGAATGTGTGTGTGCATAAATTAATGAATAGTAACATACAACACAGAAACAATTTTTTTTTAAATAAACCATTTTTTTTCAATTTACTGTCATGGTTAAAACGCATTTAAAGTAGTTCAAAGTGACGAGAGGTGCGAATTGGAAGTGAGCGGGAAGGTAATTGTGGGTGAGTAGTAAGGAAAAAAAGGTTTAAGGGCAAGTGAGGAAAGAGAAAAAGAAGTGGAGTGCTGAAAACATATAGGGATTCGTTTAGGGGGTGGGGAATATCTCAATGTGTTATATTCAGTCTGTGGCGTTGAAGTGATGTGGAATTCAAAAACCACGCCTTGTCCAATGCCTTGACTTGAAGTGCAGCCGCTCTGGGAACACTCGATGAAGGATAATGTGAAGTAGCAGTCAGGGGAGGCTACTGACAGCCCAGTGATTTGTGCAATTAGGGGTTGGTGGGACACTTCGCAGATTCCCAGGGTTTTCAGGGTACCACTGAAAATTCCAATCATCTGAAAATTAAACCAGATCGCTGGGGTTGAAAGCCAGCAAAAAAGATATCTAGGAAACTCTATCCGCAAAATATGGATGCATTTGACCAGATATACTTGACAGCCATAGCGTCTAGGAAAAAACGAGTTCCCCTAGACGCTGTTTTAATAAATAATGAGACTGCCATTTAAGGAATGTAGTGCTCGGCAGAGTATTACTTCCCCTGTTCCGCGTGTTTCAAGCCTCTCCTTCCACCCCTCATCTCTTCCTGTCTGTGAAGCCTGCGACGGTGTGCCACATTCCCCACACGTGTCCTTCGGGGCAAAGATCATTGTAATTTGCATGTCCATGTGGTACTAGACTTTCCCCTTCTTTGTTTTCAATTCTAATTTGCACATGAATGAATACATTTTTACCGCATTCTAAGGTGCATGTGTATGATAGTTTAAAGTATATTTATATGCATGCTTCTAAGTTAAATAGGATTTTTCATGAATGAATACGCCTCTGTCGGGTTAGGTATGCCTAAAAATGTTGGTTTTGGATATTGTCTTACTCTCTTTTGCAGATGTTGACCTAAAACCCTCCGTCACACGCCCTTGTAGCGTTTTGCAAGGCATTCTGTATTTGTGTGTGTGTATGTGTGTGTGTGTGTGTGGGTCGGGGTAGTCCAGGGGGTATAGCGTTGGACTTCTGACCGGAGGACCCGGATTCGATTCCCGGGAAAGCCACTCTGGACACCTGGAGCTCCAACCAAACCGTGTGATTTTTCCCAACAAACTGATTTTTGCTTATCAGATCTTCCCTGGAAGGGGGACCAGTTCCTTTCCCCTTGTTGGTCATGGTTTCATAGGAAGATCTAGTAGCAGAAAAATCACATAGCATAGGTGTAGCTGAAGGTACCCAGAGTGGCCTCCCCGGGAATCAAAACCGGGCCATCCAATCGGTAGTCCAACGCTTTGCCCTGGGCTACCGCTATATATATATATATATATATATATATATATATATATATATATATATATATATATATTCAAACTTGAAAATCCCGCCATATGGCGCACAAATATTCATTCAAACAGAAATAGGTATAAGGAAAGGGGATAGGAAATTTTTACTTTCGTGATCTGCTCAAAAACCGCCTTCCCCACATGTCCTGTCTTCGCCTATTATGTGTTTTCCTATCCCCTTTCCTTATACCTATTTCTGTTTGAATGAATATATATATATATATATATATATATATATATATATATATATATATATAGATGATTTCTTCGAAGTAACACGGAAGTGTTGAATAAAAAACTTAGACAGTAACACACAGCACGAGAACACATAAAAAGAACACTCACAATAATATCTTGATAATTTCGACGGACTTGAGTCCGTCTTCTTCGGAAGATAAGATATGACTAAGGAAAAGGGTACGCGGTGCAGAGAGAGTATGGGACGAGGGAGAGGGGAAAAAACAGGTAGTGAAGGAGGGGTGAAGGAGGGGTATATGGAGGGGGAGAAAGCGGAGCGGGGAACAGGTGGTGTGAGAGGAGTGAAGGAGGAGGTTATGGAGGGGGAAAGGGAGGCCAGAGGGGAACATATACGGAATAAGGAGGATGCGGAAATAGTAACAAGCGACACAGAAAACTAAAAATTCATCCACAGATCCCACAACACCCATGACCAAGGCATCAACTCACCAAGTCATCATAAGGGCTTGACAAGTCAAAACACTGGACAAGGATGACAAAATGTATGCGGATGAATAAATTGTCCCACCACCCCGCAAGAAACATCTCCACCTCCATCCATCTCAGTCCCACCCCCCCATTTAGTGAACGACATTGAGACCCGGATGTTGATAGGCTTTACACAGCCATATAAATGCCAATTCCATTGTTTTTAATTTTATAGGGTTATCGGATGGGGGAAGGGATGCTAGCACGGAAACATTGTAATAGTGGTTGAAGGGGGTGTTGTGGTGGGAGGCATGTTTTGGGATGGGAAGACCCGCGGACGGGGAGGAGGGATTACATGAGGCGCGATGATTGTTCACCCTGAGGTTCAGGGGGGTAGAGCACTGACCTATATAAAATGTCGGGCAGAGTTTGCAAGTCAGAAGAAAGATTACATTCTGAGATGTGCATGATGAGTGGGGGAAGGGCGGGAGAGAGTTAAAAGGTGGGATGGAGAGGGGTGGAGTGGTGAAAATAGGACAAGTTTTGCATCTAGCTCCAAAGCACGGAGTGGGTTTGATTCTGGGGGTGGGAGGGGATTTGGAAAGAGGCTTGGTGGATTTGAGTAGATCTGATAGGTTGGCGGGCCGTTTGAATGTAACAGAAGGGCATTTAGGAAGAAGGTTGGACGAAACGTTGTGATTTTTGAGGATGGGGTACAGGTCTTTGAGAATGAATTTAAGGGACTGGATGCCAGGGATGCCAGGGATCCTCAAAGATCTGTACCCTATCCTCAAAAATCACGTTTCGTCCAAACTTCTTCCTAAATGCCCTTCTGTTACCTTCAATTTTTTTTTGAAATGTGGGTGTGGAGAAGAATGGAGAAGGTGAAATGGACCGAAAGGAAAACAAATGAGGAAGTACTAGAAATGGTGGGGGAGGAGAGGGGTTTGATGAGAGAAATCCTATGGAGGCAGGAAAAATGGATGAAAGGCGTATTGAGCGGTAGTGGAATGTTGAAGAGAGTAGTAGAGGGGAGAATGTTGGGCAAGCGAGGTAAGGGTAGAAACAGGATAGGGATCTATCCTGTTTCTATAGGGAACTCCCTCCTCTTTGAGAAAGCCTCCTTGCCTAGAGCAATTCTTCTCCTTACGTCCCTACCACTTTGACCGTATTGGTCCAAAACACTTCCGAGATATGTAAACTGTTCTACCTGCTCTATTTTTTCCCCGTCTATTTTAACATTTAGCTTAGCCTTTTTCTTTCTGGAAAATCGCATAACCTTTGTTTTATTAATATTTATTCTCATCCCATATTTATCGCACTGTACCTCCAATTCACTCAACAATACTTGCAACCCCTTAGCTGACTGAGCAACTAATGCTTGATCATCAGCAAACCTAACCGATTTTACGAATTCCCCTCCGACTTTCATTCGTACCTCCAGTTCTTCCCATGCCTCTTTAATCATTTCCTCTACATATACGTTGAACAGTACCGGTGACAATGGGCAACCCTGCCTTACACCGCTTCCTAACACTGCCCATCCGGACTCTCCGTTCCCCACTCGCACCTGAGCAGTCTGAGACATGTACTGGTTGCGAATCAGTCTCCTGTCCCTCCAATCCATTCCTATTTTCTGCAATACACGCATTAATTTTTCCCAATTCACTCTATCAAACGCTTTTTCGAAATCTACAAAACAGGCAAAAACGTCCTGGTTGTATTCTATATTCCTCTCCATTAGTGATCTCATTACTGCAATGGCATCACGCGTACCTCTTCCCTTCCTGAACCCAAACTGATCATCCCCTAAGTAATCATTTGCCTTACTCTCTATCCTTTTGTTGATGATCCTGAGAATAACTTTAGCTGCGTGGGATATCTAACTTATTGTTCTGTAATCCTCACATGAGGAAGCCTCTGCCTTTTTTTGAATAGGAACTAACACCGATCTCACAAAATCTTCCGGCCAGATTCCTTCCTCATAGATACTACGAATCAGTCCATATATGGCCTTCTTCCCACCTTTTCCTAGCCATTTCAACATTTCTACAGGAATATTGTCCACCCCCACAGCCTTATTTGCTTTCATCTCCTTAAATGCCCTTTCTATTTCATCGTTGAGTATGCCTGGGCCTATTCTATCTTCTTCTACGTCATGTTCCTTTTCTATGTCTAACTTTGTCGGCCTAAGTTCTCTACCATACAGTGTTTCTATATATTCCTTCCATCTCTTTTGGATTTTTCCTGGTTCAACTATTATCTTACCCCATTTATCTTTAACTGTTAGCACAGATCTTGCCTTCTTACTTCCCGATAATAACTTAACCTTGCTGTATAGAGCACCAATTTCACAC